>JAOTRS010000044.1:10150943-10184374 GCA_028565755.1 Dinotopterus cunningtoni
TCAGCTTTTTTTTTTTTTTTTTTTTTTTTTTTTTTATGTGGGACACCCACCATACAAGTTACTGTATAAGTTGTTAACATGAAAATCATAAAACATTAAAGCAAGTGCATTAATATTACCCTGGGATTTGGATTATAGTCTGAACTATTGACAGAACTGCTGTTAAAGGTAATTAATCAATCAATGTAACATTTGAGAATTTAACTGCTCTGTGGAATAAGTAATATAATAAGTGAATAATTAAATAATAAGCTGAGAGTTTAAAAGGCTAACTTTTCCTGCCAGCTAGTTAATCTGTAAACATCACGGCTGGGGTTACTGCAGTATTGCTGCCAATGAAACAAGTGTGTCCTTAAATATTGTTTCTCATTAAACAACGCAATGAGAATGAAATATTCTGCCAAACAGAATGAAGAATGCTGTGCATAACCAGGCAATGCCAAGGTTACTAAATCAAGCTAAGATTTAAGAGGAGGATTATAGCTCCAGACCTTCATGTTTATGGCGAGACACATGCCAACCTTTAGAACCTTCCTTCTCTTTCACTGCACATGCTAGTCACATGGATTAGCTTTTTTTTATAATGTCATTTAAACCAAATGTGTATGAATATTAAAGGTTCTTTGAGTTAATTACTATTTTATTAGCAGCGATGGTTCATGGTGGTAAAAATACACAAAACTAGTCTGTGATCTCGATTCAGGATTGGCATGACCAACATTAGCTCACAACTGGCATCCAGTACCTTATCATTATCAGAACTGAACATATGCTATTTACTTAGTGTGGTCATCAGAATGATTTTTAAATACTCAACCATGCCATTTTATTTCCTGTAGGTTTTATGTTAAATGTATTGACATTCACTTGCCTTGCTTTTTCAGTGTTAACTTTATGGAATTAACGTCAAATTAACGAAAACTTTCAGTAGCAGAGGGTGCTTTTGTTCACTGGTAATCATTCCGCAGGACTGTATTAAAGATCACTCCAGATATGCAGGAAAAAATCCTGTAAATGGGCTCTGCATTGTTGCCGTGCAATCACCATCATTTCCGATATGGCTAGTGTAGACCTTGTGAAATTACTCGGTCCCATTGTTCCAGGCTCCTATTCCTCTCAAGAGACATCACTTCACTTAAAGGCACTGATGGAAAAGCCTATACCAGTCTCTCTCTCTCTCTCTCTCTCTCTCTTTCTCTCTCTCCCTCTCTCTCTCTCTCTCACACACCCACAGACACACTTCCCATGCTATTTGCAAAATGAGCGTAATTACCCATAGCGAATGGTCATAAATGAACATGTCCCTTTGTTCCTGAAACATTACATTACTGGGTTGAGATGGCATTTCTTAAATTGAAGTGCTCTTCCCAATCACATCAGTGTACACAGTGGGATTGGATTGTCATTTCTGAAAAGTCTGAGCTTTATCTCCATTGCAGTGTTATCACTCATGATTTATAGGGTCACGTATATATTTCACCCCTTTTGAGTGCATTTTCAATCTCTAAAAGGCACAGCATCTGCCAAGTAACTGAAAACAGGCCTTTTAACAAAAAGTATAATAGAAGTAGATTTGATGGTCCAGATGAGTCGTTGTGATGAGCTCACGCTGACTGCTGACTGCTGACTAAAGCATTCGTATTTCCTTCACGAAGAAAAACAAAGGTCAGTGACCTGATGGGTGAACTGCACCACATGGGAAAAGAGTAACAAAAAGCCCAGGAGGTCAGGCACCTCCATGAATCATCAACCACAAACCACAAATATTTTTTTCATTTAAAATCCAAGAATTTCTTTAGTTTCCCTTCATTTGCTTGTTTTTTACTTTCTGAATGTTCTTTTATGGAAAGATGCATTTTTAACCCAGCCTTTCATGGAACTTTATTGTGAAATAAAATGGTTATTTAAAAGATTTTGGGTGCCCCATACAGAAATGTCAGCTCTGTATACAGATACCATGGTTGAAACCTAAATTCCTTGAATTCAACATTTATTGTTATGCACGCTAATGTCCAGTGAAATAAATAAATAAATAAATAATCAATATCCTGTCATGGAAGGAAATTTGGGAAAGGATCAACAGTGGCCCCCTGGCAATGATGGGGTTTAAATCTACAACCATCTGATCACAGAAACTCAAAGCCTGAGCCCAATCCTGCACACAATGCTTAAAGTCACTGTAAACTTTCTTTGTTATTGTTTTTTAATTGGTTGATGTTAAATTTAAATCAGCATCATCTCCTAGAATGTATTTAGACCAGGTCCCTTATGTATTAAACCATGCAGAGCAAATATTAAGGCAATATAGCAATGACATTATACTGTATGGCCTTTAATTTTACACCAAGGAATAATTCAGATATTTTGCAACTGCGAGTGTCCTATATGCAGTTACGTGGCACAACTGCTTAGTGTGCTTTTACCAACAGAAACAAATGGAACGACACTTTACCCTTCCTTGTCTTTGTGGTGCAACCCTTGTTTGTTGTATTTATGTACCTACAATTTTTTTTTTTAAATAGTAATAATTAAAAATATTTTTTTCCTATATATATATATATACTGTATATTATTCATTTATTACATACATATTTTTTTGGTCTGTCCATGAGCCATCTGGCACACCGGCCGACAGATACTCCCCACCCTGGAGATAAATACGGTGCTTCTGTGGCAGTTAAGGATCGGGTTGCCACCTCGACGCCTGATTGTCATTCACACATTACAGGCAATTTTGGAACATCAGTTCTTTTTTGGAACATCAGCCAAATCTGCAGGTCCTTGGACTGTGGGAGGAAACTGGAGTACCTGGAGGAAACCCATCAAGCACAGGAAGAACATATAAACTTACAGACACATAGACCCCAAGGAGGGATGCATCCTGGATCTTATATTGTGCATTTATGCATTTAAGTACATAATTGGACCATAATGACCTTTTAAAATTCTGACTACAATAATGACTTTCTAGGCAAAAGGTATGTGCTTGAGGGTACCAGCCAAGAACACCAACTGATACTGACAGTGTACTCCCTTGTCCATCTCATTTATGAAGCAATTTATTTATAATTTAATAAATATTAGGAAGGAAGAAAAATCTTAAGAAGACATTTAAAAATAGGAATTGAAATCAGTGGGGGAAACTCAAGGGTGCACTAAAACATTTCACTCTCTCTTCTTGAAGGACCCCTAGAGGCCAGGGCAGCGCGCGTGCTCATGCTCGCGCCTGCGCTGGTGCCCGAGGCGCACGCACCCATTTTTATAGCGCGTGGCTGAACTGCTGCTAAACCCACGCGCACTAGTGCACAGCTCTACATCTCTATAGAGAGCGTGTTTCCTTCAGTTTACCTCCAACCTGTAATCTCAACATAATTAGAGTTTTCAGCGCGCTGAATCAGGTGTGCGAGATAGATGCAGGTTGGAACTAGACTATAGAGCATAATCACAGCACTGCAGGAGGAGGATTGGATGTCTGTGCACTGCACAATAGTAGCTCACAGAGACACAATAGTACTGCACAATAAGCCATGGGTAATCGGTATGTCGAGCCTGTTGAGGTGTTTCTGCATTGATATGCATTATGGGGCTGGGGGAGTCTTGTGCATTGCAGGGTGCAAAGAATGCGCATTGGAAAGCTCACTGTTTTTTATCCCCACTTTTCTTTCTTTGAGTTTCAAAGAACTTAATCAAGTCGACGGAGAGTGATTTATTACGTGCAGGACTGCTGGGATTTTCATCCTGCATGTGACTAAAGATCCTGTCTGAATCGATTTGTCAATCACATCTCTTTGTTTGACCGTCGACAAATATTGGGCAGACAGTTGGCAAATACGTGAGCAGTCCTTAATTACACTCCTGCCCCTGGACTGTCTGATCTGCTCCGTAACGATGTGGCAGCTGTCAGCCGGGAAACTGGGTTTGTTGTTGGAAACGCGCCTGGGGCTCATCACCGTGCACCTTCATGCAAATAAGGTTTAGAGCAAGTCACCGTTTAGGTCAGGTTACCTGTTTGGGATACCTCCTACACAAATTCATATGAGCATCACTTAAAGGTGTATTCTGACTATATTTTATCCCACGCAAGCAAATTTTAAATAAAAATTATTTGAATGGCTAAATGTTTAAACAATGGATCAATTTGCTTAAGACAATTTGTACAAATTATTAAATATCTGGAAGTTTTTATAATATGCAAATATTTCTTAGACGTTTCTAAACATGTCCAAAGGAGAACTTAGTCATGTGACTAGGGCTAGTTGTAATATCTGAGAAAGCAAAATAAGATGTAAGCAAGTACTAACAGATTTTAAAAGAAAAAAATAGGTAAATTGGCACCAAATAGTTTTTACTCAAAGTAGAGTTTTGGTTAAACAGTTTGGTTAACATAGTTTGAAAAATGTTTTTACACGCTCCATATAATTAGCATAGATTGATTTTAGCTATACTTCTGTTTTTGTGAAAATGACACAAGTCAAGCAGATTTTGAAAAAAAAAAAAAAACTTTTATATGCTGCTTCATATTTATTTTGCATCTTTACAATCCCAAATATGTCTTATATGTCTTATTTCATGTATATGCGAAAATGTTAAAGGGCCCAAAAAATCAACAAGATAAGCTGAGTACACCTTTAATTTTCCAAAATGCTTTCCAACAAACGAATACAGAACATGGTGCTGAATATGCTAAAGTATTAATGAGTCATCAACCCATTTCAGAGCAGTGTCCCAAAACTACATCATACAAAAAAACACATTATTCCTACAAATTTCTATTCTAAATTGAATTGTTTGTATGTAAAGAATAAAACACAATAGAGACATTGTTATGGACAATTAATCAACAACAGGGTGGTCTGATGAGTTACTATGGCAACATTGATTGTTTTCTAATACTGTAACAGCACATCCTAAAGTGTTTTATTCCTTTAACACCATAGCAGTTTAGCAGTTTGGCAATGTTAACAGTGGTGTATTTACTACTGAACAGTATATACATTTTGTCCATTTACAGTTACCTTCAATGTTGTGGAACTTTGCAGAAACAAGTTCCAGTCACCGCCTACATTTTAGCTAAACAGTCATTTCCTCATCAGCTCTCTCTCTCTCTCTCTCTCTCTCTCTCTGTATTATGCTGTTTCTAATAAATGTCCTAAAAAGCTCCCAGTTTGCCTATAAGATAATTGACACAAACTACAGGTAATGCAACATGTACAGTAAATCACCAAAGCTTACTTTAAAATGCACTTTGGTACACCTGTATACTTCTGTAAAATTATTCATTTGTGACAGAAATCCACAGAAACCTCACACCCCACAAAAACAGACTAGCATGGCTAACACAATAACCAAAGGCAATCCAAACACTTAACTACCAACAGGAAACTAAAAATCAATTTGTGTTACAAAATGTCATAAAACTATGTGCTAACTGCCAGAATAGCTAAGCAGTCTGGGAATCATTCAGATGGCACATTCTTAAATTGACCCAAGAATGCAACAAGATTTTAGAATAACTTAGCAAATAAATTGAAGCCAGATTACATGCTAAATTCTGACATTAGACCATACACTATACCATGAGTATCCTATAGTTTACTGATAATATGATTAGAGAAACCAACATTGTAAATAAAGCACTAACATTTGGCTGAAGGGAAATTACAGTTCTAAGTGCAGAAACTTGCTTCCTTGTACAAAAACACAATGACACACTTTTGTGTCATACATCATTCACATTTTAAAATGGCACTACTTGTGCTATTTGAGATGGAGTTCAAAACTGAAGTGTGTAGCGATTAGCACTTTTTGCGTTAAAGGACAGAACCAACCTGTCAACCAATGATGGCAGTTCCACCATTTGTCAGCGTTCCTTTGCGATTATTTTATGTACTTTTTGACATTTGTGTTATCTTGGTGTTTTGAGATATGGGACATCAAAGTTTTGACATTCCAGCTAGCAAAACCTTGAAATATAGTGATTTACATTTACATCTCGACAAAGCCTGGATTTTAAGGTTACTTAAAGTTACATCATTGCAGTTCTGAGACATTTATAAAGTATACTTCTGGACAGCAGATTGAATTGTGAGATATGAATATGTGAGATATTAATTTGTGAGCTTGAAGGTTGAAAAAAAGAAAAGTAGTTGGAGAAGAAAAAAAACTAATAATAATAACACCAGGAGAATAAAGTATTCCTCAGCTATGAAGTTGTGGTGAACAAATTTTTTACCAAAATGCCCCAAACCAAGGTCATAACATTAAAAAAAATATTACTGTATGCATAGCACAGTGAGCGTAACCTGGTTGCTATGCTAAGTATAGTAACATCCAGAAAAAAGGGTCAATCTAGTACCAATAATGGTTCCTGGTTTTCCCAATAGAGAAACCTAAAATATTCCTGCAATGAAATGTTTCCCTGTTAGAAAGGAAAACTAGAACAATTTTAAGAAGCTAAGCATACTGTACTTTATATTAACCTTGGCTATAGTGAAAAGAAAAACGTCTGAATAACGCTTTTTTTTAAGTGTACTATAGGGACATGACATTGACATTTCCCTTACATACCCTATTAACTATTAGTGTAGAATTTGAACTTTTTTTTTTCTATCGAACCAACTTTCGTGTGGATTTAGACTACTATAAAACAAATAGTCTCAGGGATTATGTCTGTAGTGTCCAAGTCCTTTCAATGACTCGAGCTCTTATTAAACAGTAGTAGAGTGAACAGATTACGCCACCTGTGGTAATTATGATGATGGTCACCTGAAGTGGTGGTGCTGCTGTTGGTGTAGGCTACTCTTCTGGCACACTGTGAGCTAGATTAAGACATAACCAGTGTCTCCTTTCTCTGCCTGTGTGTCCATAACACTGTGTTTGTGTGTGCGGGAGTCAGTTACAGAGACACGAGAAGCTTTTAAACACTGACTCCGAGTCGGACACACTGAGTCTGGTGTTTATGGGTTTTTTGGAGAGGATGGAGCGCTTCCCTGGGATTTGACTATTGCGATCAGAGGAGCTCGCATGGTGTTTTTAAGGATATAACAAAGGCAAGTGGTTGTTGGTTTATCTGAAAATTAATAGCCTGTTAGGGTGAAGGGATGGCATCGCCAAACTGATTGTGTGCTCGGCTGTTAGTGCTATCCTTGACTGCAGATTACTGACACTAAAACGGCACAACAAGGCGGGATGTGCATGCATGTCGTTTCTCGTCGTTCTTTAGAAGCACGCACTGTGTGTGTATCTGGGTCTTACGCGCTTTCGTGCTATAAATATCATAGTCTCTGTGCGTAAAAGCCAGAAACGAGCATGACACAAAAACACCAGGACTTGTGGCTCGTATAGCGAGTGAAGATGGGGGGAAATGCAATTCTATTGTTTAGGCAAATGCGTCTGCATGATTTATTAAATTGGACATGCATATAATAATATAGAATTCGGAGCATCCCCTAGTTGTGATTGTGGTGAACTTGCTTTTCCCTATTCTCTCCATACACCATACTGATCATGAGCGCAGCCGTTCACAGCCTTATATAGTCCAAGCACACACACACACACACACACACACGCGCGCGCGCGCGCACAGAGAGAGAGAGAGAGAGATGGGAGGGGAGGGGGGTCCATAAGGGTGGGCTTTGCATATTTCTAATGAAACCAATGAGAATGCCCAGATCCGAGCAGCCGGGCGAGGGCAGAAGAAAAGCGACTGCAGTTTAGGAGGGGTGTGTGGTGTGTGTATGTGTGTGTGTGCGTCTTGTGTGCATATGTGTGTGTGTATATATCGGTCGGTTTTAAGACGCTGTCATGGCAGTGCAGTGTGCCAGATGTGTGTGTCACTAGCTCGCCTCTGGTCAGAGAGTTAAGACTCGGAGTGCTCGCGCGAAGGCTCGCGCTTCGAACCCAGAGCCACAGGCAGACCAGCGGTGAGTGCGCGCGCTTACACTTTTGTCGTGACGGAGGATTTTTTTTACGCTCACATCATCACCGGAGGAGACGAGAGAAAGATCGGCTCTGCGTGTTGAACAGGATCCGCGTCTCTCCGCCGCTGCTTAAAGGAAATGGCGAGTGGGGAGAGGGAGAGAGGCGCGCGCCGGCTCACCAGCGCAGGAAACCGGAGCTGAACGAACGCACGCGCGCGGGCTCCGCTTGCTTTTCACAAGAAACACCTCTTTCCTTCACTCAGAACGACGCTCCAGCGAGCGGATTTTACCACACAGGATTGTTCTTACTTGTTTTTTTTCTTTGTAAGGTTATTGTTATATATATTTTTTTTATTTGCAAATTTTTATAAACCCAAGGACGCGAGGATGCATGTTGGATTAGCGTTGATCCTCTTAACGGGAATCTTTGTCAAAGCGAGAGCTATCAAACCCGGTAAGTGACAGCCGATGATGTGTGTTTATTTATGCGCAGTGTTGGTTTAACCAGGATTTGAAGGGATTAGACTATGAAAACTGCTGCATGTTGGCGGAGGAAGGTTTTTTTTCAGCGATCTGAGCTGCTCACCTGTCCGGTCCAGTGCTCTAAACTTTAAGCATTAACTATGATCATCTACTGTATAATCCATGCTCATCTTTAAGTCAGCAAAGGAGAACATCATAAGATCTTAAAATGTGAACATTTAAGTCAACACCATGTTAAATTAATGTAACTTCAAGTCGAGGTTATTTGCGTATTTCTTTTAACAATTCCAAAAATCAGATTTGCTTTTCCAAAAAAAAAAAAAAAACTCATAATCGGGTTTATTTAAGTTTTAAGTTTAAGCGCGCGGTTATTTAACGTTTAAATGAACGTGCATAGATTTAAAGCATAGATTTCTGGTTCAATACGGACTCAGAGACTCAGACATGGACTTTCTTTATTTGGTTGTTTGTTTTGCTTAGTAAAAGAAAACTGATAATTAGTCCTACTTGCTGCGTAGTAGCTTATCTAAATAGGAGCAAACATAGAAACACCAAATTCCTAAATTCCTCTCACTTTATTTATTTATTATTTTTTTTGCTATTTTAGTTATTTCTGTCCTGGTAAAAAAAAGTCTCACATAATAGGCGGTAAGATCCTACTGCTAGTTCAAGTAGTGCTTGGTAAAAGTTATGTCGTATAAGATTTTTCTCCTGAAATGAAAAAGTCAATAGCAATAAAATGTACAGTACATGTGTCCAAGTTAAACCGAGAATCAAACTAATACATTGTAGTAATAATAATAATAATAATAATAATAATGCATTTTAGGAATCTCAGTTAAAGCAGAAGTTAAATATTCATCTTGTATTAGGAACAAGTTTAGTCTAATCATGTTGAGGCTACTGTCTTACTTTGTGTTCTTATTAAAAACTCATGTGACTCAGATTTGCGAATGTTTCTGAGAATCATGTGTGGCCTTCACGTGCTTTTCTTCATCCAAGCCAATAAGAAAAGCAACAAACCAACGGCAGGATGTACAAAAGAAATAAAAGGAAGAAACAAAGAAAAGGAATGAATTTAAAAGATGCATTCTTTGCGTCAGTAAAACGTGCGTAAGGGGGAGGAAAGGCTTTTACCAAAACTGTGGTACTTGCGCATATTTGTGTGTTTGATTTCGTTTGTTCAAATAATTATATGTTTTAGTGGTTCATTCATTATCAAAATCCCCGTTCCAACTTGGATTATATTCGGATTTCTGTTTTTCCCCAACTATATTGTGTGCGTTTTTATTCTTTGCATTGTGTCTCAGTTCCAGACCAATGTGGTGGAAACATCCGGATCACCAGTGCCAACTACCTGACCTCTCCAGGCTACCCGGCTTCGTACGAGCCGTCGCAGAAGTGTGTGTGGGTGATCACGGCTCCATCACATCACCAGCGCATCCTCATCAACTTCAACCCGCACTTCGACCTGGAGGACCGCGAGTGCAAGTAAGTATCTCTCTCTCCCTCTCTCTCTCTCTCTCTCTTTATCTGAGTGTGTCTATGTGTTACCGTTTGCGTCTGCATGTTTGTGCAGTGAAGGGGCGCCACCTAGCGGCAGGTCATACTCACGGCCTGAGGGCTGCTCTATACACCAAAGTGTTTCCTGGCTTATTGATTTTGGCGGCTGTGTTCAGCAGATGAGTGGTTCATATTAGTTTTGAATGGATTTAATGTTGTCGATCTGTGATGAAGTCTTGGATAAGTGCTTTTTACTCTGCTCTTATACAAGTTCAATGATTATTTGCAGCTATGAAATGCTGTTTGTTTTGTTGAGCCATTTAGCAACACATGAAAAAAAAAAAAAAGCGTTGCTTTATGAAACCATCCTTCAAGTAGCTGCAGTTGCGTCTTGATTAAGTGGTTGCGTGATTGGAGAGATCTGAGTACTGTCAGCAACGTGAGAGTTACACAATGAGGCATGCTGCCGCTCTGTCACTGTCTGAAATCTCGCTTTCCTTCACCCTCTTCTTTGCTTCCTTTGTTTGTGCCGGAGGGTTTAGGCTGGAGAGTGGCGGTTGAGGGCTGTCACCCATGTGCTTGTCTCTGTTGCACCAACCTCTAAACCCGGATAGTCTTCCGCCCTAAGCCTTTTGTGTCCACAGAAAGCCTTGTATTAATGGCACCCTTTATCAGGATCTTTACCTTTTTACAGTCCTAAACCTACAGAGATTTACAGCTTCTGATGACCCTGGGTTCCATGCACAAAAGGGGATCGTTTCTTCTCTGGGGTCAGGTTTCCTTACCCAGACACACACACGCACAAACATACCGTTTTTATAGACTGTATAGATTGGAGTGAAAAAGGACACGTGGTCAGGAGACAATGTAACCCTAAGCCGCCTAATGAAATTACCCAGGAATGAGTTTCCTCTGTTTAAATATGCTGGGTAAAAGAAGCACTGCTGGAGGCAGTAAACTGAAAAAGAAAAAAAAATGCATTCTGTCCTTAGTTTAGGAAAGATTTCAGACAGCTGACTTCAGCTATTAATTAAAACATTACTGATATTTGTGCTTGATCTAATTTGCTACTTGTAAACATCCTTGCCTAACGGTGATTTGTATGTTAGTTTGTTGGTTGCTTGTTCATTTGCCGGTGGATGTTGTAGGTATTGTTGTACATGCCCTCTCACAGAGCGCCCTCATTATAGTTGGATTAAAGCCAGTGTGTATTTTACCGGTCTGATCAGTCACGGCTTGTAAACCCCAGCATTAAAGCATATTCCAACAGCTAACCTGGAACGACGTCTGTGAAATCTAATCGGCTCACGGCAAGGTCGCTAAGGAACTTTTTTCTTTCTGTTTTGAAGTCAGTCTGAACATCTTGACTATTCTAGTTCACCTTTGACCACTCTCGAACCATCTGTTGTTTTACATTTGATTTGCAAGGACAAGGTTTCATCGGATTTCAGTTCGCTTGACGAGCTCTAGTCCTGAGTAGTACTTGAATTCCGAATTAGGGTCTTTTCCCACTTAGTAGAGCCACAGCCATATGGAGACATATATTTTTTTTTTCACTAATTTGATTTCGAGTAGAGCTGGGCATCTGCTCGGTGGGTCTGGTGTCTGCAGATTAGGGATTGTTTTCTCGACTTCTGCTTTCAGCTGGACGGACATTAAGAGGCCTCGCATGACAGAAACCGTTGAAATGGACTTCTTATCAGATGGAATCTATAGTGTGGTGACGTAATTAGCTGCATATGGAGCACACATGTTCCTCATGTTCCTGACATGTCTGTTATCAACAAATCAAACAAGAAGAGCTGCACAGCCAGTGATAAAAGTCACTGATTGTCACACGTGATGTGTGTAAGACAAAGCAAGAGAGAGAAAACGGGAGTGCAGTCTGTCAATAGATAAGTGCTTAAGTGGTTCTTGAGTATGGGTCTTTCTTTTAGCGAGTTTGTACTTCTCGTCTTTTCAAAAACGAGTTGCACACCCATGGAGTTTGAGCAGAAAGCTGACCTGTGAAGACAAATATTTGAACTGTATTCTTTTCACAGCAATGAGCTGCCTCCCACATGCCTGCCTGAGTGAGCAGGTTTCCTCTTAGTCACCTCCGGGAGCTTTACGTGTGTTCAAACCTGACGATTTTAAGTCGTATCTACTGCAGAAGCCTTGTGTTCCTTTGACCCCCACTCCAGAAGGGTGTAGTTTGAATGCAGCGTGTTCACTTGAACGCTCGCAGGAGACGCGCGACAGTTTTGCTGGCTCTGTCAGACTGGGACCTTCAGTATTAGGCTGAGAAATAGCTCTTGGCACGCACAGCAGGTCTATTAAAACTGGTCGAGTGTCTCTGAGGCTTGGCTCTTGGCACGCTGCATGGTTGGAGCTTGTTTTTGTGTATGTTGTGTCAGAAGCAGCGTTCTGCAGGTACGTGACACAATATGAATCACTCATGCGTGCAGATTTGCTGACCAGATGCAAATTTTGTTCGCACTTACGGGCACCTGCTTTTAAGAAATGATGGCATGCAATTAAGGAGAGATGAATGAAAGAAGGGGAGTGAAGCAGGGACATATGCTGCAGATTCCTCTGAGAACACTGGATGTTTGTAACCAGCAGTAGAGCAATGTGTGTGTGTGTGCGTGCGTGGGGGGATGTTGGAAAAAGGCAAGTAATATTCAGGGAATGCATACTTAAGAACAGCCCATTGTAGGAGAAGTCATTAAACGTCTCCTGGCCTCTTAGTGTTTCTGAAGTTCCAGAGCCCCCCTGTCGCTCAGCAGAAACCTAACGCCTCGAAGCGCAGTCTCTCCTCTGTAGCAAGGCCTCAGCCTCTGCGCTGTCCCACTGGTTCAGCCCACAGAACAGCACACACCCCGCTGGCAAAGCAAACACGCTGTACTCGGCTCGCACACAACACACATCCTGCCACTTGGTTGACAGAGAGGAGGCTGGGATATGGCACGGCTTTGATTTACTGAGTGTGGATAATGCAGGGAGATGAATTTGAATGAAACATAGACCACAGGTTGCTGTAGGCTAAAAACCTCCCACTGTGGATGTGAATCAGTTGGAAGAAAAGTATACAGGGTTTTGTTTATGTGTGTGTGGAGAAAAGCTTTCTCATGGTCTGTAATGTGTGATTCTCATTGTAAACCCACCTTGCATCTTTAAGACTTGATAGAGGCACCACATCAGAAACGTTTGCCAAACCCCTCCTGAGCCAGTGGAACCTTGTATGATGCCTTCCACCATGCACTCAACACATAGAGCATGTATAGAGCTGGACACTATGATGATATCAGTGTCATATCTACTGGATATCTTTTATATAGTTCTTTATATATCACAGTCTACATGTTTTCCTCAACAGTCCAAAGACTTGTTGTAGGCTAACTAGTCTTTCCAAATTGCGTGTGATTGGATGTGTAAATGTGTGTGCGCTTGTTCCCTGTGAGGGGTTGGCAACCCATCCACTCTGTCCGCTGCATTAAGTTCTCTGGGATAGGCTCCATGCCAGCCGCGACCATACACAGGATAAGCAATACAGAAGATGGATGGATGGATGGATGGATAATTTAATTTGCAGGTATAGTTTATGGCTAAGTACACAAAAATGGTACCAACATCCATTAGCAAACCCACAGCAGAACTAAATATTGTGGTACATAAGAGGTGAATCCTCATATTGAACACTCTCTCACCTACACAAACCTTTATTTATTTAATTAATTATTTATTTATTTATTTATTTATTTAGTCTTTCATCAAATCTTTTTTTTTTTTTTTTACCCCCAAACGGGTTGTCAAAACTTGCCTTCTCACATCCCTTTCACACTCTTGAGCGACTAAGAGAAATCTGGACAGCATGCTCGTTCATCAGTGGTTGTCACGGTGGTAGAAATAAAGAAGACAGGAATGTAGTGGCCCTCTTTTATCCTGCACTGACTGGGCTTTTTAAAAAACAGGGAATGCTCTGACCTCAGGGCCCGCGGAGGAGGACTGGGCTGACAGCGATTGTTCCTGTTACTTATGACTCGGGTTAACAAGCGTAAGCTGTGTAGAGCATCAGAGAAGCTTTGGGAAGCTGCGGGATCAAACGCAGTAAGTATTGTGCTGCAGTTGTTCCGAAGCAGCTGGCGGGACGAGGAGAGCAGCTTTTGCCTCGTTTAAGAGAACTGAAACAGGTGCAAGGTTTGAACGCGGCCTCCTGAAGAAGTGCCATAGTTGTTTGTTTCCGATAACAGCGTGCACCCAGCGTGAGGCTGAAGCGTTGGCCGGCTAAATTTGATTGTACCGCGGGGGTGAAAGCAGTTTATTAGGTGGTGGATGTTTGGCAAGGCTCTCGCTAAGCTATTTCTTTTTCATCAGTGGTCCCAAATCAGATTTATTTGCGCGCACATACACTCATTCGTGCACACACCACGGCTGAACGGGGGGAAATCCGCGAAATAATCGCGGTTCTGTTTTAAAGTCATGTGTTCCGAAGAAATGAATAGGCCATTTTCTGTCTCTCTTCCTCTTCCCGCTGCCCTCGTTTTCCTCCTCGCACATCTCCTCTCCAAGTAGGACAAAGTCCTCTGGTTAATGAGAAGGATTAAAGTGCACCGTGTGTGTGTGTTTCTGGACCGGGGGTAGCTAGCAGTGAAGTGGTTCACCTTGGCTGCGTGTCGGAAGGACAGGCTGATTGAAAAGTGCTCTCTGTCTGCGACATCTGCCGTCCTCCCTGCTGCTCTGTCAGGCTTGATTCATGTGCGCCTCTCCCTCTCCCTCTTGCCATTTCGATGCTCAGCATGAACAGATCTGAGAGCAGAGAAGAGGAAGTAGAGATGGGCGGTGCAGATAAGAAAGAGTGAAAAGTGTTAGATGGAATATTTAAGTAAAGTGGGAGGGCGTAGGGGCGAGGGGAATAATTTGAGAAAAGCCACAGCAGCATAAAGGAGTGATGGAGATTAGTATGAATATTAATAATAAGACAAAACAAGGAGAGAGAGAGGGGTGGAGGTAAAAAAAAAAAAAAAACACAGACCGTTACGTACTAAGAGTGCGATGGAGATTAAACGAGCGTATTGAATTTGTGAGTATGAAAGCAATAACAGCCGTTCATAAAATATGATGCGGACCCACTCCCCCCTCCCAGCTCTGTTAAAACTCATAAATCTTCTTCTTGAAGTTATTTAAAGAATGACAGAGGTTTAAAGGAGAGTTGTTCGGTTTTCTAAGCTTTCCGACAAGGACGAGCCGGATGTTTGACGTCCCAGGCTTAATCCAGGCAAGCTGAGTGATCCCTGCTGCTTATTTGGTTTTCAATCCCTCGCTGGCTCCTTAAAAAAAGAAAAAAAAAAAAAGGTAAAAAGAAAGTGTTACAAATTTACATGATTAAGAACAACACACTAATCCTTCTGCTTAATCTGGGCCCTCCTTGTTCTTCCTTCTTTTGAGATAAGTAGTATCGATGTTAACCCTGCAATTTAATCCCATGTCCTGTTTAAGAAGCAGAATCTCTGAGCTTAGCTTGATACCTTTATTATTTGTTTTTCTATCTCTACACACAAATGAGTCAAATGTTTAGCAAGAGCGATTCGAGCAGAAAAATGAACGAGCTGTAATTACAACACGTGACATGTCGAGTCATTGAAGCTGGCTAAAAAGACCCAGAGTGCCCTGGCGCTTAATGCCGCTCCACCCCTGCACTCGCCCCCAGAGGGGCTCTATGTGCGAGATGTTAATTGATGTTGCTCTATTGGAGAGCTATTGCATCGTGTTTAGTTTGCTGTCAGGATTGCAAAAGACCCTTTTGGTCTGATTGATGACGTCCAGGTTGGGTAAAGCCCAGCAACCCAATGTTTACACCCGGGTCAAGACTGATATTTGACATGTTTTGGCTTGAGTCCGGTTCACACTAGGATGTGGAGACAATTCCAAGTAGTGGGTGTGTATCTTTGTAGTGGAGAAACTTTCACCTCCCTTTTCCTCTGTGTGTGTGTGTGTGTGTGTGTGTGTGTGTGTGTGTGTGTGTGTGTGTGTGTGAGTGTGTTTTCTCCTATTCTCCACTCTGTCCATCTTCATGTTCCCATCCCACGTTCGTGTGCTGAGTCTGACAGCCGTCGACAGACAGTGATGGATGTTTCTCTGGGTCTATCTGATGGAGTCTCTATTCTATAAAGGCTCTTCACTCAGACCTCGCAAGCACTTCATTTGCTCTTTTCTCAATCTTTTCTTTCAGCACCGAAGCCTTTCGTGAAAATGTAGCCACACTTTAGTCAGTCCCAAGGTGGGATGCTGGTATTCCCCTCTCTTGGCTCTTCTTGTCTTTTTTTTTTCCCCCACTTCCTTTCTCTTCTCTGGCAGATCTGCCAGTCCTGCTGAGAAGGCTACACTCATTAGCACTCGCAAAGCCTCCAAGTTGGCAGAGCCCATGAGGATTTGGAAATAGGGAGGTCAGTTTGCCCTCCAAACTTTGGCACCGTCTTTGGCACCAGTACGTTGATCAAACGGCATCATACAGAGTCACACACACACACATATACATGTATAGAGTGAGTATATACACACATATTCACACATTGAGCAGAACACACTAGTTGCGGCGCATATGAGGAAGCTCTTGGCACCTGACTCGCTCAGCACGGCTGCTCGTCATTACAATTCCAAGACTGGATGAATTCCTCATTACACATAAAAAAAAGAGGGAGAACAAAACAGAGAAAAGGAACGGGACATGATTTACATTCAATGGACTTCAAAAGATCTTTGATCTTTTTTAAGAATGTTTTTCAATACAGTAGGAAACTTTTACCTCGGTATGTTGAAATACACTCACTACATCCAAAACATCCTTTTTTTCTTTTTCATTTTTCAAAGCAGTCCGTACCTTATCTTACCTCCGTATATTTGTGGAGGTCAGAAGTGCATTGTGAGCGTGTTGTGTTGCAACCATGATGTGAAAAAGCCCCGAGGTGTCCAAGCCAATTTTGTGTCTAAATCTCAAATATGAAAGGAATCAAAATATCATTAAAAGATAATATCACATCTGGACATTAATCCACAGTAAGTGGAAAAAAAGTTTAACAAGCAGGAATGAGTTTTTTTGTTTTTCATATTCCCCCTAAGTTTAATCAACACTGTTGCTTGTGTGTGTGTGTGTGTTCATGTTTGGGGGGGGGGGGTCTGGGGGCCAGGGTACCGGATTAGACCCGGCACTATCTTGCGCTCGTGAGTTATGATCCTGACCCGGTCAAAGGCACAAAGTCAGCACGCTGTCCTGTCCACCCTCGCTGAACGAATGATCCCCCAGGAGGGGTGTGGATGGAAGGATGACTGCGGGGTCACGATGAAAGACGAGATGTCCAAGTATACGCCTGTTAATTGAATAAGTCCCAGTGTGGTTTAAACCCTTACACCACATTCTTTCTCGCTCAGTCATTCATTCTGTATAGAGAAAGGAGGAAGTGAAAGACTGAAGAGTGAATTAATGAGTGAAGGCCAACGTGGAGAGGAACCGGACACCAAAACACAGCACCCACAGCCTTAGGGTTGTTCCCACTTTTTTATTTATTAACCAAGCACACAATCCACATACTCTTTCTCTCGTGTGCTCTTTCGCTTTCTTGCCCTTTCGCTCCACGGTGAATCTTACCTCTGGTTGACCTTCTCCATTCCTCATTGACATTATTCGCTCCAGTGCCCAGAGCTGACTGTGCAGGGATGTACAGTAAATAAATGGATGTTATGATGTTGTTATTAACTTGCTTCTTTATGAGACCCCTGTCCCTGGATGTTACACACGACACACATGGACATCCTTTTTTTTTTTTCCTTAAATTCTTTGTGCTCACTGGGTCATTTGTTCTTTCTGAAATAAAAAAAAAAAACTTTATCTAAACTTAATTCTTTAACTTGATATAGCTATTTATAGTTTCATGCATAACTCTTAACCCCCTTAAACATTTCCACATATTGTAGTGTTACAGCTTGGATATGAAAAGGACTTAATTAGGATTATATGTCAGGAATCGGTCCAGAATACTTCTCAGTGGGTTCCCTTTTGAGTCTGGTTCCAGATTTTATTATTTTTTTAGTAAAGCTGCTTTTGTGACAATGTCCGTTGTTCATAGGTTATACAATAAAGGCGTTATACAAAATCAGTTAAATGGAATTGAACTGAATAATACTTGAGTCTATGTGTGTGTGTGTGTGTGTGTGTGTGTGTGTAGAGGGGAGCATGTCAATACAGTTTGGAAATTAATTACAAATGAAAACAGATAAAAGTTTTTAGTGCATAAATGCTCACCCCCTAAATTATTTCCGGTGCCATCAGAAGTCACATAATTAGAAGAATGGAGTCCAACTGTGTTCGATTAAATGCAGCAGAATTAGTTAGAGAACGTACTTAAACAATGAGGATTGAAAAGTCTAGGACAAAGTTCTGCAAAATGGGTCGCTTATTAAGTTATAAAGAAAAGAAAATACAAATGAGCACCATGAAATTCATTATTTATTATTATAAAGAAAAAAAATAATGTTCAGGGGGGGTGAATACTTATGCAAGAGATCTCCCTTAACCATGTTTGTCTTGCGCTTTTATATTTATTCCTTTCTTTATCTTAGTTATCAATTATTTAGACATAACACTGCACCATGTATTGTATCTGTTTACTTAAAGCAGCTAACCTTTTACATCACATAGCAGCACAAGCTCACAGCAAGTCAGCACCAGCACGGTTAAAAAGTCCCGGTCGATACTCAGAGCTCTGATATCGATCTAGTATAGAAAGGTGAAAGAAAAGGGAGGATTGGTGCATGCTTAATTTATTATAGATCTTTTATAGAGTCTTGAAACCCCTACTGTTCTGCTGGATGGTCAGGGTGACCGTACTGACCCTCGTTGTTTTCCAGCATCGCTCTCCCTCTGTGTGTACGTCTGCACCGGCATGCTGTGAAATCAGGTCCGGACCACACAGCAGCTGGCCTGAGGAGAAGCTCTGTGCCTGGGGCTGGGGGCTGCTGTGCCACTTTATCTTTTCCATTTCCTCTTCCTAACAGTGTTCCTATAACAACACCTCTGTTCAGAGCTCTGGGCATGGCCTGGATAGCGATACAACCTATTCCTATTAGGCATCATGGTGGGCCAAATGGAGCGTGTTCTCACAAGAATAACCAGACTGAAGCCTTTATAAAGATGGATTTGGGGGAGTTATGTTCCAGGACGTAGTGGAAATTTTGTTTAAATACACCGCTAAGTAATACACGACATTTTTTATAACTTCCAATCAACTTAATAACTTTACAAATATCGATACAGACTGTAATAGCTTTAGACGTACATGCTGTGACATAATTTATAGCCTACTCTCTATCCCCTAGTCATATTTTCCAGCTCTAGCATGGATAAAACATGACAGATCTTTCAGCTCTAATTTAATGAAAAATGTGTGTCATGACTAAAAACAAGCAGCTCTAACTTTGGAAATATTACTTTTTTAAATTCCTCCAGATACCAACGCTTATCGATTATTATTGTTTTATTATTGTTATTGTGGGCGTGGTGGTGGTTTGTGGCACAGAGTTATGCTGAGGTTGGATCACCCAGGATTAGGCTGTAGTTCATCTCGTCCCATTTCTCATCATGTCCTGCCTGTAAGTGACAGATTAATGTGTATCCTGTTCTGCTCGCCATGTGCTAAAGAGGTAGATGACGGGACTTCCTTAAGCTCTCACAGCTGTGTGTGTGTGTGTGTGTGTGTGTGAGTGTGCATGTGCACGCAGCCATCAGCAAAGCCACTTGAAGTGATATGATCTTAAAACCGCGACTCGGTGCTCATTCTGAAAAAATGTATTTCCTTTTAAATGTAAATGTGCAAGCGTTTTCCCCCGGGCACAGCTCTTAATGAATGGTCCGGGCGCTTTTTAAAGGTATGAAAGTGGAATGTAATGGCAAAGGAGTGTGCGGTACTTTATGGTCTAATATTCTATCTGTTATTCTTAGAAAGCATTGCAGCCCCATGTTTTGTATTACAGGAAGTAAAAAAAACACAGAAACGTACCTTGGAGATATATAACCAGACCTCATAGTACACCTTTAATAATAATATTTCATAATGCTTTTTGTTTTTCATATTAGTTAAAACAGCTTCTTTTTTTTTTTTTTTAGAAAGGAAACTCGTACAAGCTTCTGCAAAAACAGAGACGGTGTTGTGGCTCCATCACATGATAGAGTGACTGAAACCCCTCCAGCAAATCTGTCTCCATCTCTGTCTCTCTCTCTCTATGTCTCTTCTACTTTGCCTTCTCACTCATTTCTTTAAAGAAAATATTCTACTGTGCAGTATTTAGGCTCATAATTAGCTGTTAATACTTTAACTTCATTAATATGATTGTTGCAAATCTGAGGATCTCTGCGAAGTGTAATTAGGTAGGTAATGAAAGCAGGCATGCTGAATCCATCAGTGCTAATCATAATTGCTGTTTATGAAAGCATGGGGTGCAGTCTGCTGTGCTGCGCCTGAAAAAAATAAACCCAGCTCTAAAAATATGTCTCAGGCTGGAAAAGCCATAGGGCCTCGGTGCAGCTGTGCCTTTTTTTTCCCGCCCGGGTGATATTAAAGTTACATGGCTGTGATAAGCATGGAACCACTTTAAGTTTCTCCACCCGTCTTTAGCATGCACACACTCACTCACTCCGCTACCCGCTATACGCTTTGCACTCAGTTTAGAAAAAAACGGAAAAGTGCTTAAGCTGCCGGGCGGTAGCTTATTCTTGGAGTGAAACGTTAGCGAGCATTGGAATGCAACTGGACGGCACGAGTGTGGAGAAACTGGCATGCCACTGATTGCGGAGGACATTTTCGAACCTTTTTTTTTAAATGGTCGAGTTGGTCATCAGTGTGATCTCTGCGACAGCAGATAGAGATAGCTGAAGTTAATCATTCTGTCGCGCATCGTTCTCACAGCTGCAGTGAAAAAGGCGTCCCATCATGCCACACTCTGTCTATCACAGGGAAACAGTGACAGACAGCTCTTATTGAGCCTCAGGTCTTTTTAGAGCCTTTGGGTTGGTCAGAAGGTGTTGATTAATTTTCAGAGACAGAAACCGTGCACTCATTCTGATTCCTTA
Organism: Dinotopterus cunningtoni; assembly: GCA_028565755.1. Lineage (NCBI taxonomy): Eukaryota > Metazoa > Chordata > Actinopteri > Siluriformes > Clariidae > Dinotopterus > Dinotopterus cunningtoni. The sequence goes on from JAOTRS010000044.1 coordinate 10,171,950, forward strand.
TTATTGTTTCTATAGCAACAACCTATTGATAAAGATGGAGGAAGTTATAAAGTTCTGGTGATGAAACAAAATCTCTGGTTTTGGTCCCTTTCCATGTTCTATCCGGATCCCTTGTTGAATACATTTCACGATAAGATAAATTCTACTTTGTCAGCAGACACGAGGGTTTGATCAATGACCTGTGCAGTAGCCGGACAGTGTGGATCTAAAGCAGACATGTCCGCTCCGGGCTTTTCCAAAGAGAAAAGAGAAGAAAAGAAAAAAAAAGATCAGACAGATGACAGATCTTTTGCCAGCTTTTCAAAGCTAACCTTTGGCTTCTCAACGTTTGTTCCAACTGGCAGTTTTTTTCTCATATTACATCGAGTAAAGCCAAGCCTCGCACTCCTGCGCTGCCTGTCGAATATTCCGTGACGATATTCTGAAACTCAGATGCTTAAGGCGTAATGTTTGGCATAAGTGTGTGCTTTTTGACAGCTCAACACGAGAGAGCCGGCCTGAAAGATTGTTTCAATAAGGTCACATTACACCTGACCCACATCAATGGAAATGGGTTAAGTGATCTGTGGAGTTGCATAAGCGAGGAAATTGCCATCAGTGTAATCATATTTCACGTCTTTGGTTGTATTACCGGGTTTTGAATGGCAGTGTTGGGGCTGAGACGTTCTCTCCCTCGCCCCGGGTCTGTGTTATATTGTTAGCCGGTGGTTTATTGTGTCTTCATGAGGCGAATGGGAGCCAAAGCTAATGTTCTCATTTAACACTTCTGGATTGCCTGCTCTACAGACCACCCGTCTGGGTAATACATCGCAGTGCGCTGAAGCGAAGGTCATGGCATATTAGATTCATCCTTTTCTTTTAATTTCCACTCTGGACTGTCCATTTTCACAATTAGCACAGTTATAGGAAGTGCCATAGCTTGGGGCTTTGGGGAAGGAGCGTTTGGAGCTAGGAGAAGTTTGGGCTTGAACACCCAGTGAAATATTATCCAGGTCCAAATGCTTGTTCATGGGCGATTAGCAAGAAATGCATACTGCACAGGTGACGATATATACTCTCATACACCAATATGGTACAATTACTATTCACAATTTTTATGTCATGCTGGCTAACATGCTGGCATTATAATGAGATTTTTTTTTTTTTTCCTGGTTTTGGTTTGAAAGCCAGCTAGCTACACTCTGGACTTAGCAAAATGGAGGGAACAGGCACAGGAGGGCAAAAAGCTATATTTCCATGAGATACCTTCCAAGTTCAATCATATTGGTATTATTATGCACTGAATGTCTGTCTGTGTGTGCTTGTTTTTGTGCATGTCAGAGCAGCAGACGGTCTGATGGCGGGCGATACTGACAACCCTGAGACAAATGGCGATCAGTTTAAGGGCAAAGCTGTTGTCTAAAAGAACAGAGGGAAAAACCAGAGAGAAACACATTAAAAGCAGCATGTCTGCTGTGTCCTCTAGGCAAGGAAGCTGAAACACGCAGAAAGCATACAGGGCGAAAAGTGAGAAACAGATTTGGGACCAGGGGCAGGTGCACCAGAGTGCTGTCTAGGCTGAAAGATCGCGCCACTCTGTTTTGATGAGATTGCTTGACTCTTTTGCTGCTGGCCCCCAGGGAGCGATTCCTTCTTATAAAACGGGCCTCAGTGCTTGCTTTCACTCGGTAAATGCCTCACACTGGCCGCGCAGAAGCTCCTGTACAGAACTAGACCCCTGCAGGTGTGTAGGCAAACATGTTAGCCAGATCCTCTACGATGGTGCGTGTCGTTCATCAGGAGAAAGTATCTCTTGTGCCATAAATGGACCTGCGAACAATCTTGTAATGCCTCCCAGATGATCGGTGTCATAACATTTTGAACTAGGTGCGTCTGCAGAACAGCTGAGAATGAAGGAGAGCGGATGTACCAGCTTACTTCACACGCATTCAGAAAAAAAAAAAGGAAAAAGAAAAACAGATGCAGGAATGTGCTTGGAATGTTGCTAAAACACTTTTCTTAAAATTCTCATCAGCAGCATAAACCCAGAGGCAGTATATCCATCTGCATCTCATTACTGCTGAATCACATCTCAGCTTTATATGGTCCATGTGTGAAGGCAGCTCATGATGTGTTTCGAAATTCACTAAAGGTGCTAGATTTTGATGGAGGTGTGAAGATTAAGCATGCAGGCAGAAGGAGTGAGCACGAGTCTTAAAGCAATATGCTTCTTCTGTGTCAGTGCCGTCATGCCACTTTGGCTGATTGTTCGGATCTCTCCAAATCGAGAAAATAGGTTTCTTAAGGCACGATACGTGACAGTCGTGTCAAAAGATCTGCGGCGTAGTGCACGACGGCATTCGTTTTGTGGCTGCTCAGCAGTACGTGGAAGCTATGAGTGCTTGGGGACTTCATTTGTAGAGTGTGTGTTTATCTCTGTGTGCGCGTTTGGGGATGAGGTTGTGCTACAGGGGAATCTCAGAAAGCGTGGAGGGAGAATTGTTCGATGAAGCAGAGGAATGAGAACGGAAAAGACAGGCCTGAACAAGATTGATGCTCTCCATCTCGTGCCTGCAGCGCCACCGCTGCTGATGGGAGATTTTCCTCACGCTCCAGCGCAGAGAAACCGGATCAATCTGTCCTGTGTGGATCAATCTGCCTCAGTCAGTCCAGCTTTCCGGGCAATTTCTGGAATTTCGGATGGTGAGATGAGAAAAGACCGGTAAGCAACCTCGCTGATGCGCCCAGCCAAAATGTTAGTCGTGGTAAACCTGGAAGGCAAGATGTTAAAGATAATAAGCACATAAACATAAAGTAGAAAGTCTCAGATTATGCTGGGAGTGATGTATGTGTTTTCAATGGGAAGCAATATCTACATGATTACTTTAAAACAAGTAAGACCTGGATGTTCGTGCGTAAAGCTTATCTTTCCTTATGGCATTATGAAAGACTTCTTTGGCGCAGATCTTTCCACCTTCCGGCATGTTGGCGCCAAAGACGACGTTGTCCAGGCAAATTGAAGAGGACTTGAAAAAACAGCGACTCAGCCTCTTTGTCACCGAGGCCCATGGATCATAAAGCGTAGAAAGATTACATAAGTGAAGTTCAAAATCCGAAAGCAGTGCACCACGTCCTGTCCAGTCTCCAGCTATGGATTAAAGATGACCTTTTTATCAGGATACACAAAGTGACATTAGGCTTTTTGTATTTGTGGATCAGACCATAAATGATTATTTATATCTTTAGCCATTGGTAACATTGTGTGTATTCTTATATTAAAGGGAGGTCCAAAGCTAAACTAGCCATGCATTGTGACTTCACCAGCCAGCTGGCATTTAATGCCATTATTCAACATACATGACTCGTGTACAGTGAAACAACACAAAACAGTAGCATTGTACATAAACCACTTCAGAAAAGCCATATGTGTGTAAATGTGTGAGAGTGACTATGTTATATATGATACCGTATATAATATATAATCTGCGTGTTATTGCTGTAAAGTGTTCAGTCGAGTGTGTCCCACAGGACTGAATAGCTTTTTGACTCATATGGGATCATTTATCTTTAGGATCTGGGTGTAATGCACTGGTACAGACTGGAGACTAAGCTAGGAGTGCTGCTGTTTGTTCTAACTGATGTTGTGCTCTGGGTCTGCTATCAGAGCATCCAGACACACACACTCACTCAGACACACACACACATGGGTGAAGTCATCGCTACATTTGCCACCACCCCAGGGGAGCCAATTTCAGAGAGCTGCACACTTCTCATATTCTCAATTCACACACACACATACTGTAAGATCGTACAGAGCAAAAAAAAAAAAAAAAGGTAATTTAAACATCACGTGTAGTTTTAGTGCAGACTGTGTCGCCTGCGGTTAAGAATATTTTTAGATTTATTTTAAAATTCAATTCAAGAACGGGTTATTTTTACACATTTAGGCTTGTTTCAGCTGCCAGATATATAGAAAAGATTGTGACCTCTGTGCATGTGTGTGTGTGTGTGTGTTTATTCGTAATGAGCTCAGAGACATAGTCTAAAAGTGGCAATGTATTGCACCAAAAGCCCCAGTGGCTCGTCGCTCCTCCTTCTGCTAGCGTTTAAAGGCACCACAGGTGATTAAGCATCACGGAAACCAGATCTCGCTGTCAGCCGTATCAGGCCGAGCTTTATATTTTACGCATAAAAAAAAAGTGGGGCGATGTTACTGTGTTAAAGGCGTTGTCCTAAAACAAAACTGTAGCACTGGAGGAGAGAAGCGGAGCATCAGTTCACAGTAGCGTATCTCACCTCACTGGCTCTGACACGACCACCCTCTGTTTCTCGTGTTGTGTTACTGACACAAGATCCCCGAGTGCGAGTTTGTGTTTCTATCTCCCTTTTGTGTAGACACACGCGTCTGTCTGTGTGTGTAACAGACTTCCGAAGTGTTGCTGACTCAATTAGGCGGTTTCTCACATCAATAGCTGTAGGGCTGAAATTCCATTTGTGTGTACATGTGTGTGTGTGTGTGTGTGTGTGTGTGTGTGTGTGTGTGTGGAGAATCCAAAGAAAAGAAGCAAGTAATACAATCTACTTGCTTCTTTTGTCTTCTTACCAAAAATATTGGCACCCTTAATTGAAACTAATGAATAAAAATAGTCCAACCTGAAACAAATTTATTGTATTCAAACACTGTATTGTTATATTTTACAGTATTTCTTTTAAATATTGTTTTTTTCCCCCATATTTCAGATGGAATGAAATTTCTGTTTCAAAGACATTCATTTTTTCTTTATCGCTTTCCTGTCATGTTTACGTGACCTAATCATTTTTGTCCTCTCCATTCGAAGGTTGCCAATTTTTTTTTTTTTTTTTTTTGGAGTTTGCTCTACATTCTTTCCGAGACCCAAATATGTTTTGACATCATACGATTATGTTCAAATGTCTTTACATTTTCTTTATTTTACTCACAGTAGCATACACACAGACACGAATGTACACACACACACATACACACACATAAACAAAGGCATTCCGGTAGGTTTGGCATGGAGCAGCTGTGTGCATTGTTTAAGGAGCGGTGAGACATCTGCACTGAGCACATGTACTTCATCTCTGAATGCTCCTGATCCTGCTTTAGTGGATTAACTGTAATTTAGTGCCAAAAGTTTGATTTAGTTGTCAGCATTGTTGAGGGTTCAGCAGTTCAGTTTGGGGAAAGTCAGCCGGCAGCTGCAGCTTTAGTCATTCTGTGTGTTTATGAGTGTATGTGTGTGTGTGTGTGTGTGTGTGTGTGTGTGTGTGTGTGTGGGAGAGGGAGAGCGAGGGAGAGCTTTTCATGTCCTTAGCTACAGTAGGACATTGGGACACTGGGTGTGGTGAGGATATCTATCTGATCAGTGATTAAGCTCTAATGGAATTCCCGCTGTTTTTACACCTTTAAAGGACATGGAGATTGTTTCCCATGACACTAAAAATAGTTTTATTCTTAATGTGGTCACAAAGGCGCTTTTATTTATACCTTAGGAGCTCAAACAGCAGTATAACTTAAAGGACAGGCTCCATAAAAATGTATTTATATATGACCTGCTAGGCGGTAAGTAAGGCAGAGTACATTTTTAATTTGTTTTTGTTAAAAGCTAGAAAGGCGAGATTATAATTTGTTAAATAACCTAATTCCAGAGGATATGGTGTCTGTCTGAGGAGTGAATCCACCCAGTACATTTCACTGTAATTATAAATATATAATTAACTTTTTTGTTCCTCCTGTGCTGTTGAGAACATTGGTTTCCATCGGTTTCCATCGTTTCTATAGCAGTGGTGGTTTTACAGGGTCTGGGTTGCTAGCCGTCTCACAACCCTCGTTCTTTGTCATCCGAGCTTTGGGACCGGTGACGGCAGAGCGTTTTTGTATGGGCATTGGGTTATGGGCCTTGACCAAGAGCCCAAAAGTGACAACTCTTAAATTAGAAATAATGTTTTTTCTTCATTTTTCTTCCTCTCTTTCTATAGATATGACTATGTAGAAGTAAGGGATGGCGTCGATGAAACCGGGCAGCTGGTGGGCAAGTACTGTGGGAAGATCGCTCCTTCTCCTGTAGTGTCTTCCGGTAACCAACTCTTCATCAAGTTTGTGTCAGACTATGAAACGCACGGCGCTGGCTTCTCCATCCGCTATGAGGTTTTCAAATCAGGTAAGTCTGACAAGTCATGTTCAATTGGTTTTCTTTCTGTCATGAATGAATCTGGGGATGTATAGATATTTTGGGGTACTTTAAACTGATGCAGACTCACCATTATTTTGCTTTGTGCTGTGATAGCCTTAAGGAACTTGTTCCTGGCTTGCTAGTTTATCAGTGGATGAGTCACAGCAGACAAGGAGTGAGGGGCTCTGAAGAATGAGAGCAAAAGAAGGAAGACTTTCTCTTCTTCCTGGTTCGGATGCCTGAGGAGATCAGATCAGTTGATAGTTTTGTGAACATTACTAGTTCCTTCCTTTAGCAGAATCATATCTCTCCCTGCAGTGTCCTCGTCACTTATTGGTGTGTGTGTGTGTGTGTATGGCCTCACAAAAACATCAAGTCACACACATACCCATGAACACACACAATGGATGACTTATCAGAAGAAATTTCCTGTTGTTCAGGCCAACTTCCTATGTTTAAAGGACAAGTAGGCACAAAGTTAGTTAGTGTGTGCTGTGTGTGTGTGTGTGTGTGTTGTGAGACTAACCCTAGTAAGGTGCAGCAGATGCCACTTTCATTAATTAACCCCACTTGCTGCTCTCGTGCCTTTTCATTTGACCTCATGATAAGATGGATGCTTTAGCCGGGTTTCTTTTCATCTCTATAGTGAGTGCTTGGCCTTTAATGTGCACGTGTGGAGCAGCTGGTGCAATCTGCTTTTTTTTTTTTTTCGTTATTCACAAAGAGAGCACCACATACACACCTTTACACATAATGAAAAGTGGAAAAAATAAATCAGTAAGGATAAAAGTCTCATAATTTTCTACTATATGAAGTTTAACAAAATACAGGTTTTCCTGAAATGAAATCTGCTTCAAGTTAAGAAATGGACCAAAATGTTACCTCAAAATGTAAAAAAGGAGAAATCTGTATTTAAAAATTACATTTCAAGTATGGTGAAAGAGCATCCCTGACATTTTCACATTAAGCTAATGTAGCTGTCAAAATTGCAACAACTGGAATGCGTGGTTTAGATCAAAGGATTTAGATGTCATTAGACATAGACATTTTTCATGGCCTCAACATTCTCCAAAAACCCAGTAAACACATGTAGTTTACTCATAGCAGTCGCTGCTGTGCTGCTTTGCTCAAAGTTATGCTTCACTGATCACGTGACAGAAAGAATCGACGTTATTGACTTTTTTACGGACATGTCAGATTTTGATCTGAAATGCGGCCGTGCAACGTCATAGTTTGTCTAAATCATGAAAGTTCAAATCTAAAATAAAGATAAATAGCGTTTATTAAATTAAAAGTTGTGAAATAGACAACCTTGTGTGCCAGAGGAAAATAATTTGTAGAAATGTGTAAAAGCATAAAGTCGCATTTTGCTACTGTTCATATGTTTAAAAAAATAAGAAAGAAAGAAAAAAAAATACATACTGTACTAACACTAATAAAACACTGATCAAATAAATAATTAATAGTATCCAGTTGACAACAATTAATAATCACAACCAGTCAGTTAATGCCAGATTATAGATTAAATAAAAATTTTTTAAAAAGTTAAAGCAAATAATAGATAAAATACTATTAAAATAAAAGTATTATATGTTCAAAAGTTTGTGTGGCAGCTCAGCTACAGCAACATCCAGACCACCCCACACATACCATATATGTTGTAATTACAAGTTCCTCATTAAAGTCAGTGAGATCTGAGCCTTTCCAATTACTTTGATGTTGTTCTCCAATTACATTAAGGCACTTAGACCTATAGCATGCCCTACTTTGAATTTAGTAATTTCAGTTTTCTCACACTAAGCCTCTTCAATTATTTATCATAAAGGAAATTCCTTAGGAACTGCTATGAATTATTTAGTGACTAAAGGTATGCAGCTGTGAGAGAGAGAAACGTATGCTTCGCCTAAGTCTAGATGCGTTGACAGGTCGTAGGATTTTAAGGAGTTGTAAACGAGCCCATTGTGTAAAATTGAACCTATATGTTACAAAACCATCTGACAATATGTACAGTGTTACTGAATTACTATCTTCCCATGAAAGACTTCAGTGATCAGCAGCGTTACCTAATATATAGTTCTGCTCAGCCCTGCGGTTAGTGCGATGACTAAAACAGATGTGTGAATTAACTTGGCTGTCATCTTTCCCATGGAGAAAAGCTTTAGTGCAACAAAATGTGTTTAAACCAATGTAATGGGGTATAAATCAGAAATGTTTTCGAATCGGCTGGCGACTTTAAAACCTTGGATGTTCTTCAGTGTTGTAATAATAGTTTTCTGGAAGGAAATTACTGAAGCAGTAGTTAAGAAGATTATAATAATGATGGCTGCAATTACTATAATAATAGAAATATGTATCTGTAAGAGAAAATAAACCCTCCCTCCGGCTCTTTTGCTGTCAGCGCTAGCGCTAAGTCTACAACTTTCCCACACTTAGCTTCACAGAGTTTTAATGAAAAAAAATCTGTGTCATTTGGCCATGTGTGTGTGTGTCTATAGAGGTGGGAGTGCATGAACTTTTGTACAGTATTTTGTTCTACAAGCCTGTTTTGTTGGCTTATCAGCCCTTGTTTGTGCTGCTGCTTGAGAGTAGATGAAGAATGGTGTTACGCTTGGAGACAGGAGTGTTTTGCTCCGTTGCTACTGTCTGTGTGGTGAGTAGTACGTGGTGTACAGCTAAAAAAATCAATTTAGATAAATCTCAAGAGGATGAGAGAGGCAGTGTTGAAATAAGATAAGGGCTAAAGAGTGTGAGGCGGAGAAACGGAGCGAACTTCAGTCACTTCAACATGTAATGAAAGTGGAAAGGCAAGGACAAGGCGAAATGGATCAGCAAGCACTGGATAGGCTACAGTATGTTAGCAGGCTAGCATCAGGTGTGATGCAGTGTGTGTTTGATATGTGTAAATCTAATGCTTCTACACAGCTACTAGATTGTCATGAAAGTCCTAGCAGGTATGCATGCATTCAAATGAGGCAGAAAAGTCTCAACTACACTGACTACCGCCAACAGTATTTAAGCAGTTTGCACAATTTGGAGAACTGGCCGCTCCAAGGTCAGAGACTCTCTCTCTCTCAGTCTCTCTCTCGTTTTCACTCACTCTCTCTCTCTCTCACACACACACACACACACACACACATACACAGATGCACAACCATTAAAGGCTCGGTCACACATGTTGGCAGTCTTCCTAGGAGCTGTTAAGGGGTAGAAAGTCTTAATTATTCACAAAACAATCATTGCTATGTTAGTGTGGACAAGAGACAGGGAGGACAGAAGGTCAGTTAGGTAGGACGTTGGAAGTAGGATATAGACCGGAGATGTGCAGTTTAGGAAAGAAAGAAAAGACTGTGACAAAAAAGAAAAGAAAGTCTTTCTGAGAAAATTGGGACAGAAATCAATTACAGAGCATAAAGGTCATAGACAGAACATACGGAATTTAGATTTGAATACAATCAATTATTTAAACCATAATGTTTAAATAATACATTAGTATTAAATACTTTCCAACCCGATGCTATAGCGTGAAAACATTCAATTAGCCTAGCTGTTGCACATGCACAAAGATTTTTTTTTTTCATACGGCGTGATGTAGGTTGCCCTCAATAGCCACCTCCACTCCCTCAGCAACTCTCCTGCACTGAGAGAGATAGGCAAAAATGTTTACAATCTTCTTGCCTCATCTATATTCGAACAGGCTCTGCACATCCATTTATTTCATTCCCCTTGCTGGGGAGTAATACGGGACAGATGCTTCACACAGCCACCAAATCCCTCGCCTAGGTTTACTCCTCCTCCACCCTCAATGGCTAATAGGTTCTTTATGGAATCGTTGCTCGTGCATCTCTTCCAAAAAAAAAAAAAAAAAAAAAGTAGGCTCTGTACTTATCTTGTCATCCCGTCTTTTGCTTGCATCTCAGAAAAGTACCGTGGAGTAGAAGAGCAACATATGCATGCAATTAACAGCTCTGCAATTTTCAGAACCACATCAAGCCTGGCAAAGAGGCCGGCTCGCCGGCATAACTGTTGATGTGCAAATGGATGGCAGGGATGGGTAAGAGGAAAGATGGATGGATGATGCAGCGATGGCTGGTTCTGATTTTACAGTATACGGGAAAGCTACATTTTTTTATTATCTAACAGTAAACAGTCAAACTGTTACCAGAACGAGGCTCATAAGGTCTCGTCAATGACAGTAAACAGAAAAGTTCTAACCGTTATGTCTAAACTAAAAACACTAGGCTTATGATTCTGTTTTAATCTACGGCGTGGGATGGAAAGAGGTCAGTACCATCCTTGCTTCTTTATACCATAATCTGATATCAATGCCCATTGATATCAATTTTATAAATGTCCAGAAGGGGGACGGGTTCATCCCTGGTAGTCTATTTACACCAGCCGTCCTTGGGTGGATGGATTGATGGAAAGAAGGAGAAATGGTTGCCACGTTGAAAGGCAGCTTTATCCAACCTCGGATTTGATTTAGCAGTTTATCATGCTCGTGCCATCTCGGTGGTTTTACGATGACACCTGTGTCAACACCTCTGACTGACTAAGTGCTGTGTGTGTGTGAATATATATAGGTGTGTGTGAAGGGTAGTTTATTCACCATATCCAGTCTGTTCAGTGTTTACGTGCTCAAAGGGCCAGTGGTATAGGTCACATCTGGCAGGGTGGCTCTGTCGTTCCCCAACACCCTCACGCCACCGTTACAGTCTTTCCAAACATCACACACATACCAGATCCCCAAAAGTAAACACTCTGTATGTGTTCCCAGTCTCCTTTTATTCTCAAGGGGCACCAAAAGCAAGGCTGACTAAATGTTGTGTCAGCAACTTAATCCGTATGAGCATTGTGTTATGTGTGTGTCGCTGTGTGTGACTTCATGTTAATGTTTGATGGAGATTGTGTTCAAATTCTATCTTGCTAATTCACTCCTGCCCATTAACCTCTGCCTGTTCGACCACAAGAAATGAAAGAAGTGTGTGTGTGTGTGTGTGTGTGTGTGTGTGTGTGGTTAATTATCCACCTCACAGACATATGGAAAATAAACATTGGTGATTACTTCACCGGCCCCGGAAAGCATTTGCACTACATCAACGTTATGCTAATGGCATTTTGCATAGCACTTTGTACTTTCTATCACTTTTTAACACCCACTCTACATATTTTACTCTCATACCTCTAGGGCACAATTTAAAGGAGATGCCATCTCCATGGTTAAAAATTGACAATGCTTTTCTTTCCATTTTTATTGTTATTTGATAGGATTTAAGATTAACCTTTATAAAACAAAGCAAATGATAAACATCAGATTAGATAATTTTCTTGAATCTCAAAGGAAATTCATGAAACTTACTGATACGCAATTCTTATTATGTAACATTACTAAGGTACCTTGAGATAACATCACAGAGGGCTAAATATGATTGAGTTAAGGTGAGTAACTATCTGGAATTGCAGTGGTATGTGTCCTGTAAACAAAGCCAAAGAAGATGCAGGCTGAGTGTTCTTGGGTTAAAAACCTACACAGTCGGTACTGACTCCAGCTTTAAACCTAATATTTAAAATGCTAGAGCTGGTTGTAACTACGAGGGTTGTTCAGGTCAACCTGGGACTTTTGATTGTTCAGAATAACAGAAGACAATTATAAGAGTAAAACCTCCCTTTATTTCTCCGTAGTTTTCTCAGTACACTGGAGCCATAATCAGACTGCTTGGTTCATGTCTGAAACACTGGCCTCCCAGGAACTCCTTTAACAGCCCAAATTGTGGAAATGGCTTGGAGAGAGGTTAGGACTATACGGAGGATGTGGCAATAACTCCCAGCCGAGTTCCTGTAATGCACAAGTGGTGTTGGTGAATGATTGTGTGTACAGTTCCTACAGTCAGATGCATCTCCTCAAAAAGTTGGCGAAAATTCAATCTGTCAGTTTTAGTTTTGATGTACAACCTACATTACAGCTTTGTGCCATTCAAATGTTTTACTCTGGCTAAGAGTTTTATCACTGTTCTATGTTAAAAGTCTTCTGTAAATGTCAATGGGTTTTATCATTCATTCACAAGTCCCAGTTTGACTTGAACACCTCTCTTTCAGGAGGGTTAAGAGGATAAAATAGACCTACCTTATCAGGCAAAATCTCTAACCATGCCATACCAAAGACAGAGTAAATGTATTAGAAAGTGGTTTGTGCAAGTTCCTAACCTGAGGATTAACTCACAAAAAAAAAAAAAAAAAAAAAAAAGCCTCTGTCAG
>JAOTRS010000044.1:10213382-10230874 GCA_028565755.1 Dinotopterus cunningtoni
TTTTTGATGATGTCTATTATTAAAAAATTTACTGAAGTAATTAACTGAAGTGAAAATAGAGAAACTGATCCATTATGTATGGGGGGAAAAAATATTTAGAGATTACACACCACATGAAGGTGCTTTAGTGAAGAATGGAAAGATCAAGCCAAATGAGATTGGAAGAATGTCAATGACAAAAGAAGGTGGTTGGAGGAGGGGGAGGAAAAACCTGATGCATGAAAACTAGAAGCTCTGATGTGAAAGGTAGAACCGCCAGAGGAGAGGGGAGTTTTAATTAGATACCTGGAGACTAACACCGCAGGCAGGTGAGTTAATATGCAAAGGGTCAGAAAAGAGAGAGAAGGAGCGACGATGAAGGAAAGGGAAAAGAGGAAGAAGAGACGCTCGACTGCTTATATGTGCATGCCGTGTCTTCATTTTCTCTTGGGTGCTGTCTCTTTGCTCTCTTTCACATGTTTCAGTCTCTCCAGATGCCCTTCTGTGCACCATCCAGAGCTCCATCCAGGATTTTTTTTTACTGTGACAGCTGTACTGTAGACAGCCAGTAATGCATTTTTTCTCTCTCCATGGTTCATCTCTTTGCAGTTTAACAAGTGAGATCATTGTTGTGCCCAAGTTCCTTATTGTTTGCTTTCACGTGTGTCTCAACTTCTTTTCTACTTCTTCTGTCCATATAGAATACCCATGTTCAGGCATGTTGGGAATGGTCTCAGGCCTGATCACTGATGAACAGATCACCATTTCCTCACACATGGACCGCAGCTGGGTACCGGAGTATGCTCGGCTGCTGACTGGCCGAACAGGATGGATTCTATCGCCCCAACCGCAGTCCTACATGGACGAATGGCTCCAGGTGGACCTGGCTCAGGAGAAACTTGTGCGTGGGTTGATCATCCAGGGAGGGAAGCACCGCGAGAACAAGGTCTTTATGAAGAAGTTCCGTCTGGGCTACAGCAACAACGGTTCTGACTGGAAGATGGTGATGGAGTCCAACAGTAACAAGCCCAAGGTGAGAACAAAGGCAGCTGAGGATTAGTAATGTATGATCAAAAGGATATCTTGGTTTTTATTAGTATGTTCTGATGATGAACATCCGAAATATTTATATTTGCTAATTTAAAAAAATGCAGAAAACATTAAATTATGGGAGTATAGCCATGTGGTAGTCCTGTTATAACTACTTCTTCTGTTATGAAAATAGTCAGGCCAAGATCTGTTTTATAACCAGTCATTTTTCACTTTTACTTTGTGGGCTGCGGCATTACTGTTTTGCCAACCCTAAATATCAAGGTAGAGTGAAGTGCAAAATTATTGGAACACTTCATGAAAATGAATTATATATGCATAGTATTGTATGACCTTAAACACACGAGGGTGTTGTAAAGTTTTACGTTAACGGCCGTCTTTTTTCCAAACATAAAAGGCTTGTTATGGAATTATTGCCACCCCCAGAGGAATCCATAGAGGAAAAATACAGCACTAAGCTACTGTAAAGCTGGACAAGGTTGAAAGGCTGGAGACTCTTGGAAATGTTGGACCATTTCTCAGTTTTTCCATGCAGTCCATTTTAATCTCCTTTCATATTCTGAATTATTTATGTGGCCTGGCCTTTTTAAATCAGGCTACTGATTTCATAGGGTTCAGATCTCAGTTACTCTAAATGCAAAAAAAAAAAGGTACACTGACTTAAATTACCTTCAGACTTTTACGCCTTTACACTGACTGTAAATTCCTGCATAAAATGCTTTGCAGTTCTGGTAAGTAGAATGGATGGGGGGGAAAAAGATGAGAAAGGAGGATTTGCACCAGCTGACTGTAAATGTGTTAATACCTCATTGGTATGCGTGGTGCACGCTGTTCAGCCACGCTGCCCTCAGGAGCGGAAAAGAGAAGAAACACCTCATGCCTGTCAGAATACACTAGCAGGGATCTAGCACTGGGGCTTCTGTAGCTGATTTAAAAGTCCTAGTTATACAGTACCTTTTTGCTATTCTCTCTCATCCTCACCTCTGTCCTTCTATCCGAGCTTGAAGGGGACGGCAAAAGTTAACAGCGAAGCCCATTAATTCTCTTTCATGACGTTACTGTTGTAGACCTTCCTCATTACCAGAGCATGCGTCTCTCTATCTCTTTAATTCCTTCCCTCTGTTTCTCATTCGATTGTGGTATTCCACTGTGGAGAAGGAGTCTGCTGAAATTGAAGTGAAAGGCAGTGGGAGATTTCCCTGAGCGAGACACCCCGCTGCGTTGGTAGCTAGCAGGCTTTTGCTCTAATGTTCACTTCAGATGTCAATCACTGACTGGGTTAAGGCTTTTGCTTGTTTTATTCCCAGTTCTGAATCACTGCTTTCTCTTTTCAAAGCGGTAAAGAAAGAGCCGAAATGCACAGCTGAATTCTCATGCGTACTATATGCTCTATACATTAATCTCCATCTCTATTTCATGCTCTTTTCCACTGTCCTTGCGCAGCTTTTCGAGGGGAATATGAACTACGATACACCGGTATTGAGGACCGTGGAGCCCATCCTGACACGCTTTATTAGAGTTTATCCAGACAGAGCTACACCAGCTGGAATGGGGTTGAGACTAGAGCTGCTAGGCTGTGAGTTTAAAGGTAGGTCTATGTACATTATATGCTCTGTCTCTCTCTGTCTTTTTACAGGCTCTCATTTTCCTTCATAATGTCCCTACTTTCTGTGTGAACTGCAAACAAATCGGTGACAAACTAAAGGGATTTCGAATGAAACAAAACAACTGAAAATCCCACTGTGTGGTCCGTCATCATGGAGGAATAAATACATGTGCTGCTTGGCCGAACATGAGCGGATCCACTCAAGAGGGTAGAAAACGAAGCCCCGGGCTTCGGCTTTCTTCAGAATTAGCACAGTTGTCCCACACATGCACCATCAAAGGATTTTTTTGGCCTAAATAAGCATCCGTGTATGGCCTTCCCTAATGACAGGCACCCGAGACGACGATATACAGCCCATCCTCCGCAAATCCCATCCTTATGTTTTGAAGGAAACTCCACCCTGAAACATGTTGAATATTCGTGATATGTTTAGTGGGTGTATGCGAAGTGTTACAATAAAAGATAAAAAATTTCTTTTTCTCATTCATCATATTCCAGTCATGTCATGTTATTGAAAAATCAACTGTACGAGTAGATGAGACAGCAAATTGTGGTCGCAGAATGCAAATCATTGCAGCTGTACAACACTGTTATATTGAGTTATGGCAGAGACTCGGCTTGGCTACTTAGCAATTGACAAGATGACAAGCGCAGTGGTGAATGTTC
This sequence comes from Dinotopterus cunningtoni, assembly GCA_028565755.1. NCBI lineage: Eukaryota > Metazoa > Chordata > Actinopteri > Siluriformes > Clariidae > Dinotopterus > Dinotopterus cunningtoni. Next base: position 10,216,684 of record JAOTRS010000044.1, read on the forward strand.
AAGTATGGATGCGGATTTGTTTGAGCAAAGTGTATAGGCGCTGATGTGAGGAAGCTTTCTTTTAATACAAACGAAGCAAAAGAGACATCACTATCAGATGGTAGTCAAACGGCATTATGGGTAATTTAGCCAACCATTAGACCAGGTGAAATATACCAATATTATAGAATATAATATCATTCCAAAATCAGATCATCAGTTTCCAAGAGAATAAATGATAATTATTGATTTAAAAAAAATTAATCATTAAAAAAAGAATTTGTGAAGAACTTAGTGGTTAGCATTGTCACCTTGCACCTTCAGGTTCCGGTTTCGATTCCCACGTCATATCTGTGTGCATGGAATTTGCATGTTCTCCCTGTGCTTAATGGGTTTCCTCCTGGTACTCCGGTTTCCTCCCACAGTCCAAATTTCCAAAATAGTGTGTAAATGAGCGTGTGAGTGCGTATATATGTGTGTACTCTGCGATGGATTGGTATTAAAAATGTTAAAAGTCTCCTGGGATGGGCTCCAGGCCCCCCGCAACCCCGTACACAGGATAACGTGATATAGACGATGAGTGAGTAAGTGAGTGAGAATTTGCAAGGGCATTAAAGGATACAAGTTTTTCATGGTCTATCATTACCTGCTCTTCTCCTTTACTTTTCTACACCCCTTACTCTCCCTCTTTCACTCTCTCTCTCTCTCTCTGAGCTCGTTTAGGTTTGTTAGGAGAACATTCTCTGTTGACACAGCATTAAGTGGATTTACATATTGGCTTTCTTGGAATCATTGAAGCTGGCTTATGTAAGCTACAGCGTCCCACTGTGGGCTTTAGCTGGATGATGGCTTGTTTTCACTGGCAGTGCCAATACACACACTCACGCACCACACACATATGGACAATTCACAACAGTTTATATATACTCACTCATTCTCTCTGAGTCTCAGACACACACAGAGAGTATAGCATACCATGAAATATACACACACGGCTGCTATCCGTATCTGTAAGAATAACAGCAAGGTGCTAGAATGTAACCAAAGCAGTCAGAACAGATTTATGTGTTCGAATATTATTCAAATCGCTGTAAAATAGAACGTATTACATGGAACACTTTTTACTTTTATGTGACTCATAATTTTATACATATAATATTAATAATGAATGATTCTGCAACTAGTACAAGTGAAATAACTTTTTCTTGTGTAGTTTTCTTGTTGGGGTCTCTCTTTTACAACGTCAGTTAAGTGAACAGACAGTATGTGTGAACATATATAGAAAACAGGAAATCATTTAGTAGTTTACGAGCAGGAAAAGCATTTGAATATGATAGTGGTATATAAATGAAATACTGTGGGTAAATAAATGAAAGCAAATTTAGTGCATTCAAATGTAGAGAATGAAGCCGACCTTAATTTCACACAAAACTAACTGTCTCGTAGCAGAAGCAATCAACATGTGCAAAATAATAATAATAATAATAATAATAATAACATTAGTGACTAATTTATTTAGCAGAAGGCAAAAGTAATGTTTTCACAGACTTAGATTTATAGGATGTGATTAGCCTTTATAGAGTCGGATTAGTGAAGCGACGATGTGACTTGTTAAAAAAGTTGCTAATGAAACAAGAACATTTAAAGATTATTAGATAGAGAAGTATGCATTCATTCTCCGCTTCGTGTCGTCTCATCTGTTTAACTGTTGAGTCCTTTTCAAATTGCTGTTAAACTCCCCTGACGTGAGGATTATACAGTACGAAATATCCGCTCTGTTTGTTGGAGTATAATATTATTTGCTTCTGCAAATCATTCAAATCAGCCTGAACAGATAATCTTTTAAACCTGTGTTTATAAACAAAATCCAACAGCAGGATAATTACATTCGTCCAACTTTCAGTAATCACGTCTAACCCCTCCTCTCTACACCCACTTCCTGGTTTCTCCATTCTCTCTCTCTCTGTAACTTGCTGAAAGCCTGGCAAAATCAGGAGCCTCTCATTATAAGTTGTGAGTAAACGGAGGGAATCCGGCTGTGAGCATAAGCGGGCAGAGCCACAGGCAGCAGGCATGCGTCTGTCTAATGAAAGACCCGAGTCTGCCTCACACTCACACACAGGCCGAGCCCTGGGTGGAGCCGCTCGAGCTGCCAAGACCCACGGGAGCAGAGCCAAACCTCAGCACCCAGATACACACCACACACGGGCGCATATGACACACACATCTAGCTTCAGCTCCTGGTGCTGTTATATTAAGTAGCTAGTGTATGATTTATGGGTTTTATCATGCCCTGAATTGTCTTCATTTAATAATTCCTTTCTTTCTCTCTCTCTCTCTCTCTCTTCCTCTAGCACCCACAGTGCCACCCACCCTGCCAGTCCCCCCAACCACACCGTCCGACGAGTGTGACGATGAGCAAGCCAACTGTCACAGTGGAACAGGTGATGACTACGAACAGACAGGTGCTAACAGCAGAGCCTGCGCCCTTCCTTACTACACCTTGCATGCTAACTACTCTACATGCTAAACTAACTTTAAAAAAATAATAATAATTCCTTTCCTTATTTGAACATTCCGGCTAAGCTAATTCCACAAAGCATGTTACCCTTTTAAGATTTTCCACATGCTTAACCCCATGCACGCAGGCTTACCGAAGCACTTTCATGGGTCATTGCTTCTATGACCCATCACTTATGCTAACTGACTTAGCATTATGCTAACTGATCAAACCCATAATTTTAGACACTTTAATGTGATTTCAGCTGCTGTTTATATGTCATCTTCATCCTGAGTGTGGCAGCTTGCTGCCTTGCTAGCATTGCTCTAAAAAAAAACAAAAAAAAAAACACGTTTAAAGTTAAAGGTGCAGTTTGTAATTTGTAGGATATGATTTTCACTCATTTCTAGTCTAGCTAGGCCCATCTGCCTCACATGTTAATTTAGTATTAATGTCATTTTCCATCACTTTCTAGACCAATAACAAACATATATAGCTATAAATACTTTCCAGTACAAACATGGAAATCTTATTTGCCTCACTGGAATACACTGTAATGGATCTGACTCTGTCTAAATTGTTTCCACCCCAGTTATGAACAATGCATTTTTTATTTCGTTAAGCAAACATAATTTTAAAAGAGGGGATGTGGATGCTTTTGTAAAGAGAAATGACGGATAATGTTTTCACTGCAATTACAATTCACCAGTAGAGGGCTCTAAAATTACATACTACACCTTTAATCAATTAACAGGAACTCGCAGCTTAAGTTACTAACAACTTTAGTTACCCTTAAGCTGTGCAAGTTGTTATAGTGTTTGAGTTGGTCTGTATCCAGCTGTGTGTCTGATTTCATTTCGTTCATTGCGCAGGCAGCACTACTGCTCCTGAGACCACCACAGAAATGAGCTCCGTACCAGGTGAGACAGCACAACAGCACAACACTTATATGAGCTTTCCCTTTATTTGTTTCTGTCCATCCATTACTTGGCACTCTGGTGCTTTGTTTTATCTCAGCTGTAGGCAGATATGAACATTTATGAGTTGCATAATTGTTAATGAGTGCTGTTATAATTTAGCTTGTTCAGCATTAACAGATAAAACTGCAGGAGTGGGAGGACAGAACAAATCAACTCTCTCTAATTAGCTTGTGTTTTTGTTATGACTGTGTGGGTGGGTCATATACAGTGTATATATTTTTTTATATATATCTTGTCCTCAGAAGCATAGAAATACCCGAACGTTGTAACCCTATAGGGATTTTTGGCTGATCTGTACAAGATAAACTTGTGTGTGGTCTGGATAAGTTCATAATAAACACGTCTGTTTATTCCATTTCGAATGTGGTTTATTTTCTATGCGAAGGATTCAGAAACTTTTGGACTTCTTCCTGCCCAGTGCCTTCCGCTGCCGCAGTCCAAATCCTCTCGAGATGGAAAAAGAGAAATAACTTTTAATTGGATGGCGGTATTGTTGAGGAACAGTGGCAGGGAGCTTTAGCTGCGGCTTTTAATGGGAAATTTTTTCCTCTTCACTGGGCAAATACGCTGCAGAAGCCACTCTGAATCCTCACGTTATTGCATTTCATACTGTCTGGTGAAAGAAAGGCGACGACATCGTTTATCTTTTATATCTGTTTTTTTTTCTCATGTCTGGATTTTACACATCCGCCCCCCCCACCATGTTCTCTTGTCTTTTTGTCTTCCCTCCTGTCACAGAGAAGAGACAGTGCCCTGTATTAAACAGTCTCGATTTCACACCTTCTGCCTGTTTCATCAATATTATGCACATATAAATATCACTCGCAAGATCTTGCATCTGCATAATCAGTGACAGCTTCTTGCATGTTTTAAAGTTTTTTTAAGAATCAGATTAATTGTATTATTTTTATCTTATTTGTAACAGGGTATTCTACTGCCCCCTAATGGTGTAATGTAGCCTTGAATACTGCAGAAAGATGCCTGTTTCTTGGTCATATTAAAGGTTAAAGAGTAACAGAAATGATTAAAGGAAAAAATAAGTACAAATATAAGTAAAACAAATGACAGAATCAGAGCAGATGATATAAGGTTGTCTTGGTAATTCTAAACATCTGTGTTTGTGCGTTTTGTAGCTTTCATGTGGTTTGCGTGTGACTTTGGCTGGGCGAACAACCCCTCGTTCTGTGGCTGGACGTCTGAAGGGGGCAGCTACACGTGGCAGATTCAGTCAAGTGGCACGCCAACATTAAACACCGGTCCCAACATGGACCACACAGGTAATGTGCAAAGACACCAAACAGGGCAATTTAACAGGCACTGAAATCAGCTCTTTAAATGATGTCTCATATAGTGTGATCATTATTTTCTGAAATTTGTATCGGTTCTCTTTAGGCGGCTCTGGAAACTTCATCTACACCCTAGCCACTGGAACACAGAAGAAAGAAGTGGCACAGCTGGTCAGTCCGGCTATTTCAGGTCAGGACTCGGATCTGTGCCTCTCCTTCTGGTACCACATGTTTGGCTCACACATTGGCACTCTGCACATCAAGCAGCGGCACGAGAGTGGCCGTGAAACAGCCGACGTGCTCCTCTGGACCGTCAGCGGACATCAGGGTAACCGCTGGAGGGAGGCCCGTGTGCTGATCCCACATTCAAGCAAACCATATCAGGTGTGTTTATAAGAGAGTGTATTGGATCAACATAATAAAAAGTGATATCAGTACGGAAGATGATGTACACTTGGAAGTGAGGCAGTTGTCTTGCACTGGAAATACAACAAGCTAGCAGAGGATATGCCTCAGAACTGAAATCTCTAACACACTTTTTATGTTTATCAGGTGGTGATAGAGGGTGTGGTGGAGGGACAGAGTTTGGGAGACATCGCTGTGGATGATATTAAAATACTAGAAATCAACATGGTGGACTGCAAAGGTGAGTGTAAAAAAAAATTATGTTATATTTTAGTTCTGCTTTGTTCATTAGTATTCAAGTGGCAAACAACTGTTTATACCTAGTACCTCTAAGTGACTATATCTGTCTTCTGTGTGTGTGCATTTAGACCCAGATGTCCCTACAGAACCTATGATACCTGATGACTTTGGTAAATTCCGTAAGTTTCTTTTTTTGAACAAACACCACATATAGACATGATTGTATTATTATAACAAAGCAAAAAGAACTATTCGTTAAGGTACAAAGAAGAAAAATTTCACCACCTCTGTTGCATCCTACTGCCTCCATCCATACAGCAGTATAATGTGTTATTTATTCAGCTACTCATTACAGAGCCTGGGAGAGTAACACAACTGGGACAGTCTGTTCTAGATCATATTTTTTTAAGATGTTAAAAACTGTCAAGATGTTGAAAAACAGTTTTCTTTTTACTGAAATCACTTATAGCAGCTTAAATTATACACTGCTTATTCAACAAAAAGTTGCAGACTCTTAGATTTCGTTTGACTGTGTTTAGCTTTCATTAGGGAACTGCAATGTGCGGACCAGTGCAAGTGTAAAAATCATTCCTCGTGCTCCCAGAACCAATCTTTCATAATCTGAGTCCTGTGCCATCAAAAAACAATCCAAAAAAAATCCATAGATGTGATAAACTGGTCATTCAGCACATTCAGGTCATCAGCTGATTTTATTTTATTGCCACATAATGTTGCTGAGCCTAAACCTGACCAACTGAAGCAACACCAAATCATGACACCGCCTCCACTATGCATGATAGTGCATCATTTTATGTGCTTCCCTTCTTACCCTGATGCGTCCTTCACTCTGGGATCAATCTGGACTGAGGGCCTTTTTCCCTGCTCAAAGGTCCGATCTTTATGCCCTCTAGCAAACTGAAGCTTTTTTCTGATTAGTGTTACCTACAAGTAGTTTTCTTATGACCACACAGCTGTTTAGTCCCAATCATGTGAGTTCTCATCAAACTGTGTGTGTGGAAATGCTCTTACTTTTACTATTGAACATAGCTGTGATTTCTGCCGTCGACTTCTTGCTTTAACTTCACCAAGCATTTAAGTGATCTCCAATTACGATTATTCATTATTTCTTCTATAAAGTTTATGGTCCAGCATGATCCTTCCAGGATTAGTCATGCGCTGTTTGATTGTTAACTCAATTCCTGTGATTATAATATTCCTTGATAATTTTAATGACTTTTTTGAGGTTGCCAGGCAGTACATTTTCATGGCTTTCAGATCAACAAAAAATTCCAGATTGGCATCTCTAATTGTCAGTTTGTGCATTTTTACCCAAACTGTCTTATTTTTCTATAAATAACATTCTACTCCTTCTCTCCCTCCTCCAGCTGTGGACATCACCAACTTCCCAAAGACTGTTGAGAACAAAGAGATCAGAACAGGGAACATGCTGAATACTCTTGACCCCATCCTGATCACCATCATCGCCATGAGCGCGCTGGGCGTCTTCCTGGGCGCGATCTGCGGCGTAGTGCTCTACTGCGCCTGCTCTCACGGCTCCATGGCCGACAGGAACTTATCCGCCCTGGAGAACTACAACTTCGAGCTGGTAGATGGCGTCAAGCTAAAGAAGGACAAACTCAACTCACAGAACTCATACACAGAAGCATGAGATGGAAACCAATTAGAGGACACCTCTCCTCAGGGAGGCGGGATTTAAAAAAAATAACTAGACTGACGGCACTTTCCCACTGGATAAAGACAAGGCTCCGAGGTTCTGAGAACCAATGGGAGCAGAACTGGGACTGAGCCGTGCTTTTCTCAGGATCTGCAGTGAACAGAACCTACCAGTAGGGGACACTGTGTACACAAAAAAAAACATTAAATCTGAGGTTGAAGGAGATGAAAAACAAACAAACAAACAAACAGACAAAAAAAGAATATGTACAGAGGATTTAGATGATTATTTTAATTTTTTAATTTTATTATTTTTTATTTGCTCATTTTTACAATCGGATGCTGGTGTTGAGACCAATATATGAAAATGTTATACATATTTATCTTTTTTTTCTTCTTTGCTTGGGAGGGGAAGAAAAAAAACTTTTGTTGTTGTTGTTTTTTTTCTGTTTAAAGGAGATGTGTAAAAAAAAATCCAAAATGAACCATGTTTGATAACCCATAATGGGACACGTATCTGAGGGTGTGGTTCAGACAGTGCCTTTGGTACATCTTTCTTGGCCTCATTTGTTGATTTGTGAGTTTTTCTTTCATCCGTTAAGTTCTGGAACGAAGACAAACACAAAAAAATAAGAAAAAAAATCTGTTGGTCACATGACCCTGCAAACATGACCCGGATTATTCCTTGCGCTTTAACGTTAAGAGCCCACATATTGTACATACAGTAAGTTTTAATATATTTTATTGCCCTTTCTAAAAAAAAATAAGTAAAACATACAAAAAAAAAAGCTGCAGTATCCATTTTTTCCTTTGGTGTTGTAAATACAATCGTCTGACTGTTTCGTGAAGGTGAAAACGTGTGCTTTCTGTCCTGTTCGGTTACTTTATCACGTTTCCCAGAAATGCAGCTAATGTGTTAAACGCTGGTGGTTCACACACATAAACACAATAAACACACACACACAAACACTGACACTCATTCCCCGAGAAGTTACGCACTCCACAAGGTTCCGTAAGTGCTTACACTTTGTGCTTACGTCTCACCTAGCTCTCACGGCTCACATCTGTCCACATGTTCTGATCGTCCTTCAGGCTTAAGATCTCAAGGAGGGGGATAAAAATCAGGTGTAACCCAAACTCTTTTTTCTGTTTTTATTTATAGCTATGTTTTAAATGTTTGGCATCATATCAGAAACGAACGAATCAGCATTGTCATTTTTGCCTTAACCATCTTCTCGCCTCGAATGCACTTTGTCGTCATCTGTCTTGTGTAAGACTTGCGAATGAGACGTGTTTAGGAACGGTGCTGTCGTCTTTGTGTTTGGCGGACCGTCGTGGCACGTCTCTCTGATTGGACTGTACTCATTCTTCTCTTCCCTGATTAAATCACACCTGGTTGGTTGGAAGATTGGTGTGACGAAAACGCTATCATCACATAAGCGTGACATTTGCCTTGGGTATGATTTAATACAGGAATCATCACTTTGGCCCTTGCGTCTGTACCAAAGGACCATTGCTTCAAATCACACAGGGCCACACATACTACACCGTACAGCGGACGTGCATCAGCTCGGCTTTGGATAAGGCACTGGACTTAATGAAAAGTGAACAGCATATGAAGGACTGACTTAAAATCTAAAACAGGAAATGCTGGCTTGTCATTTAACATCACGTAACGATATACAAACTAAGAGCTTCATATCACATGTAGTATAACCCAGAACACTCCATCTCACTCCCTCTCTGTCTCTCTTTCTCTCTCTCTCTATCTCTCTCTCACACACACACACACCTACACTGACTCATATTTTAAAGATTTCTTGGTATGTTTCTGTGCTGTGCTGTGTTCTGTGACAAACACGTTCTCTATTCATTTATCTCCAGTAGTTTGCAATGCCATGACCCCGTTACTCAATGCTACCTGTGTGTTAGCTGAAGCTAAAGGCCGGACTAGTTTCAGTAAGGTTTAATGAAGAAAGCATACTGTAGCATCAAGGGAAAAAAGAAACAATGTTGCACTGATAGATATATTTAAAGAGGTTTATGTGTTTATAGCATTCATTTGTAAAAAACAAAATCTTCATAAAAAAGGACAGTGTTCATTTTTTTTAATAGTTTCAGAATGTATAAAAGAATTCTGAAATATATGGTTATTGAGATGTTTTCATTATTGAAAAAGGTATAAAAATTTCCTATAGTAAAGTTCCCATTTACCCGATTGATTATCTTTGGTTTTGTATTGTCATTCAAAATTTGTGCTAATTTGTTTTTGTTTAGTTTTTTTTTTTTTTCTACACAAGAAGACGGGGAGAAACTTTTATTTTCAATACTGATTCTGTAATTGCTGTTGTAGGAAGAAGAACCTAAATAAAACAGCAAGGCCTTAAAAAACTGTCAATCAATGTTTTGTATTTGAACATACTGCATCACTAACAGGAAATCACAAATGTCTGCTGTTGCTCATCAACTTAGCTTAACGTACATTCCAAAGATTCAGATCCAATAAACGTTTTCTTAAAACTTGCTGGATGCACTTTGTTTATTATTTCTTATGCACAATGCCTTTAATATTGAATTGGTAGATTGGTAGTGCTGGGGCTTGAACCTACAACCTTCTGATCGGTAACCCAGAGCCTTAACCGATTGAGTTACCACTGCCACATGTGTAAAGGACAAAGGCAAAGTATAATCAAAGGAATCCAGGGTAGATGATGTTCTGATTGTAGATGATAATCCATAATAAAAGTGCAGCAAGGGGGAAAAAATCTCTGAAATCACAGGACCTGACTCTCAGACCCTGAGGCTATAAATCATTATAGTATGAACAAACCAAAGGGTAAACATATTGTGAATAGGAACCCTGGACTGTCCTTATAATTGAAACAAGTCTTCGGTACAAATCTCCAGTGTCCAGAAAAGATTGTGTGTCTGTTTTGAAAAGTGCAAATATTTCAGGTATCCATGTGGGAACTTATACAAAGCAAGAAAGTGAGCCAGAAGAGCAGAAACTTTAACCGAAGTAAAAAATCGATATGAATCAGGCAGGTTCAAGAGCTACAGCAGTAGATGTATAACTGCATCAGGCAGTACACATGCAGTATACAGTTTACTGGAATACAAATTCTGGATACACTTTAATAAAAAAATTTCTCTCTGAGTAACCTGGATTCAATTCAACTCCCTGAATTGGAATTAGGCAAGAATCTTGAAAGGAACCAGGCTCAAAAGGGAACCCATCTTCATTTGGGTGAAGCCAGATAGCAAGACCATAAATAAACTCCCTTAATATAAGTGAGGTTGAAAAGTCCTAGTATACTGTATATAAGGAAATGTGTTTGAGTTGATATAAAGTCTACCTTGTTGAGGATATCAACTGTTCAGTGACAGTACACGTCTTTTTTCTTCTTCCAAACAAAGCCACTTGAACACACATTATGTCATAATTATAGCATCCAAGCTCATATGCACAAAATTCCCATGAGGAAGCAAGGCAGTAGATCAGATTAAAGTTTTAATGAAAATTTATCGGAAATATAGTTAATGTGATAGATGGAAAGAGGCTATCTAAAATGACATAAATATTGTTAGTTTTTATTTAGAATAAAACATCATGAGCAAGCAGGAGGCTGTATGTGCAAAAGAAGTCTCCATGATTCTTGAAAATACACACAAGCTGATCTCCTCATAAAACCTCACAAAGACAGAGAACTGATGAAGTCTTCTGGGAAAAGGATGTCATTTATTCATACTGTTTTTCCCTATTTTTAATTTTAGCTTGTATTATTTGTATTTTACATTAACACTTGAACTTGCATGTATATTTCCAATTACATGTGTCCTTTATATTTTTCATCATATATTTAAACTATACAAAATAGTGTGTTCAAGTCAAACTGTGACTTGTGATCATTTCTGTTGACTGAAGGCATGAAAGCAATCAACATTTACAGAACACTTCAAGCACAGTACAGTGATGTTAGCCGAAGTAAAACATTAAAATCGTGCAAAAGGCCATACATCAATGGCAATCCTGGACACGGTTGCTCAGAGCCCATTGCGGTCATTCCGGTGAAAGTTCGGCAAGGGGTATGGATAACTTGTTGCCAAATTGCGGAAGACAGACATCTGTCTGTGGGAACTCTACACAAACCCATTAACCACCACCACGTGCACATTACAGGAACTCAGCTGGGAGTTATTGCCACATCCCCCGTACAGTCCTGACCTTGCTCCAAGCCATTTCCACATTTTTGCACCATTAAAGGAGTTCCTGGGAGGCTGGTGTTTCAGACATGAAGCACTGCAGTCTGGTTTTGGCTCCGGCATATTGAGAAAACTTTCTATCTTGATGTTATGCAGGCACTAGCGAAATTCTGGGGTAAGTTAATTAGTGTAGCAGGGCATTATAAAGAGAAATAAAGGGAGTTTTCACTCTAGGAGTATGAACTCTGATATACAACCACTTTTAGCTAACAAACAAAACCAATATGAAACAAAAAAGGATATGTCCAGGCTTACTAATTCAAACTAACAACTTAAATCACAACCATGGGCAATCTACTAAAATATTAATCTAACATAATGTAATATGCATCATTAATCATGTAATCATGCATGCTAAATTAAATCTACTCAATTCATGTCTATACTGCTTTAACCTGGATGGGGTGCCAATCCACAGGAGGGCACACACGCCCTCATTCCCACACTACAGGTAATTTGGGAATGCAAATTTAATTTAAATTAAATAATGCCTAATTTAAATGTCTTTGGACCTCTGAAGGCGGGAGTCAGACCTGGACCCTGGAGGTGCGAGGCAACAGTGCTAACCAATAAGCCACCACGCCACCTAAATTTAATCTACACATAACATAACTAGATTACCCTACTAAGTTAGCTTTAATTTTTTTTTAAATATGTAGCTAATAAAATAGAAGCTAGAATAAATTAAATTAAAAAAACTATTATTAGCATATTACCTACCCTGGCTAATATTATCTGTTAAATTATTTTAGAAAATAAAGGGGGTATGAATATGGTCAATGTTTTTATTAAAGTAATCAAAAAGCCTAAATGAGCGTTCAGATGAGTTGAAAGACAGGAGCATAAATCTTCATCCTATGTTAGCCAGTTAGCCTATGTTAGCCAGTTAGCTAACTCGAAAAAAGCCTACCAGCACAGACAGGCTCTCTCTCTCTCTCTCTCTCTCTCTCTCTCTGGCTGTGGACATGTCCCCTCAGCTCTGTCTTCTTCCTTTTCATTACCTGTTTTGATGGTGTGCGCCATTTTTTCCTCAAGAAGTCTGATTAATATTTATTTAACCTTATGACATGTTCTTAAGTTACATATTTTCCATTTTCAGACATTTCTATGAAGCACATAATTGTAAAACACCTTAAGACAAAATTTATAACAATTAATTTTACGTACTTATATTTTTTATCTGCATTTTTTTTAAATACAGTGGAACCTTGGATTACAAGCAAATTTCGTTCCAGAAGCGGCTCGTATTCCAAAACACTTTTTGAATCCAAAACCTAATTGAATTTTCCTATAAGAAATAATGGGAACTCAAATTATTCGTTATACAGCCCAAAAGAAAATACATAAAAATAGTTAACACAAAATATTAAGTATTATTAAGTGTGACCTGCACTTTACCTTTAAAAATAAATCCAGACAGATAAGTGTTTCCGTTTGTGCGTGCAGGTGCTGTGTGTGTGTGTGTGTGTGTGTGTGTGTGTGTGTGTGTGTGTGAAGCTAAAGTAAGGAGCCTCTCCCCCTTCTCGTCTTACACAGTTACCCTTCCTCCACTTTTCACACACGCGCGCGCACACAACGGAAACACTGTTTTATCGGAAAAATAAACAAGAAATCTCTCTAATGACACTCGATTGAGTGACACACTAAAGGAATCACTGCTGTAAAGTAAAAATGAAACAATTTAACTTGCCCTTTACCTTTGAAAAGAATCGCGACAGAGCAGTGTTTCTGTGAAGAGCAGAGAGAAAGAGTGTGTGTGTGTGTGTGTCTCTGTGAAGGCAAAAGTAGCCCTCCTGTCTGTGTGTGTGTGTGTGTGTGTGTGTGTGTGTGTGTTTGCTCTGTTGTGATCATGTGATGCTTGGTGTCAAAACAAGAAGCGCATGCGTGATACAGGATACTCGGTACTCGTAAACTAAGATTTGCTCTTTTTCCAAGTCAAAATTTATTAAAAATCTTAACGCTCGCAAACCGCATTACTCGCAATCCGAGGTTTCACTGTATCTAATGACTTGTCTGTTTCCTGTAGCAGCTCACGCGTTTCTGGATGACAGTTAAAATTTTAATTGAGGGCCCGCCCACATTTCTTAAAGCAACAGTACTGGAACATACAACAGTGTAATATCGCTGTATTACCATTATACTGTACTAATATAAGTGTAAGTTCACATCGTTGACAGTAAGAGTTTGTAGAAATAGTTTTAAAAAATATATAGGTAAAAAAAAAAGGTAAAAGCTAAAAATAATCTGATGATCTTTAATGTAATCAGTGATATTTTTATTTCAGGTTAAAGCCCACGTACATGTCTGTCTGTCTTTCTGTATGACAAAACTCTCTGTCTAAGTTATTAATACAAAAAAATCTCTTTCTGTAAGGTTTTTACACAAAAAATGTAAGTCTCTCTGGATAAGGGCATCTGCAAATGCCTAAATGTAAATGTAGCTTATTAGTATCTTATTTTAAAGTATATTATTAAATCTGATTTTGAAAATTTTGATTACATTTACTGTATGGTGCATGTTAAACTTCAGGCAGATATCTAAGTACTGCAAAAGATTCCTTTAATTCTGCCCATCAGTCAATTTATGATGTTTGACACAAAACTTCTGGTTTGTGTTCTAATACAAAACTGCTCATAAATTCACTTCTACTCAACATTTGCTTTAATTTATGGCACAGGTTTAACTTCAGCCAAATACAAATAATGTTTCTGGTCCTCCAATGTATGAAACAAAAGATTTCACTGAAAGAATGAGTTCTTGCCGATGTACAGACAAAACCTTTTGTTTATTCATATAAATTACTCAATAGATTTACATAATGTGTTTGTACTATACTCTCTCTCTCTCTCTCTCTCTCTCTCTCT
>JAOTRS010000044.1:10246552-10261382 GCA_028565755.1 Dinotopterus cunningtoni
AGTGACGGGAAGGGAATTGGACACGACTAGATTGGGGAGAAAATCGGGGAAAAAGAATTGGACACGACTAAATTTATTAAAAAAAAAAAAAAAAAAAAGGACAGGTTTTAATCTAAATAGATAGATGTTTTTGCATGCATATTAATTATTAAAACATAATTTAATCAATAAATATCATTATCCACAATTTTTTTTGTTATTTATCTCTAAATACAATCTATAAATGCAAATGTTCTTTATGAGAAAATAAAATAACTTTTTCATGACAAAAGGATGATATACAGTATATGTATTTACCCAAACCTAAATGTATAAATAAAATAAATAAATAATACATAAAATGTATATACACATTTTATTTATAATTTTTTTTCTTTAAGAACAAAAGCTGCTCAGCTTTTTGGCTGGAGAGATGGTTCCTCTTCTCATTAAGAACATGAGATGCTGCACTCACTGTTTGTGCTGGTGCTTGGGGCTGATAAATACCTGCGTTACACCCGTGCAAGCAATAGAAGGCGGTCTTTGTTCAAGCGCCAGTAGTCAAGGGCATTGCAGCTTCTGGCAATGTGTAGTTCAGCTAGATAAGTCTCTAGTTGTTGCGCGGCTGTGCTTGTTTCAACACCGCTGCAGATCGGGAAGTGTGAAAATGTTGCATTGTGCATATCGCAACATATTGCAACTTTGCAATATGCATCTTATCTAAAACTTTTAAAATTTAAACATTTTTGTATTGTAAATCCATTTTTGATTGGAATAAGGAAAAACTCTGATATTTTAAGAGACCAGATTTTTAATAGAATTTAATCCTTAAAATTAACCCCTCAAAAAAACTACTTGAAATATGTCACTATTACACTGTCACCTTGCACCTCCAGGGTCCGGGTTTGATTCCTGGCCATACTCGATTCCCGTCTCTGCGTGCATGGAGTTTGCATGTTCTCCCCGTGCTTGGTGGGTTTCCTCCGGGTACTCCGGTTTCCTCCCACAGTCCAAAGACATGTGGATTAGGCTAACTGGCGTTCCCAAATTGCCCGTAGTGTGTGAGTGAGTGTGCGTGTGTATGCCCTGCGATGGATTGGCACCCTGTACAGGGTGTACCCCGCCTCGTGCCCCAAACCTCTTGGGATAGGCTCCAGGCCCCCCGCGACCCTGAATACAGGATAACCACCATGCTTACAATTATTGGCCAATTTATTGAGAACACCCTGCATATTCATGCAGCTTCAACAATCATGTGGCAGCTGCACAATGCAGAAAAAGAGGTCAAGCAGTTCAGTTAATATTCGATATCAAATATCGAAATGACGAAACACTGGGTTAGTGATTTTCACCACACCATGGTGCCAGATTGGCTGGAACAACAGTTATTTAGAGTCTACACATGATTGTGCAAAAAGAAGAAACAAATAAAAAATGTTGTGTTCAGGAATTTAGGGTCATCTTGTTGCTGTTTACATGTTTCCAATTAAATTCATATTTAATGAAAAGAAATTTCCTGCTTTATCTCACTTCACTGTACTGAAACAGTTTAAAGCCATGACTTTTATGTAATTACCTAATCGTGATGCTAGAAACATAATGTCATGATTTGCTATTTTTGTCATATAACCCATGCTTATTTCAAATACTTTTATTTACACATATGAGTAGTTGCACATATATGAATTACGGGTCTACAGAAATAAGGATGTGACATGTGGGTTGTATTTATATTTAAGCAAACAAAACCTTTAATGTGCGACCTTTTTGTGGAATGAAAATAAGAAAAATTTAGAATGAATATATAGAGAGAGGAAGGCCTGTATTTTGAGTCTGACGTTTTTTTAAATGTACTGTATTTTTTATTTTTTTTATTACACATGAACATTGTTCCAAACTTTCTCAGAATAAAGAGTGAGTTGCTTGTCTTGGCTCTGTGTTCAGGCAGAAGGAAGAACAGGGTGTTTTTGCGGCTGTTCTCGTTCTTCTTTCTCAGACCCCGTGTCAGGGAGGTCGCTGATAAACCAGCGGGTTTTTCATTCTCCAGAATAGAAGGATTTGATTTCAGTGTCCTTCAGCGAAAAGCCCGCCCTTTCCTGTTCTTCCTCCTTTTTTTCACTCTTTCCTTTTCTCCAGACTTTGCAGTTCTGCTCCTCAGACTTAACATCTGGTCCTCGTCCCTGCTTATTCCACGACTCTGTCCAAGTTCATTACTGTAGATTTGGATGTGTGCTGCACTGCTGAGTAAGGGGAAATCTCGCAGCTCGCACCTCACTTTAATAAAGTATTTTCTTGAGGAAAGCCGGGCTTTATTTCATTCCTTTTTTATACAAATTCAGCTCTTTGCTCTGAGTTTTGAAGAATGATTGTTAGTGGTCACAAAAACTCAGTTCAACCTAGAGAATACACATTAACCTGTTTTGAGAGTTTTTTTAAGGTAAAAATTCTTAGACTAAAGAACACAAAAAGTAGATATATAGGCTGGTGGCATTGACCAAGTTTACTATATTTGTAACTAGCATAATTAAAGAGTTTGTAGGAAGAGTTAAAAGGTTAAAGTTAAAAATAAGATCAGCTTTAATGTAGTCAGTGATATTATTATTTCAGGTTAAAGCCCACATGTATGTCTGCCTGTCTTTCTGTACGGCAGAATTCTCTGCTGTAAAAAAAAAAAAAAATTACAAAAAGGGTTGAAGTTCACATTTAAAGTTAAACTTCAAATACTGTAGAATATGAAAAATATGATATTAGTCACCTTAGTCCTGAAGCAGCCAAACATCCACACAGCAACATCCTACCACCACCATGTTTACTGTTAGTATGATATTCTTATTGTGGAATCCTGCGTTAGCTTTTACAGAAAATTTTATGAGCTCTTTGTCTTCAAAAGGAGGTCTATTTAAAAATAAATCCTAAAAATGAACTGTTTAGTTCATGCTAACACTGTTGAATATCACCTAAATATATAAGACAAATCTCGGCTTTCAGTAACTTATAGTCTTACATCACTCATTTAGAGTCAAGTTCTTTAGTACTATAATAAAACATAAAGATGCAAATCTACTTATGTTCATAAACATTAAACATTAGTGTCTTAGCGGTTTTGTATTTCCCAATACTTTGAATGGACATTTTCCTGAAGAAAGTCTAGTCTCAAAGAGACTCCATATGCATCTTATACCATGTTGTTCAACAGCTGGATAGAAGAGCGATGTTCTCATGGGAGAATTTTCACTGCCTTCCTTCCTCTCTCCAGCTGCTCAGCCATATTTTTTTCTGAACTTGATGCCTTCCTGGTGTTTTACAAGCATAGCTGACATTAAACTACTTAATTCAGAGCCTGGAGTTGTTGGGTTTTTGTTAGGGTTGGTTCTAATTAACTGATGTTTACTTGGTCACATTCCGCTATGGAGTCAACCAACATGTCCTGAGTGTCAGGGTTAAAACGGTCAATAAAGAGGCTGAAGGTTGTTTATTTAGCTTATCAATGTGCAAAAAGGGGCAAATTTAAATTGACTAATTTTAGAATATTTCCACAACATTGTCTCACAAATAAATTATATGTTGGTTTTCTAAAAGTTTAGTTGTAGTACATGTTCATGTTTCCAACAGATAATTAATTATGCAACTTATTGCTTTATTCAGTATGCATGATACAGTACTTGCGAATAGTTTAAATGACCACTACTACTTTGTTTTTCAGACAGGATAACTATGCCTACACAAGCAGCGTTCTCACTTCCTTGTTTTCTTCAGTTTATTTTGGACTGATCTTGCTGTACATACTGAAAGATATATTTTTATTCAGGGTAATACAGTGTAATACAGATTTTGAACTAGGATAAAAGATTACACATTAGTTATTATTAGGGATGGGAATTACCAGGGCCCATCCGATATGATCTGATTATTATGATACCTAGGTGTTGATTCAAATTGTATTGTGATTCTGCCATGATTTTAAGTGTCATGTGTGATTGTTTTTTACATTTTGTTACAATTCCAAACAAACTTAGCAAATATTTACTCCTACCACACAGGACACCGTGCTGCCTGCCAGTGTATGCATAGTTTATAGTACCATCTTGTAGGATTATATAGGAACTACAATATTTTACTATATACCATATATAAAATATTGATTTTTGAATGCGTCAATACATGAATTGCCACACGAAAGAATGTTGTTACATCATTGAATTAATTTTTCTCTCTTTTCATCTCTAGTTATTATAGTATGAACGTTGAATTTCAGCACCTGTCATGTTTGTAGCTGGAGTTTTTTGCTAAGCGGATGAGAATAGCATCAGCTTAATGGCAGAAAGCTCAGACCTTCTACAGTAGTGCCTCAGAGACCTGAGCTAATCTGGTCTTACTGACCGACACCCGTCTGCACTTGGTGTATAATGGGCTCTGAGCGATGGCGTAACGTGACACTTACACACATATACACCCAAGCACACACAGTTTATGGCTATCCAAAATGTATTTCATGAGATGCTAAAGAACTCATGATGATAGTGGTTTAATGAGATATGTGTATTTTTTAATTTCACACTTTGTCAAATTGGGCAACAACAAATTGAATGACACTTCTCTTCACTTGCAATGTGAGCATGTTTGTCAGGGTTGTATTTATATATACATATATATGTATATGCTCCAGTCTGCATGCTAGCATGTGGATTAAATGTGTTCTAGGTCCATTTTTCTCTATTTTATGCACTTAAAACTTTGTTGATAGTTTAGTGATAGTAGTAATGAGTTTGTTGAGCGTGTGTATTTTTTTCTGGTGACTACTGAGTAGATAAACATAAGTACAGTATTTCCCCCCTATTGCCACCATAATAATAATGCACTGTGTGTTTTGACACCTTTCTGTCAAACAAACCAGAATGAACTTTTTCATCAATTTGACCCACGTGTATTAGTAAGCCTTTAACCCATGACCTGGGTCTATAGAGAAAAAAAACACATAAGAGTAAAACAAAAGACATTGTTTGAATGACCCTCACCCAGTATATGCCAGTTTATATGCCTGAAGTACAGAAAATCACATTAAATGACCACTCGGTAGGTCCCCCTTTGTCACAATAATGACCTGTGTGTTCTCACACCTTTTTATCGAAACCAGCATAAACCCTTACCTCAATTTACACTGCAGTAGCTCTTCTATTGGATCAGACTACACGGGCCAGCCGTCACTCCCCATGTGCATCAGTGAGCCTTGGCTAGTTTTTCTTTCCTGGATCACTTTTGGTATGTCCTGTTCACAGCAGACTAGGAACATCCCACAAGAGCCGCAGTTTTGGACTTGCTCTGACCCAGTCCTCTAGCCATCACAATTTGGCCTTTATCAAAGTCACTCAAATCCTTATGTTTGCCAGTTTTTTTTTCTGTTTCCAATACATCAGCTACAGGAAATAAATGTTCACTTGCTGCCTAATATGTCCCACCAATTTCCAGCCGCCATTGTAACGAGATATTGAAAATGTAGCTATGTACTGTGAAAAGGGCCAAATCGTAATGGCTAGACAACTGGGTCAGAGCAGCTCCAAAACTGCAGCTCTTGTGGGATGTTCCTGGTCTGCAGTGGTGACGACATACCAAAAGTAATCCAAGGAAAGAAAACCGGAGAACTGGCAAAAGGTTTACCGGCAGCTAAGGCTCACTGATGGACATGGGGAGTGAAGGCTGGTCCGTGTAGTCTGTAGTGTAGATCAAATTGAGGTAAAAGTTAATGTTGGTTCCAGTAGTTAAGTGTCAGAACACACAGGTCATTACTGGTAGGGTTGGATCTACGCAAGGGTTGGACCTACTCAATGTTAGGCAGGTGGTCATAATGTCATGGTTAATCAGTGTATATGTCCTAGCTAATGGGTGATTTTAATGTGTTTTTCTGTTCTTCAGGGATACAAACTGGTGTACACTGGGCGAGGGTCATTCAAATGATGTCTTTAGTTTTACTCTAATGTGTGTATTTTGTCTAAAGAACTGTTTTTATTTTATGCCATGAGGGTTTTGTGTTACTCTGTACTTTATACATTTCAGATTGGGTTATTTTCTTGTAATGTGTCTCTAAACCTGAGGGGACATCACTAACAGCAGTTATCCTCAGAGTGAACAATTTAGCCCACACCCCAAACCACATTGTGGCCCAAACCACATTGTGGCCTACTTTATAGTTCATTAGTATGCCAGTGGTGTCAGTGCTATTTTGTGCAAACTTCTGTTTTAGGAATGAATCTGTTAGTTTTAGATTAAACAGAGAAATGTAGCACAAAACAACATTCTGAAATACATATACATTCTTCCACAAGTAGCTTGCAATACCATTCTTTTCCTGACTTTCAGCTGATTTTTGTCAACAGTGAAACACTTGTTTTCCCAGCGAGCTTATAAATGAAGGCCCCCTCTGTAGCTGCCATGTTGAAAACAGTGAACCGCTTGTGCATGATTTAGGTGAGTAACGGAGTGAAATTCCTCCAGAGTTGCCTCGCCTCTTCCCATTGGGTGTTAATGTGAACCACATGTGTTATGTTCAGTCGGGGAGGAGTGTTTCCATCCTGACCCCACATACTCCTTAAAGACTGTGAGCTCCTGCTCTTTAGTCAGACCTGGCAGCCATGCTTTGTTTTGTTCCAGCTTTAAGCCTGTTAACATGCCTTTGATTTTTTTTGTTGAGGTAGCACGAATTTACACTCTATTTTCTTGTCAGTATAATGTGGATAACTCCTTTTATTGTGCAGTGAGTGTTTAAAGAGTGTTTGCATCTTTTTTTCATCTTTTTTTTCCATGTTTTATTATTTTAACTATGCATCCCTTGGCTGACATTGCATTCGCAGAATCACCGATCTTTTGCTATTGCTGTGGTTTTGATTTACTTGTAACGTCATAGCTCACGCTCTGGAGGATCACATGTTTTCTTTGTTTAAATTGATTGCAAAATATTTAGATTCTTCTTCTTCTTGCCACTTTCTCCGATGGCATCTCTCCAATTCTTGTGCCTGATTTGCACACGGCACAACCTGCGCCCTGTCATTATATGGTATTTAGGGGCGTTACCAATGCTGAACCTGTGTGCCTCTAATGTAAGCTTCATCATTCAGCGCACCTGCTTTAGAGCAGATTGGTATGATTAAGAACGTTGGGAGCATCTGGAGACGACTTTTTTTCCCTTAAAAGTAAGTTTAAGAGAAATTTAAGAGAATGTTGCTGTCTGCATCCCAATGGTAATCAGCTTCTAAAGGCAAACCTAAACCTAATAGAAAACTGTTGGACAATATGGCAGTAGCAGTCAAGAAACTGTTATTCTGAAAAATAAATAACTTCATACTGAATATTGATTCTTCAACATCATTGCATGAAACAATACGTTATTCTTATTATCTATATGACATATGTTTAAAAATTGAGAATAAAAAAAAATTCAATACTCTTAGCCACCGTTGTGTACATAAACTGCCTGGACAAAAAGATTGAAGATTTCATTCAGTCACCTTTAGCTTTGATTACAGCACACAGTGTGGTGACCAGCTCATGTAAAAATGATTCCTCATGCTTGTAAAGCCACTCTTTTACATTTTGAGACATATTTGAGGAATATGCCCATCTCATCAGGGAAGAAAAACTCCATTGATGTCATACTCCGAGCCTCGACCTGACCAACTGAAGCAACACCAGATCATAACACTGCCTAAAAAGGCTTGTACAGTGGCCACTATACATGATGGGTGCATCACTTTGTGTGCTTCCTTGGAAGAGGGTCAGTCTGAACTCATCAGACTACAAGACCTTTTTCTATTGCTCCAAACAAGATGGCTTGTGAGTTATCATAAAAAAGTTATCATATAAACTCCAGTTTAATCACATAGTTAAATGAAACTGGATGAGATAGTACAAGTCAAATCAGGATATTTGATTGTACAGAATAGCAGAACACAGCTATACGAGTAAAAACTACCTTTATGTATCTGTAGAATCCCGTGCTACACTAACGCACTTATTCCATTTGCTTACAAACACCAATCTTTCTGCTCCCTAGCAAATTGAAGCCATTCAATCCCAGTTGAACAGTGAGTTCTCATCACATTGTGCATGTAAGGAAATTCTCTACATAACTTTAACTCTCAAGCATAGCTATGGTTTTTACTGTTTATTGATTTACCATGCAAATTTACCAAGTGTTTAAGTGATCTCCTTATTTTTTTAGACCACATTTCTTCCACAAAGTTGACAGGTCAGCGCTGTCCTTCCAGGTTTTGATAATGTATTGAAGGGTTCTTCCAGTTCCAGTAATTTCAAATCTCCTTAGTTGTTTTCTTTTCATGATGCAGCCCAATAATTTGACCCTTCTGAAATAACCTTTTTCCTTTTGGCCTTACATTATTATTTTCTTACTTCATTTATTAATGCTAAAAGCGTTGCTGTCAATTGTATGTTAAAACACTTGAGTATTTTAACGTGGTTAAAAAATGACTCACACTTCTGATCATTCCCGAGTCATCAGTGTAATGTGTATATTTAACTCCGAAAAAAGCCTACAAGAGGAAATAGATCAGCCTGAGTCACTCCTGTGTCCTATATGCAGCAGAAATCAATAATCCTGTACCTGGAAGCAGTGCCAGTTGTGTATGAAGCTCTCAGCCAGTCGAAATGTCAGCGTTATCTTAGAAATGGCCGATTGTGTTGGGAGGGGGGAGGACATAATGATAAACAGATGCCCCTGATCCAGAGGAACCTAAATTATTTATGACACTGCGACATGCTCATGTGTACAGTTAAATATTTTGGGGTCGTGGCAGGACCAGTATGATTTCGCACGCTAAAATGAAACTCAATGCAGAACCTTTAGCAGATTCACAGCAGTATTCTCACACATCAGATAGCGACCCGGGGGTTGAGTCAGTGAGTGATGAGTTGCGGTTTGAGTGAATGTTATGAGGGTTGGATGTGGGTGTGGGTGTTTTTGTATACTGGTCAAAGTTAGTAGAAGCCTCACTTGTAGAGTGTGAAGTAATCGCGAAACCACCAGCAAGAAATGAGAAGCTGCATCAGCTTTGTCTGGCCTTGTTGGTTTCTGTTCCTGTTGCTCTGCTCAGCTTTGCTCTGCACTGCTCACCCCTATCTTCCCCATCTTTCCTTGCTTTTTATAACCAGAGTGTCAAGCGTTTCTATGTACGCTGGGGTCACAGAATTATGAGGGGGAAAAAAGTCCAAATTCTGAGTTTAAAGTCTGAATAATGGGGGGGCGGGAGGATCAGGACTGAAATAACCTCTTTATGGTGACACTAATCCTCTGTTGTACGGTTGTACTTATTACATTCTGAGCTTATGAATGGATAAAAAGTATGATTTGTGTTTTATAAAATTAAAAAATGGAAGCATTGGTATTGACGTGCTGTAATAAAACCATTACTGAAAGAGTGTCGACTTTGGGGGTTTAACAGGGACACATTTATAAATATATAATTTTATATTTTTTATAATTAGGAAATTTTTATTAATGTTATCCATTTAATTAAATTGACTTCAGTTAACATGTTATCTAATATATTTTTTAATGTCAATTATACAGCTTACGTAATGTTACTAATTACCAAAACCTTATTATACTTAATATTTTTGTATAATATTTATATTATGACTTTCAGATTTTGTCTTTAATCCTCATCATGATTTCAACTGCAGTAGAATTACATCATTTCATCAAGATTAGTGGCTCTAAACAACTGCTTGACAGGAAGCAGCATAGTTTATGGTGTGTCGAGTCTGTGAAAGATCAGACAAAGTGTGTGTGTGTGTGTATCTGTGTGTTGAAGTTTGACCCAAATCCTGTCTTAGGTTTCTCTGACGCACAGTACTTTTGGTGATGTATTAAAATGTTTCTATTTTACTTTCTCTAATTTAGAGCCGTGCACTTTAATAGTTTTGGGGTGTGCCAGATGTTATACTAAAACTTTTGAGTCATAACAGAGGAAGGGCAGGTAATGGTATTAATTTAGATGCTTTTTAATATTGCACTTTTTTAATTAGCTTGAAAATCAATTAGGCAAAGCTAAACTTTTGTTACACCAATTAAGCAGAACCGCTGCTTTGCAATGTACTTTCTTACGAGTTATGGCCCATTTGCTCCACAGCAAATTTTTCAACAACTATTTACCCCCCTGTGTAGATCTCACTGTATTATACCACTCTTTAGTAAGCTTTATGCCTGTGTATCCTATGCCGCGTCTGTGGCAGCAGGAAAAAAAACCTGGAGAATCCAGCCAAATAACGTAAGTTATTCCAGCACCGCATGTTTTATCCCATAGTGACGTGTGGTTGCTAAAATAGAGTGAACTATTTCAGAGCTACTGGCATGAAGGTTTTATCTGGATTGCCATGTAATAAAGGAAGCAGTGAAATCAGCACTTCTGAACCTCAGTACAGGAAAGCAGTTCTTCTAGGTGATGGTATATTAGTGTGACTTGTATCCTTTACACCTCTGACCTGGAAGCAGAGTGTCATGTGGTATGTGCTGAAGCTATTTATGATCTGTCCTCATGCAGACTACGAGGTTATCTGTGAACAGACACTGAGCAATGCATGCCACAACTTTGTTTTTTAGTTTTGTTAAAAGGTGTGATTTTCAGGATTATTTTTCTTCAAATTTTACTGTTCATTTTGTTTCTTTCTAATATCAAATGTGTACTCTGACCAACACAGTAATTATGGGTAACTTGGGGTGAAGTTCTGGGTCAAGTCTTCGGAAGGAATTCTTCACTAGTACAGAAATAGACCAATTGGAATTTATAGGTGTGGTCTTTCTCAAACTTACTTCATAACTGTAGAGGTAGAATGAGACCAGTTTTATTTTCTGATGCCAATCCAGAATCTTTGGCATCAGCCAATACTGAACTAACACTGTTTTTACCTTTTTACCAGCCATCTAAAAGAACCAGACGTGAAGTGCTCAAACACTTAACTACCCAGCAGAAAGAGCAATACATAATAATCAACATGTTATACACAATATTCTAGTATTTTTATTAGAAACGAGGTTAAATAAGGACTTAAAATCCTTGATTGAACAATTACTGCTTTGATTAATATGTTTAAGTAATGCAGTGAGTACCTTCTCATTTCTTAAACAACCATAACCATGTGGAAAAGATGGTACCGTGTTTCAGAAGGATCAACGTATTGGAATTAAAGACAACTAATGATATTACTGAAATGACTGGAATTGACCAACACATAGTAAAACTTGAAAGAATAGTGTTGACTAGTCAGCTTTGTGCAAAAAAACTAATTAAAAGTATATATAATTGCTATGTTTAATAGTGAAAGTAAGAGCATCTCCATATGCACACAATGTGAGGAGAACTTAAGGGACTGGGACTAAACAGCTGTGTGACCATAAGAAACCCAATTGGTTTAAGACTAATTAGAAAAAGGGCTTCGGTTTGCTAGGGAGCATAAAGATTAGACTTAAAAGGTCATGTTGTCTGATGAGTCAAGATTGATCATATTCCAGAGCGATATACCTGTATCAGGAGGCTGCGTTATGATCCGTGGTTGCTTAAGTTGGTCAGGTCGAGGCAATGTTATGTGGCAATAAAATTAAATCAGCTGACGACCTGATTTTACCGAATGACAAGGCTATTACATCAACGGATTTTGTCTTTCTTGACGGCACAGGCATATTCCAGGACAACAATACCAATTTTCATCAGGCTTAAATTGTGAAATATTGGTTCTGGGAGCATGAGAATTCATATTCATGCATGAATTGACCAAAACAGAGCTCGGATTTTACACATTGGGGTGTTGAAAAATAACAATACAAACTAATAGCATAACTGAAGACCATAGTAAGATTGGGATAAGCAAACTAGATAATAGCACTTCACCTTTTTGTGTTTCAGTTCCTTGAATTAATGAATGAGTTAATTGAATATATGAACCAAATTCAATAGTAATTTGTTAAACCTGGTCTGTTTGCACCTTAAACCATTTTTAAGTCGTTACTTTATCCTCCAAACGAAGATATTTTTTCGGCTATATAATTTAACATTTTTGTGTAATTAAACAGTTCACTCTCTATGTTGATCTTGTATTATTACCATAATATGATTGGAATGTTCAGAAAACATGTCTTGCTGAATCACACAGGGAATACGAGAAATACTAATATATTAAAAATGTTCACCAGCATTTTCCCTCAATCAATACACACACTGAGCATTAATGGATCAGTCAAGGATGTGCACTGATGGGGTTGGTCTGTGTTTGTGTAATTAAGTGCATCTCTTTCTGTGTGTGTGTGTGTGTGTGTGTGTGTGTGTAAAGTCCTGAGATCCCACTTTCACACCTTGGGATCACAAAGTCTTTGTTTTAAGCCTCTGCCCATGCATTCATGCATCCACACCTTTCACACCATGATAACTTGTATGATTTGCAGTGAGTACCTTCTGCTGTATAATTATGTTTTTTTTCCTCTGTTTGTTTCAGATGGACCATAAACTTCTTTTTTTGTCAGCATTGTTAGGAGTCATATGCTACAGCAGCGCTCAGCCAGGTAACTCTCTCACTTGTTAACCTCAGTTGGAGATTATTCAATTCTATACACTGAATGTAGCTAATTATATATAAGTAATTTTCACAAGTAAAACTTGTAAACGCCGCGAACGTTTTGGCCTTACGTCTATGAATGACCATTCTGGTTGAGGTGGATTGAAGCCCACCGGAGACCTGACCTTGCTCCATGCCTTTCTACATGTTCGGTCCATTAAAAGAGCTCCTGGGAGGCCAACATTTTATGCTTCAAGCAGGCGGTCTAATCATGGCTTTTTGATGGTGTCCTAGTACTAGTGACACAGAGAGAAGTGCATTAGTGTAGCAAGAGATTATATAGAGAAATAAATAGAGTTTTTACTCTGATAAATATGTTCTGTTATTCTGCACAATTAAAAGTCCTAGTTTGATTTACACAATCTTGTCCAGTTTAGTTTAACTCCAAATCGATGAGTTTATAATGCTAACTCACAACCCATTTCTCTCTCTCTCTCTCTGTGTAAGAGTGCTTGTCTTTAAATATCATTAGATGAAACCCAGAGTATAATAATGTAATGGAAAACATGCCAGTCTCTCTAGTTAGAATTACTGAGGACCACTGAGTCCTGAATGAAGGGACACTAGAGAGACAGCGCTCAGTGCCAGAGCCTTTTTGTTTTCCCTGCATGATGACGGTTTTTGAAACTCTGCTTTTGTTTTCTGTAGAAGGGAACGAGTGCATCAAGGCTAATGCCGAATCCTGCGGTGAATGCATCCAAGTAGGGGCCAAGTGTGGGTGGTGCACAGATACAGTAAGTAGTGCTCATACACTCGGCTTATCTGACTCATACGTTTGTCACAGATGTTAGAAAACCGTTAGGGGAAACAGAAATTCCTGCTTGATAATGCACAAAGCATGTTCATGAGTTATCCATGACACATAGACAAACACAAATCATTATTACATTATACTTTTTTTTTCAGTCGGCGAATAAATCTGTGAGCATATTATGAATGGAAAAAAAATGTAGATTTTCTAAACAGATGATCTCAGTGTCTGGATCGACTCTTCGTCACAAGCCTGCTTCGTTCTTCAGGTGTTTAGTGGCTGAACTGAATGTTCAGTAGCACTGGGCTTTAATGTGGTTAAAGGGCAGAATAGAGAACGCTAAGCACAGCTACTTGTGCTCTCCACGTCTGCTACACTTAATGGAAAAAATGTGCTCTAAGCTGCAAGGCCAAGACGCTGCAGTGCCAGACACAGATTCTGAGATGCACAGCACGGCCGTTATACGCGTACCAGAGCAAAGAAGCTAATATGATATACAGCTCGTTCGTTGTTACTGCAAAGTAAAGAAAATTTCAGATGCCGTATAAGTTGCTCGCATGTCCAGGAGCCGTTCAAAGCTTGTTTGCGTCAGTGGAAAGCCTAGCGAAGCAAGTATACATTTCTTTGTTGGTTTTTTAACATTTTGTGCAAGATTTAGTAAAACCATAGCACACAGTCGCGAGAATGTTAGCAAGCCCAGTAGCAAGAAGAAAAGGCAGCCACATTCAGTTTAGTTTTTAATGCAGCCAGTGCCAAGAGGAATCATAAGTTAATGTTAAGTGAGGGTTAATATCTATTTATTTCATATCTTACTTAATTTACATGTCTTTTCAATATGTAAAAATATGATTATAGTGTTGGAAATTGGTAATATTGGTAATATTTTTTGAGTGGCTGGAACGGATTATTTGCATGTACGTTATTTCCTATGAGAAAATGCATTTCCCAATCCAAAATTGGGAGGGTGTACCCTGCCTCAAGCCTTACAGTAGGTCTCCTGGGATGGGCTCCAGGCTTCCGCCACCCTCTATACATTATAAAGCGGTATAGACGATTTGAGTAAGTGAGTGAGTGAGTGAATTGACATTGATATTCATGTATTGCCACACTGACTCCAAAATTTTTTTAACATAAAATTTTATTTGCATTTGAGGATGTAAAATGTTGCAGTTCCTTTATAATCCTACATATAAACGATTCACACATCTCTAGGCAGCACATCGTCCTGTGTGGTAGGTGCAAATTGTTTGGTTAGTGCTAAGTTTGGTTAAATCTTTTAAGAGAAACGAAAAAAATAATTATTATTTATATGCAATTTTTTTGCATAAACCAAAGAGTTAGTATCAATTTTATCACTTGTGTATAATCTTCTTACTTTTACCTTTTCTGCCAGTAATTACATTGTCAGTGTTCATGTTAGGGATTTTGTCCCACAAGTAGACCTAGTTTTTTTAAAAATTATTATTATTATTTATAACATACTGT
>JAOTRS010000044.1:10283635-10308672 GCA_028565755.1 Dinotopterus cunningtoni
GTTATATTATACACACTATTATAAATTGACAATTTCATAGTCTAACAACATAGCCAACTCTCACTCAAATGATCTCAAATTTAAAAGAGTTGTAAAAACTAAGTTTAATATGTTTTACATTTAATTCTGTGTTGCTGTGCAAAAGAAACTTGAAGATAAGGAGTTTAAACGCATATTGTTCTCAGTGATGAGGCCAGATTTCATACGAATGGCAAAGTCAATAAGCATAATGTTTGCATTTATGGGGAAGCAAATCCCCACGTTACAGTTGAGCATATGAGGGGACGTCCAGAAATGGAACGTGTTGAAGCTGGACTACTGACATATTAAAAAGTAAGGGATATTATAAGGCATAGAACATTTGTAAATCGTGGTGAAACCAGTTATAATATCTATACCTGTTTGTTGGAATTTTGATAAATAAATATTTTATTTTTTAACATGAGACCTATTTAATTTCGTTTGCCTAGGTCATGCATAGTAGTTACTCAGATATTCATATTTCAAATGATGTCACATTTTTTGGGACACCCTGTATGTTAGATATTACATAAAATATATACAATTAAATATTATATGAACATAGTCACTATTTCATTCAATCACACTCACCTTTGATTACAGCACTATGCTATATAATGGTATCCAGTTCAAGTGTGTAAATGATTCCTTATGCTCCAGAGCCACTCTTTCACAATGTGAGTCCTGGAATATGCTGGTTCCATCAGGGAAGAAAAAAACCCTCCATTTATGTGATAAACTGGTTATTCACTACATTCAGGTCGATTTTATTGCCACACTGTTAAAATTGTTGAGTCTAGACCTAACTTAAGCAACACCAGATCATAACACTGTCTCCAGAGGCTTGTACACTAGACACTATGCATGATGGGTGCAACACTTCATGCGCTTTTCTTCTTATCCTGACACGCCACCGCTTCCTCTCGGGTATAGAGTCAATATGACTTCATCAGACCACATGACCTTAAGCTATTGCTCCAAAGTCCTAGCAAATTGAAGATCTTTTTTCTGATTAGACTCAATAAACAAGTGGTTTTCTCATGGCCACACAATTGTTTATTCCCACTCCTGTGAGTTCTCATCACATTGTCCATGTAGCTCTTGATTTTTTTTTTTTAACCAGGCAACTTTACCAAGTGATCTATATTCATGATTGAATTTGAATATTAAAAGATTCTTAACCCAGTTCCAGTAATTTCAAATTTCCTTAGTTTTCTTTGCTTAATGCAGCCCAATAAGTTGACCCTTCTGAAATGGTGACACTTTTTTTTCTCGACCAGGCAGTGTATAACACAGGTAAAAGCACAACACTGTAGTAATGCTCAAACATAGCCAGGGTTATTGGACTGCAAGTGCAGATCATTCAGCATATAGTGATGTGTACAATATTGCATCATATTGGCGGGGGTTTCTGTTTTATGTCAGACGGTCAGGGAAGGGAGATTACATGACTTTAAACATAGATAGAGCTAAACTGACTGAGAGGGAGTTATAGAAACTGAGCCTGATCAAAGTTTACATACAGTCAAATATGGTAAAAAAGGAAAGAATAAATTTAGCGACTGCAGACATATCGACCTTGCAGGCAGTGTGTTGCAGAGTGTGTAGAAATTTTCACAAACCTGAAAAATGTAAACCGATCATAAGCTTGAATTTTCCATATCTCATACTGATGTCAGATGATCTGAAATGATTCATCAATGTAAAAGACAATTATCGGAAAAAAATCCAGGCAAGAATTATAACTTGTCAACAAGCACAACGGAGTACTACCAAAGCAGTGAATTTACCCTGCACTGCTCATAAATACTACAGACACTGTAAATAGACTTGCACTACCCATAATTGCTGCTCACAACCTACGACTGAACATAAACACTCAGGACTACACTATTCATAACTGTTGCGCATATTGTATTGTATAAAAAGACCTACCACATTCCACTCTCTATAACAAGTTGCACACAACCTTCTCAACCGCATTATCATAACCAAGGCATACAATATGTTCCTGCATGGTGACCATCTACTATAATCATTGCACATAACCATCCTCTGTGAATTATTTACATAAGCATATTATTTCTTCATGCTACACATCTTCCTTCATTGCACTCCAGTGTGTGTAACCCTTTCTGTGTACAGTTTACATATGCAAATTATTTACTATAGTATACATTATCTTCTTCATTGCATTCTTTGAACATAACTCCTCCCCTGTATACTGTTTACATAGGAAAATTCATCATGGTATATAATACCTTCTTTATTGCACCACCTACATTCATTCGCACTCATTGTATTTACCTCGCTCACTGTATACTGTTTATATATGTGCAAATTATTCTGAACTGCGAAAATGCACTTCTGGTTAGATGCTAACTGCATTTCGTTGCCTCGTACCTACATGTGAAGTGAAAAAAAGGAATCTAATCTAATTTGTAAAGACTAAGTTATACACTCACTGGCTATGTCGTTAGGTACACTGACCTGTTCCACTGCTTGTTAAAGCAAATATCTGATCAGTCAATCACATGGCAGCAACTCAATGCATTTAAATCATGTAGAGATTTAAAACCGAGCATCAGAATGGGGGACGAAAGGCAATTCAAGTCTTAAAGCTCTAAACATGGCACAGTTGCTGGTGCGGATTGCCACTGGGATTTTAAAGCATCTGTATTACAACCAGTGTAAAGGTGATCGGTGCGACTCAATTTAGCTCACTAACAGTTCATTAACAGCTGTTATACCAGGGAAAAGGAAAAAAAAACTGTGATGCCAAATTACTGAATTCTATTAAGTGTAGTAGTGACTCAGAAGTGAAGAGGACACAATCAATAACGATACTTTCATCAGTCTGTTGCCGAGTGTGCTCAATCAATGCTATAAGAACATGAACAACAGGAGATACATTGCTGGCATTTCTTTAATAAACATTTGCCAAAAGAACAAAAAAACATAGTAAAAAACACATTGCCACTCCTCTCCTTTTTTTTTTTGAAATTGGATTAAACTGGTCTTTTTTTCCCCCCATTTTACAATGGCTGTAGACAATGGCTGGTGGAACTGGTGGGAAAATACAGCTTTGTTTCATTCAGTTGTTCAGTAGATATATACCAATTTTAAGGAGCCTAATCACCCAAGTGCTGCCAATCTCGCTGGAGCCAAATGCTTTTTTAAAAAGCTCCTCCAGTGAAAAACGGACCGAGCCCACCGATCTTAAGTAGTTAAGGGAAAGAAAGGAGAAAAAAAAAAACAACTACATTACTGGTCATTTCATCCTGTGCAGATACAGCACATCAATCATTTCATATTTTTAGTTGTTTCCACCTACTTTACTCAGTAGTGCAAAACATGATAATACTAGTCTGTCCTTATGCAATTAAAGGCGCCACTAAGGTACAGATAATAAAAACACTTACCCAGGCTGGTAAATGCACACTCAAAAAATGTCAATTTTTATTTAAAAAGACAGCAGTTTGATAGATTATATCAAATCATAAAGAGGGGGTGTAAATTATAGGGAAAAAAAGGGGGAGAAGGGAAAAGTGATCCCTCTCATCTCACACCCCTCTAGCTGTAGCTCAAGCCACAAATACTCTACTGAAATGCCTGCCTGCATCCATAATTAGAATTATTACAAATCAAGTATGCCTCTGTAGTGCACTCAGTGCTGGCTTGATCGAAGGCAACTGCTTCTGTCTTTTACAGTCGACCTTTTTCCGAAGGTGTGAGTGTCACCTCCCGTCTTTGAGAGTAAATCAATACGGGAGACCCCTCCCCCTTAGTGCTGCGGTGTTCAAATGGGGGACGTACCCGAGAGGAAGCGGTGGCGCCCCAGACTGGGATGGAGAGCCCCACACTTGGCCTGGAGGAGGCGGTGGAATAGAAGGGGGTGGCACTCCTCCATCCTTCTGACCAAAAGCAGGGTTGTACATATGAAGGCTAGAGGGGTGGGAGGTGCCCTCCATGGGTATGGGACTGTGATTGTATTCAAAGCGATGGTCCTTGTCTCCGCTAAACACCATGCTGCTGCTGCCTCCACCTCCCCCTGTAGGAGCTCCACTGGTACTGCCACCGGGTGCTGCTCCATGAGGGAAGGGCACTGGAGCAGATGATGTGGCGTGAGCATGTGCGTGAGGGGGTATTCCTCCACCTCCTCCTCCCCCCATCATGTGGCTGAGGTAGCTTTCTCCGAAGCCTGTTGGGGGAAAGGGTGGAGGGGGTAAGTGGCTTCTTGGTGGTGGTGGAGGAGGAGGAGGATAATCGGGCTCGGGTGGTCGTGCTGCTTCGCCTAGCACTGCAGAAGAAGAACAGGAAGAGGAGAGGAGAGGCTGGCTGTCAGGGGCTTGCCTGTAGTCCAGGTCTGCACATGGAGGGGGTTCTGGGGGCTCCGGGGGCCTCTGATCTGGAGGCAGGATGGAGAGTGGCTCAGGAGCTCTGGAGGACGATCCGCTCCCCTCAGTCCCCGCTGAAAGACGAGAGCCAAAATAAATTATTTCATCACCAAGAAAAGGAACGACTACGGACCACAAGGTCTAAATGCACCATTGAGATCTTAGACGTGTTATATAAAGTCTCCTTAAAGAAAGATTTAATATGTAAACAAATGTATTGTTTTCTCTGATCAATAACATTTCCTTCAATATTACTACCAATTCTAAATAAACGACAAAAACGAAGAAAGTCAACTTTAATGTCTATTGTAAACGGCGGCTTCACCTGGCGAGACGGGGCTAGGCTCTGGTGGTTTAACCTCTGTTGGAGGAAGAGGTGCAGGAGCCGCCGCCCCTGCTGTTGTAGAAATGGTTGATTCGGCTCCCTCCGTGGCGAGGGCATCCGTACTCTGCTGGACCTTGAGAAACTGAGCGAGCAGCATGGTGACTGCTGTTTGCGTGGCTGTCGCAGAGACATCGCCGTCATGTTGTTTGCTCTGCTGTTGTTGCTGCTGCTGCTGCGGAGTGGGAGGTGATGGAGGCTTGGGCAGGGGTGGAGTTCGAGGGGCAGAGAGTGGGGGTTTAGGGGCTTTGGACTGAGACTGGCCGGGAGGCTCTAGTGGCCTCTCCGACTCAGCTGCTCCTGGGAGAAGGGCCTTGGTGAGGTGCTGCAGGGTTTCTGGGTTCATCTTAAAGCCCATGGCCTGTGAGAGCTGCGCAGAACCCGCTGGGACACTCTTCGACTGGAGCAAGTTCAAAAGCACAGCCAGCTGATCCTGGGTCAGCTGAGAGTTAGGACCTTTGGGGTCTAAGGGAGATATAATAGGTTTCTTAGGGAATAAAAAGGTACAAATATGCTGCCTCTAATTGGACTATATTTAGACTTGGTAATCTTGATTACTAACATTACCATTTAAATATACTAAAAAATTGTTAAAACTAAATGTAAAAAGAAAATCCTACTAAGTTGTAATTATAACCTAAATTATTAACCTTTCGATCACTTGCTGGTTTAAGGGTGAATTAACCAGACATGCTCAACAAGGCAAATGTGCTATTCACACAGGATCAGTATTACCTGGGGACCTCGTGTGATTTAGAAACGACCCGCCTCACATACATCTGAGTCTCATGTGGCGCATTCACATGGGATAAGCTAAGCCTGCGATTTACTGACTTATCTCCCAGATGTAATGTTTTTTAAACATAAATATTGTGTTTTGTTATATTACATTTTATATATATATTTCATATTACAAATAAATTTGTATTGTTGTATGGTGTATAGCGAAATGACGCAGAACTCAAAAGACTTTCACACCAGCGCAGCCTTCATTCTTTGCGGATAAAAAGGCACACAGGAAACAAAAACCTTAAAAAAATATGACAATGACCCTGCTAAATCCTGGCCAAATCACAGACATGCCCATTCACACGGGACTGATCACAGGACCTTGATGGTCATTTGCGGTAAAATTTTTACTTTACTAATTACACACATGGACGATTCGCATGGAATTAACATCAGATAATCGCAATTATTACAAATCACACAAAGGTCCACAGGTAATACTAATCCGAATAGGACTAAAGACAGAAAGTGTACAAAAGCTTGGAACGAATTCACAAATATATTGTATATACACAGACACACACATGGACTAATACCCCAGTTTCTTTATAAATATTAAAAGTTCGCAGTGTGTATCAATCAGCAGCAGAGTAGAGGTGGTGTTATGTTACCCAGCATGGCAGCAGCAGCGGTACCCGACCCTTTGAGTCCTCCCGCAGAAGGGAACCCCTGAGGCGTGTTACTACGGCTGTCGTCCAGTCCCAGCTCTTTCCGTGGAACTTTTGGAGCGGCTAGCTCTTCTGGCATCTGTTTCTGCCTCCGGCGTTTTTTACTCCACAGCTCGTGACAATCCTGCCACAGAGGGAGACTGGAGACATACAGAAGGAGTGTAAATATGAGAAACAAGTGGAGGTGTTTGTATGAGGTGGGATATTTAATGTGCACAAATGAGAACCACACCGGTATGAGGAAATACTGATAAATTTGAACAAAAGCAATTGTATCATGTAGACCACCCTTGCTATTACTTAACACTTAAATATAGTAAGAGAAAGACATCAGATTAAATATGTTTTACATACAAAATACCAGACCTTACAGCCTTTGTTCATCACGTGTTTATATAAAAAAAGTTACATGAGAAACTTTTAAAGAAGTTACAGATCAAGGACCTGTTTGTTCCTGAACAAACACACCACGGGTTATTTCACTACTTTATCTTTTTTAGCCTCTTAAATGAGGTTTCTGGGCAACCAAAACATGGGCAAAAGCTGTTACCAGGCCAGTGGGCTTGTTAAAACGTATATGGATTTGTCCAAGCGGGCATTTAGTTTTTAAATTGAAAAAAAAAGAAAAAAAGAAAAAAAAAAAGGGATGGCACTCATACTCTGGTGGAGGCATCTTAGCTGGGTCGACATCTCGGAGGAAGTCGCTGCTGAGCGCCTGTTCTGCAGTACAGCGTTTACTGGGGTCCAGAGCCAGCATGTGATCAAACAGGTCCAGGGCTGTCAGAGGAATACTAAACACGGGAGGGAGACGAGATGAAAAAGAAACTTATTTAGCAGAAAGAAAAAAAAAAACAAGAAAATTACAGAATTGTTTTTTGTGCACTGCACACTAGACTTACAGTCTATGTCATTCGTCAAATCATCACTGTGTGCAAAGTTCATCATACGGATATGCAATCATTGCAGCAGAAAAAGTACAATATATATACTTTCTACATCAATTTTTATCCCCCCTATGTTGCCTGATCTATTTACTAAAAATATACATGCATTTACACGAACCCTAATCCTCCATTAATAATGGGAACAGCAGCCCAACCAGCATAAAAAGGCATCAAGTAAACACCTTAGTCGGAATAGTCTAAAAAGATGCTTCACAATCCAAATGAATTTTCAATGAGAGGCATGGTGTAACCCTTTGATCAATTCCTCAATAGGTAAATATTAGCCACTTGATCTTATCGTTTCTGTCGATTAGAAGTTGGAAAAAACATTTTTTCTGCTCATCTTTGCCCCCATGTGGGAGAAATATTAGTTAAATGGAAGAGCTTCCAGGATGGAAATTGTGCTTCCAGTCCTGATCAGTACCCTCTTTAAAAATGGCTTTCTTCCACCAGTCATTACCTCAATCCATTGAGTTTGGGCGGCACCGGTTTGCTCAACCATTCATATGTAGTAAAGCACCTAACCAATCATAAATGAGACTGAATTCTTGTAACCAATCATAACAGCAGAAAGAATTCATAAGAAAATACATTAGAATACTACTACTACTTGTTATATTTCCGGCATTTTAAACATTTCACAGTGCCAAGTAAATGCTTAGGGTATGTAAACACACATCTTATTGGATCAGCATCCATTTAAAGTGGAATTTTAATCAGATAAAAAAAATATATCAATGTAAGCATAGCTAACGTGCGTTTTGCGCTTATAGATGTAAATGAGTTAAGGCCATCTTGGAATGCTCAATTAATCATAAACAAACTGAACACTAAACAAATAATGTCTTGACTGCAATTTCGTTAAAATTCTGCAGCAGTTGTACTACAAGGGGATAAAACAGGTGTCCAGCTCTCTGCTGCAATCTCTCAGAAGGAAATGTATTAGATTACAAGTTTTGGGTTGACATTTAACAACAACCCTGGTGAATCTTTAAGACTACTATTTAATATCCTTTTACTACAAATCCAATAACTCTTACTTAAATATTTAGCAAGAGAGAATTAAACAGAAAACAAGCAGATGGTTTCGATCAAATGGTATTACAGATGGCAGAACGCCATTAATGAAACACTTCACATCAGGGATTGATTAGGCGTCTGCTCGTAAAGCCTCTGATACAACAGTGCTGCTGACTTTCGGATTGGTCGGCTAATCCACAGGGGCTTTTAGGGCAGACAGGCCACACAAGTCTTGATTATTTGAAAATATATGGAAATGCTCTGGTTAAAAGTCTGTTTTTTTTTCTTGGTAAAAATACATCTAATTTTTTGGAAAGCATCCCAGCTTATATAAGTCAGGGTGTTTATAGATATTAAGCAAAAAGTGCAGTCCTGCTTTGCCACTGGCAGCCTTATTCTGTTTGGTGCATAGTGGTTTTTGGACAAATCTGAAGTTTTGTTCTCTAAAGGAAAACCAAAGCCAGAACCTTGCTTCATGTAAGATTTAGATAAATGAGCTAGAAAAAGTGTTTTCAAACTGCTCTATTATTATTACTATTATCCATATGATTTACAAAAGTTCCTACAAAGCTCCTAAAGTGACATGGGTGAGTGTGTTTGTGTGTGTGGTGGGGGGTGTAATCAGATAAAGGTAAAAAAAATTAATAAAGAAAATAATAATCTGTTAAAGAAGAAAAAAATCATGGGCAGGAAAAAAAAAAAATCTCTCTTGAAGGAAAAAAGTCTGAGGATAAAAAAAGAGATGTGAATCATCAAGGAGAATAGGATTTGTGCTTATAACTTTAAAGTGCACCTTGTCCTGTTTCATGAGCAGTATAGTTTACTGTGGTATTCCTCTTGACCTCAGAAATGTATCTAGACCCCCCTTTATTGCAGTCAGTAAACAGCGCTAACGTTACTTCAACACAAATGCACTGACATACTTGCCCTTTCTGTATTTTGGCACTGGAGGACTGACACGGAAGTATCGTGGTCACATGGTCTATATTTTTTCCCCTTCCTGTGTTCTGAGTGTTTTTTTTTTCTTCTTCCAGATTTTTTCCCTCCTTAACAGATTTTTTTTACCCCCCACACATGTCCCTTTAGTGGCTCTGTAAGTTTCACCTTAGAAGAAAATATTTTTTTTAGATACAGAAATTCTTTTTGAGTAGAGAGCTTTGTGGTTTCTCAGTTACATGACAAGCCTCATTTCTGACTTTTGCTGCAATAACAAGTGATAACAGGAACTAACATGTTTTTAGAACGTTCCACAAATGCGTGCCCTACTTTAATTAAAAAAATTGTTGGTAAATTGCTGTGGAAAAATAATAAACTGGGTGGTAACTGATTGTTTTCCTGTAAAAGTATGTCCTGCCATTTTAATTTCTTACTAGCACCTAACCACACCCTGAATTCAGTAGGCGTATGACTAGAAAGCTACGACATTGCATTATGGTTTGCATGCTGCACTTATAACATCTCATTCAAATCTAATCTCTATTAAAATCGCTTGTGCAGTTACTCACAAAGCAAACTCTTCACGGAGCCTGCGTCTGTACTGTTTCTTTGGTTTCATGGTGTTGAAGTACGGCAGTTTGATGACGTCAGGCCACACAGCGGGACAAGGGCTGCCACAGATACGGCTTAAGAGAAAAGAAGTCTGTTAGTTTATAAAATATTAAACCAAACAGTATACATTTTATACTGTTATGACAAGGGTGAAAAATATGAATAAAGACCAAATTACCTAATCAGCTCTAACTGCGCCAGCTCTTGGTTGGCTTGGAAAATAGGTTTTTTGGTGAAGAGTTCACCCAGAATGCACCTAGAACAGAAGAAACAATGAACCCTAGAATTAATAACGGTCAGCTTGCTATGTATAGATTCATTTACGATGGTTCTCGTCTTACCCGCAGCTCCACACATCAATGGCAGGTGTGTACCGCTCTTCCCCGAGCAGAAGCTCAGGTGGACGGTACCACAGAGTGATCACCTTATTGGTGTATGGCCGGCTACAAAATACAAACCAAGTCATAAATGATGCAATGATCAATGTAAAAATACAAACACTATCTAATTTTAGTATATATTTTTTTTATTTTTTATTTTTTTAGAATAACATGAGAACCGACTGACCTTTCCTCAGAGTTGTAGAGTCGAGCCAAACCAAAATCTGCCAGCTTTATCTGGCCCCTGAAGGAAAAAAAAAAAAAAAAAACAGTGTATGAATTAAAAGTGCGCCAGTTTGTGCGATGCTAATTGATTAACACAATCAATCACTAACAATTTAATTTCTGTAAAACTGTTCACTTTGACACTGACTTGTTATTGAGCAGAATGTTGGAGCACTTTATGTCCCGGTGCAGAAAGTTCTTCTTGTGGCAGTAGTCCAGACCCTCCAGCAACTGCCGCATGAAGGATTTGATGTGACTCTCGTTGAAATGGACTAGGCCAGACTCCAAAAGCCCCATCAAGTCATGGTCCATATACTCAAACACCAAGTAAAATGCCCCTGTCAGAAAGGGTCAAGGGTTCACAATCAATACACACACATTTCAATAATGATAAAACAAGTATTGATAATGATGAAAAATACAGCACAATCTTAGATAATGTGGAGCATTCAACGTGTTCGTGTTGAAGCAGTAACTATAGTTCAATCCGTGCTGTTATACAAAATAACATGTGCCTACTGACCAATTAGATTATGCTGAATGCATAAAAAGCTCAAGTATAATAGTTTCTTTACCACGATTTTGAAACACAATTCCTTTTCAAATTAGTAAATAATTCACACTACAATAAAACAAGACTAAGACAGGTAAGATAATAAGGAAACAAGAATACAGGTAGTCCCCGCTTGCTTGCTTACAAGCAAGCACCGTTCCGGAAGCATGTTTGTAAGTCGGATTTGTTTTTAAGTCGGGATTTGTTCTCAAAATGAGCCTTATATGCCTTTGACATAAATATACAATGTAAAGCATACGAATCCATATGACTAAATCTCTGCGCCCTTTCCCCACACTGCAATCATGTGGCCAAAAACTGCAACCTGGGCCTTTAAATCGCAAGAGGAATCCCGGATGCCATTTTGTCTCAGAGCTGTTTTCCACTGTATTGGACTGTGAACTCTGTCTTGTTAAGAATTTTTCGAAATTAGGATTAGTCACCATCAGGACAGCTTTACAGGACAGACATTTTCTATCATTGTTTTTGGACTGATTCATTGAAACCAGTGAGGCTGACTCAGTTCTCCCGCACCCACACAGACGTTATACATTCACTTATACAGGAACACCTCGGATTGCGAGTAACGCGGTTTGCAAGTGTTCTGCAAGACGAGCAAAGATTTTTAATAAATTTTGACTTGAAAAACGAGCAATTCTTGGTTTACGAGCACCGAGTATCATGTATCACGCGTGCGCTTCTAGTTTTGACGCCGAGCGTCACGTGATCACAACTGAGCCAACGGTTTTTCTTTCTCTCGCGCTGCAGAATTGTGGGTAATCGTCTCCCCTGCTGGGTCTTAGTGCGCGTCTCTTACTGGTATAATCAACATCCGTGCAAGCGTGTACTGTTTACAACACTGTGACCACGTGTGTGTAAAACATTTTATTTTGTGTTTACAGCGCTGTGTACTGTTTCTTATAACGTGTGCGAGCGCGTGTAAAGCAAAAGAAAGTTAAAAATGCATTTTCTCTCTCAGTCTGCGCGCGCACGTAATTCGACACCGTGCCGGTGCACTCTCTCTCTCTTGCCTTTAGCGTGTGTGTTTGTGAACTGGCACGGTGTCAAATTAAACGCGCGCACACACATAACGAGAGGCCCACACACACACAGCGCCTGTGCGCATAAACGCAAACACTTATCTGTCGGGATTTATTTTTACTTTTTTTCATTAGAAGGTTAAAAATCCATTTTCTTCCTCAGCCTGTCATTATGTGTGCGCTCACGTAATTTGACACCGTGCCGGTTCACACACTCTCTTTCGGCACGGTGTCAAATTATGTGTGCGCACACATAATGACAGACTCAAACCCACACACACGCACAGCGCCTGCGCGCATAAACGGAAACACTTCTGTCGGGATTTATTTTCAAAGGTAAAGTGCAGGTTTATTCGTTTTATTTTTACTTTATATTTTGTGTTAATTATGTATTTATTTTTTTGGGCTGTGGAACGAATAATTTGAGTTTCCATTATTTCTTATGGGGAAATTTAATTTGGTTTACGAGTGTTTTGGAATACGAGCCTGCTTCCGGAACAAATTATGCTCGTAATCCAAGGTTCCACTGTACATTAAAAATATTGTAAACAATTGTAAATATTGGTATCTGGTGTACTGCAGTGTCTATTATTTTCTACAATACATGTGAGTTACTTCTGTGATTTGTTTGGACCTACGAATGTTATCAGAACCACGGTCCGTTTGTATCTGTGGAAATTCGTAACTTGAACGTTCAGAAGTTGTGGACTACCTGTATTTGATTTTTATTTAATTTTTTATGGAACATTACCTTTATCATTTTTGAAGTCCAGAGCATCCTCTTTATCTGTGACAATCTCCTTCATGTTGATGATGCTCTTGTGGTTGAGCTGCCGTAGGATCTTGATCTCCCTGATAGCTGTGATAGGAAAGCCCTCTTTCTCATTGTCTAAGCGCACTTTCTTGAGAGCCACCATCTCAGCTTCGTTAATGAGAGAGGTAAGAAAGGTAATGAATTCAAACTGCTATTCAATGCAACTGCGGCACAATGTAAAAAAAGGTTACCAATTAACACATGAACAAGCAGCATTGTTAAACTTCTGAACACTACAGCTGCCTATACTGTATTAAACCCTTATATTTAAACTGGTATTCTATTGAGTGGAGTAACCGGTTTGTAAACGAGCATCTTACCTGTGTCTTTATCCTTGGCTTTGTACACTTGTCCATAGGTACCTTCTCCAGTGATCCCAATAATTTCAAACTTGTCCACACAACGCTTTCCCCAATCGATCTCAGTCTCTTTAATCTCTCCAAAGCGTGGGCCACATATTCTATAGGGACACATGAAAAAGAGAATGTGCCATTAGGACTGGGCTTTACAGCCAAGAACACGTGCTAAATCGTCTGATGTTTAAAACTGTGCCCTTTGTAATCTTCCACACTAATTGTGTCCTCTTTATCAATAGTAAACCTGACATTTTCTGTTAAAATAGTCCTTTCAGACCAAACCTTATTTTATCGTGGTGATAAACAGATCGTTTGACAAATTAACAAAGCTCCTGGGGTTAGTGGCTATATTAAGTATGTTGTGTTGATTGGAAAGTTGTGAACATGTCTGTTAGTCAAACATGACTCATAGGCCACTAGTCGTGGTTGGAAAAAAAAAAATTTAAGGGGGGGGGATAAAAAAATAAATCACAAACTGTGTGTGCAATGTGGTGTTGATAAGAACTTGAATAGCACTTGATTATCACCAGACTTTTGCCTATATATCACTCTGATTACTGATTAACAAAATAAGACGAGTGAGGTCAAGGGCACATCCTCGTTATCTTACTAACAGAGACTGTTTTATACTCCTTATCCTTTTTTTAATTGGGAACTCTATTGGCACATATGTGATGAAAGACCAGACCCCAGACACCCCAAACATGACAAAAACATACTTTGGTCTTCTTCTTAACATGGCAGCCTTCTTCTCTTCTGGTGGGCTTTGAGGTGAGCCGAGCGTACTGCCAGGGAGTTCGGGAGGGAGTGGGAGGTCAGTCAAGAGGTGGCGGGTTTTCTTTTCTGGTTTCTTCTTCCCTGAGAGTATAGAGTTCTTCAAGCTAGATAAAAGAAAAAAATAAAATTTCAACTGCACTACAAGTAATACAAATACATTTACAAAAAAAATAAGCAACACAGACTAACAATACACACCTATCAGTTCCGTCTATGTGGTCGATAAGGTTGGGCAGAGGCAGAGTGGACAGCGAGGACACCGGTGCGATCACTTTTTCCTTCTCCTTTGCTTGAGCAGCTTGTCCTTTCCTTTTTTCCTCTTTCACATTGCTCTCTCTGTTAGACGGTGGCACCTCTGAGGTGCTCTTGGTGGTCTTGTCGATGGGGGATTGTGGCTGGCTTGGCGTCGGGCTTCTGGGACCTTTCTCAGATGCAGGAGGAGGAGGAGACGGGGGCCGTGTTTTCTTCGCTATGTGGTTGATTACGGGGCTGGGCTGGGGTGCAGTGGAAGAGAAAGATGAGCCCTTGGTTGGTGTCGATGCGTTGCTGGAACTCTTGGCACGTGCAGCTTCGGCCGCCTTGGCCTTCTTCTGCTTGCTGAGCTCGGCGGCCAGGCTGCTCTTGAACGTGAGGGTGCTGGGCGAGAGGCTGGAGGGCCGTGAGCGTGAACGTGAGTGACGGTGACGGCTACGGGAGCGCGAGCGCCGTGATGATGTGTACGGGCTGCGGGAGCGTGATTTCCCTGGACGCCTGGAGCAGTAAACATAAGCGTTTGAAAGATCATGTTAGCATCACTGATTTTCTTCACAGCTTAATTAAGCAGTGAGTTCACTTCACCAGCAGAAACTCAGAAATCATTTACACTAAATAAAGACAGTAAAAAGGAAAGTATGAAAAGGCAGTTCCTGTCTGTTGAACACACATACATGTATTAAAATTTTTTTTTTTCACTGTACACCATAATAGCAAAAAGCGTTGAAACTTATCGACATCGAGAAAAGTAAAGATGAATAAGCTCACATTCAATTCTCAAATACAGAATTTCCCCTCAAGTTAAAGCTAAATCAGCACAAAAGCCGAATTTATCAGTAAACAAAAATTTGATCTGTACATCGACCAAAAGCATTTAAAGCTTACTTAAAACTAACAGTTGAAA
Source organism: Dinotopterus cunningtoni (assembly GCA_028565755.1). Lineage (NCBI taxonomy): Eukaryota > Metazoa > Chordata > Actinopteri > Siluriformes > Clariidae > Dinotopterus > Dinotopterus cunningtoni. The sequence goes on from JAOTRS010000044.1 coordinate 10,298,706, forward strand.
AAGTTGACGGCACTGAAAATGGGTGCTATCATCACTTGGAAATGAGTCATGCAGTGACTAATATCGCTTTAAATCTGCACAATGGAGACATGCTAAACTCCCAATTAGTTTCACACACACACACAACAAGACTGTCTTCAAGTAGGTCCAAATTCAACCATCTCATGACCTCTGTGAAAAACTTTCTGTTCTTTAGTTGCTTAAACCAAGGTCAAATTATAAAAAGATCACACATGTTGCCCATTACGGTCAACAGAAGTGTCAAATAGGTAACCAAACTCCACAATGTGGCCCATAAAGTTTTTCATATATTAAGGTCAGCTAGCACATACAGCAAGTGGGTTGTTAGTTACTGATTAGTCATTAAACAGATAGTTCACCTCATGGCAGCTTTACGTAACAGATTTGTTTGTTTGTTTTTTTAACTTAGACACACAGATAGTCGTCCTACAGCCGAGTTGCTTCAGTGATGTCTTTTTAGGGTCATTGTGTAAATCATCATCACTTATGACCCTTTTTATAACTTTTTGTTTTTTCTCCTAAAGCAACAGGTTCAACTATGATGGAGTATAACGATACAACCTGTACACTCTATGACCTGTGCAAATGATTTGAGCTGATCATAAGAGTGATGACAGATGCAGGGGTGCCTGTGTAGAGGAAAAATTAAGGAACTGACTACCCAAGGCACCTGCATGAAAGGAGGACACGTCATGGACTAAACCATTTGTATGTTAAAGATTTGAGAACAGGCCCCAGAGGGACAGCTTCAGATCTATAGATGAGTGGGAGCTCTGAAGCATGCCATGCGGTGCGTCCTGGCACTAGAGCTACTTTACATCTTGTAAAAAAGTTAAACACGGGTGTGTGTGTGTTCTAGCTTTACCTCTGGTCAGGACTGGGGCTGACTGATTTCCTGTACGGGCTCCGGGAGCGTTTTCGGTTGTACGGACTGGAGGTGTGCTCCCACCCTTCGTAAGGACTCGGGGAGCGGCGCCAGGCGTACGGGCTGCCCGGGGAGCGCTTTCGCTTGCTCGACGGCGACTTGGACGCGCTGTAGCCGCTGTACTGCTCCGAGTCCCGGCTGTAATAGGCCGAGCTCGGTGAAAGCCTTTTGCTCGTGTAGCTCGAGAACTGGTTGTAGCTGGGAGACTGGTAGCCGTACTGGTACGAGGAGGGGTACGGGCTCTCGGCTTTATTAAAGCCAGGACTTCTCCGGTAGGCCCGAAGCTCGTCGCGCTCGTCCCGGTAAGCTTGCGGCGTGTCTCGGTAGGCAGAAGGAGGCTCCTTGTCCGGCTTGGTTCTGCTTCTGTGCCGCTTGGCCTCGCGTTTGTTATCCGCGGATGACTTCTTGCCGTTGCTGTCGTGGTTTCTCGTTCTTTCCCGAGACTTAGACAGCGCGTCCCTCTCCCGACTCGATTTTTCATCTTTGCTTTTCAGCTCCTGGCGGCTTCCCGAGGAGTCTGCGGGCTCTCTGCGCGACTTTCTTGCCGGCGTCACGTCGCCGTCTCGAAGCTCGGCTAGGTCGGCCCACGGCTCCGCTCTGGGTGACGGACTGCCCGAGAAACGTTCCGACTGCGAGCTCACGTCGTCATACTCCACCGCCAAACCGTGAGCGTCCCCGTCTCTGCCGAAGCCGTCGGGTTTGTCGGGAGTGCGCCGCGCCTCGCGCTCCCTGCCGTGCCTGCGCCTCTTGCGGCGTGACGCCGACGTGCGCCGCTTCCCGTCTCGGTGTCTCTCTCGCCGGGCGGCGTTAACGCTAGCACCGCAGCTCCCGGGAGCTTTACCCCGCCTCTCATGTCTGCGGTTCCTTTGTGCCGAGGGGCTCCGACCCCGACCGTCGTGAGAAATCTCCGGATTAGGCATTGAAGGTTCTGAAAGGTTTGTTTCCAGGTGACCGGTCCCCGGTAAAAACAAAGCAAAACATTTGAAACAAATATAGCTGGTAGCTAGCTATATAGCTAGCCAATGTAGCTAGCTAAACAAGCCAGTCACGGGTTTTGTCTCTTCTGCACAAAAGCCAATCCACTGCATCTGTCCTCCAAATAATATATTCTACGGTATATAACTGGTCCAAAACCCGAGAGAAAATCTTGGTAATCCAGTTACAAGCATTTCAGCGTGTGTTAGCCGGCTAACTGGAACTAGCTTAGCAGGTGACTAGCAACCGCTAACTTAGCGAGCCATCGCATGAAAAGCCTTCTTCTTCTTCTTTCCTTAAATCATCTTCCATAGCGACACAATCCCCACAATTTCTCCATTGTAAACAGCTACGGTGTTCAGTCGCGGTTCTGCCAAATCAAAAGTAAGATTCTTGCAAAATTACAAAACAAACCGAAGAAAAGAATTGGTGTACTCTTTCAGAGTGAAACTTCTTGACGCTTTTGCCCTCACACTACTGACGCTCACTAACCAGGAAGTAGCTACGCAAAGCTAGGTTTGCTCACTAGCTAGCTCACAATCCCGTTCAGCAGATTCAACACATTAAATAGTAAATATAAATAAAAACCGAACAAGGAAGAATGTTTTCAGAAAGATAGCTTTCTCTACTAAGGGAAAAATACCACCTGTTAATTTTATTTTAGATTTTGATTTAAAATAATGTAAAAGTTTTTCTTGTTTGCAGCGAAACTCGCGTTCGTAACATCTCACTACCAGGCCTGTAAAAGGCCTTCAGTCATGGCAGAGATGCTAGCCGTGGCACTTATTAACTTCTCTTAGCTGCGTAAATCCTGTAATACACCCCTTCAGCACCAGAGGGCGAGTCTGGCCTACATTTTATTCAGATGGGAAAAAAGGTTATACACTATGTGGACAAAAGTATTTGGCCAAAAATGTGCATTGTGACCGTGTGCTCTGACCCGAGCCTATTAACAAGAACCTAGGATATACGACAAATGAAGAATTTCACTGTGCAGTAACATATATGCGACGAATAAAGGCTGAACTTAAAACTGGAACGGCGATTGCAAGCCAGGCCTCTTCGTCCAACATCAGTGCCTGACCTCATAAATGCTCTACAGAATAAATGGGCACGAATTCCCACACAAACATTACAAAATCTTGTGGACAGCCTTCTGAAAAGAGTGGAAGCTGTTATAGCTTCAAAAGGGGGACCAACTCCTCTTTGAAGTACATGTATTTGGATACAATGTCATTGTAGAGTTGGGCAAAGTCTTTTGGCCTTAGTGTATTCAGTAAAAAAAAAAAAAAAAGTGATTTACTGCTTGTTTTTAGCCACAGAAAATGCAAATACAACATTTCAACCAATCCAAATTTATATACACACGGCTAAATATTTCTGTCCACAGGCACATCACACCCATATGTGCTTGCTTAACACCAAATTTCAATCCCATTCATCCCCCTAACTTTGCTGTGGAAATAACCTCCACTATTTTGGGAAGACCTAGTCTTTTCACTAGATTTTAGGGCATGGTTGTGGAGATACAGGAGAGCCTATATATGGTGGCATATCTCCAAGAACAAGCAGAATAGAAGGCAATGTTAAGAGTCTTTAAAAATGTGGAATCGCTGATCGGGGAAGATAGCAGCAATTAATGTTGTTTTTGAGGAAGACTGGACTGGAAATTCAGCTTTAAAGCACAGGGAAGCTGAGGAGAGAGATGTACAGTATATACAGTAGGTGGCGGTGATGCAACCTACAGAACTCTTAACTAGATGCTGAGTGGTACTGAGATTAAATGTGTCTTGAATAAAGGGTGTGTGGAAGTAACAGATAACGCAGATGAGGAGTTCCAGACACAGAACAACTCAAGACAAGGTCTGGGAAGGAAGCGTTGGACATATTTAAGGAAGGCTGGTCTGGGAAATCGGCTTTAAGGAACCAGGAAGACGAGGAAAAATAAGACCTACAGTTGGCGTTAATATAACAAACCTACTGGATTCCAACTGCCGATAAACAATCAAGAAGAAGAATAATTGTAATCATTCAGCCACAAGAGCATTATTGAGACCAGGCACCAATGTTAGATGAGAAGGTCTGGGGTGAGGTCAGTGTTTATCCCAAAGGTGTTTAATATGGTTGAGGTAAGCACGTCTTTACTAGCTATTTTTGTGTACAAGACAACCGCCATGCTGTAACAGGTTTGGGCTTCTTAGTTCCACTGAAGGGAAAACAAAGACAGGTGGTCTTCAACTTTGTGCCAACAGTTTGGGGAAGAACCACATATGGGTGTGATGGCCAGGTGTTCACAAAAGTTGGGCTATATAGTGTATATGACAAGACTACGACCTAATTTAACTGGTGCAATAAGGAATAATAAATATTTTTTTTCTTGTTACATTCTCTTTACTTTTCCATGTGAATATTATTATAATGGGGTGAAGGGTAGCTCAGTGGCTAAAGCATTTGACTGCGCTTATTTACAGTTATTAGGCCCTTAACCCTCAACTGCTTAGATGTATGATAGGATAAATAAGTTGCTCTGGATAAGGGTGTCTGTTGATGCTATGTTTGTAACACGAATTAAAATTATATCACCATGTTTATAGACAACATAAAAGTCTATATAATAATTTTCTCTTACATATATAAAAAAAACAACCATCATCACCTTTAATTTATTTTTTTCCCAATGCTTCACAGTACATGAGTCAGAAAAGTACACAATATATTTAATGCAACAAAAAGGGGCAGGGCAGTAAGACATGGCGTGATCAACTGCTGAAAAAGATTTAAACATCTTAAAGCGATACAGTTAAATTGATGGACATGGTTGTCTGTAAACCTATAAATTGAGACATTAGATGCTAATTGTTTGTAATTGTCCTATTAGAAGCCTATATACAGTACAAAATGCATAAATTACAAATTGATCTGTGATTAATAAAATAATGCTTTGGCCGTGCATTCATATACAACGACTTTTTGACAGAAAATGAACGTTGGAAGAACAGAGAAGCAAACAGATAGGATTACAAAGAAAGAAAGTAAACCTTTGAAAAGGCAACACAAAACTGCTCATTTTAACTACTGCTAGAAATGAGAATGATGGCTGATGCCAAGTGTAAGGCAGATTAGTAAATTACACAAAGAAAACATTTTAACATGTCTGTATATTAATTAAATTGCATTAAATACAATGTAATTACGAGGGGTGTTCAAGTCAACCCGGGACTTGTGAATGAAGGCGTAAAACTGAAGCACAGTATGGTGGCGAGACGCAGTAAAATATTTTAATGGTACAAACGTTTTTAAAGAATGCCATATATCTGTGAATGATGATCTTACTCATGGTGGCTCGGAGCCAACTGTAGTCGTTTCTCTGAACAATAAGCGAGTGGAACTTTAAAAAAAAATCAACAGATAACTTGTTGGCAAGTTCCGAAGAGACGGATCCATCTGTGGGAACTGTACACATGATCATTCACCAACACCACTTGCACATTACAGGAACTTGGTTGGGAGTTATTGTCACATCCCCGGTACAGTCCTGACCTCTCTCCAAGCCATTCCATATGTATGAGACATTAAAGGAGTTCATGGGAGGCCAGCGTTTCAGATGTAAAGCAGGCAGTCCGATTACGGTTCTGTCTACCTTGATGGTATCCAGGCACTAGTAAAATACAGGGATAACTCTGGGAGAAATATCATAACTGTGTTCTGTTATTCTGTACAATCAAAAGTCCCAGTTTGACTCGAACTTCCCTCAAATTTGTATGCACATGTACATAATTTATACAACTGAATCAAATCTTTTGTGCATGTGCACACATTTGCACAAACATAAACTGATAAGTTGTAGACATTGCAAATTTAAAAGCAAAAAAAGTAGCACCAGGACAGGATCAGTAAGTACGCAGGCAAAGCATAGCTTAGTAATTTTGCTACAAAAGCCCATCATGGTTCTCACGCTACCATTTCAACATACAGTATTTCTTACTTCTTATACTTATTTCTCACTTACTAAGCTTAAACGTGCTACAATTCAACATCTGATACTGTTTTACCCGCAAACTATGAATCACCATTAATGGCATTAGGGTGGTTACTGGTGTAAGCATCTTAACTGATTTTCAACAGCAATTTTACAAATCTAATGTTGCTTAATCGTATCCCAGTTATCAGGGTTTTTTTTTTTTTTTTAAACAAAGCAGCACTAGATAGATCCACTTAAATAAATAAATAAATAAATCACATCCCCGGTTATGACAGTGTTGCAATATCTAGAATATCTAGTGCCACTCGTTCATTAAAAAAAATGCAGAACTTGTCTGGCTTTTGTTATTCTTTACAGTAAGTTTTACTAAAGAATATAGTTACAATTACTGTTAAGAGCATGTTTAAAAGGGTGAGAACTATATCAAGCCTATACCTCCACTACACTTACATCTGACAGTATTTTAAGTAAAACAACTGTCATGTTAGAACATTTTGCTAAGAATCAATATAAAATAAGGTATATTAAGAAATGAAATAATATGGAAGATGTACTGTATACCAAGCATCCATACAGTAACTTTAAAAACACCTGCCAATATTGAGTATGTCCACATTGTGCTACCAAAACTGCTCTGAGCTATTGAGGCATGGACCCAGCATGACCTCTGAAGGAGTGCTGTGGTATCTGGAACTAAGATGTTAGCAGCAGATCTTCTAAGTCCTGTAAGTTGTAAGGTGGGGTTGGGCCTCCATGGATTGGACAGATGCTCGGTATTGAATTTCAAGGTCAAGTCAACACCTTTGTCATATTTCTTAAACCTTTCCTCGACCGTTTTTGCAGTGTGTCAGGGCACATTCTTCTGCTGAAAGAAGCCACAGAAATCAAGGAACACTGTTTCCATGAAGTTGTTGAGGTCAAAGTGATTTTTAGGTCAAAGAAACATCCATATGTACGTCAGGACCCAAGATTTTCCAGCAGAACACCTTTTTTTGGCCCAGAGCATCACAATGTCTCCGCCAGCTTGCCTTCTTCCTATAGTGCATCCTTGTGTCATCTCTTCCTCAGGTTAAAGACACACACATCCAGTGATGTAAAAGAAAACATAATTCATCAGACCAGGCCACCTTCTTCCACTTATCTGTGGTCCAGTTCTTAATGCTCACGTGCCAATTGTAGGTGCTTTCTGTGGTGAACATGGATCAGCATCGGCACTCTGACCAGTCTGCAGCTATGTAGCCCCATATGCAGCAAGCTGTGATGCACTGTGTTTCAACAATTTGTGCCACTGTAGCCCTTATCTGGGATTGAACCAGAAGGGGTAGTCTTCACTCCCCATGCGCATCAACGAGCCTTGGGGTCACTTTTGATAGGTCCTGACCACTGCATACTGGGAACACCATACAAGACCTGCTGTTTTGGAGATGCTCTGACCTAGTCCTCTAGCCACCACAATTTTCCCCTTGTCAAAGTCCATTTTCAAACCTTACCCTTGCCCATTATACCTGCTTCCAACACATCAACTTTGAGAACTGACTCCTCACCTGTTGCTTATGCCATATATCCCACCCATTGACAGGTTTAACAAGATAATTACATCACCTGTAAGTGGTTTTAATGTTATGGATTATGAACAAATTAGTACAGTGAAACTAACTTTACATTTTGAAATGTCTAGTATAAAATCAGTCATTTTGTCATTAATGAAATAAACAAAATAAAAACATAATGGCATTTAAAATATACACTATATTGCCAAAAGTATTTGCTCGCCTGCCTTCACATGCATAAGAACTTGAGTAACATCCATTTCTTATGCAGCTATAACAACTTCAGTTCTTCTGGGAAGGCTTGTGTCTGACCTCACAAATGTAATTCTGGAAGAATGGTCAAAAACTCCCATACACATACTCCTGAACCTTGCGGAAAATGTTCCCAGAAGAGCTGAAGCTGTTATAGCTGCAAAGGGGGCGGGGCCAACATCATATTAAACCCTATGGATTAAGAATTGGGTGTTAATCAAGTTCATATGCAAAGGAAGGCAGGGAAGCGAATACTTTTGGCAATATATAATGTCGTCCTAATGAATGAATATGGTGTTTTAACATGTATTTGTCAACAAAAAAAGGGACATACAGAATAACAGCAGCTACTTCAAATACTGCACAGAAAAAAGACAAACATCGCTGTCATGGTATTTTACAGGGCATCAAATAAAGTCATGGATTTTTTTTTCCTGTAAATAGTGTCTCTGATATGATATGAGAAAAAAAACCTTACAATAAAGCCCTGCACAGTGTTACCAGTTTAAAATAATGTTATACAGGGTAAGTGGCCTTCCCTGCAAACTACTGCTCCAATATGACACTGGATTAAAAGGCTGAATACACAGCTTCACATTCACACTGGACGTCAAGGCATCAGAAGTCAAATAGCGCAAAAACGCTGCAACTTCCTGTTTCTAATTCACAATTCCCATAAGCTTAGCAAAAACCATTCAATTAAATAAAGGAGGAAATTGTTAAACATCCAAACAACTAGTGGCTCAGAGTTCATAAGTGTCAATGTTTACTAGCGCTTTATCCAATGTCTAAAATGTTAACTGTGCTTAAATCTGTATGTCTTCGGAGAAAAGGGAGGACACCCACCAACCAAGCACGTGGAGAACATGCAAACTCCACGTACACATACATGAAGGTGTGACTTAAACCCTCGACCGTGGAAGTGCAAGGCCACAGCGCTAACCACTACGCCACTCTGCTGCCTGCTTTTAATTAAAACTATACAAATTTACAGCTCATCCGTTCACACCATTTTATTTGTACTAACAATACATCTAAATGTTATGTTAAAAGTGATGCTTTTACAACAAGGACGCAGAGTGGTCCATAAATAACTTCTTCCATCTGATATTATTCTGTTCAATTGGTTCTGGTGAGTTATTTGCCCTGAATCCAAAACATAGGCCTAGTTAACACGTGTGGCCCACTTTTTTTTTTTTTTTGATCTGCTGGATCCAGTGCAGGATTTGATTGATCAGCAAGATCCCAGGGTTTGTGCTGAACCTGTAAATGTCACTGGTTGGATTTTGATCGATTTGAAACGTGACTGTTGTCAAAATACGGCAGAGACACTCTGGATTTCTGGTAGGTAATGTAACAAAGAACACATGGCGGGTGAGAAAGAGCTCCCATTAGCTTTAGCTGAGATGAAACTCTAAAGCACTGTAAAACCAACTCCGGCTCTTATCACAATCACCGTGACGAGGCCACAAACCCCACACGTGCCAGGATTAGTTGGCTGTGAGGAATAGGAAGCAGACATATTTACATGTTTAAAACATAAGCGAAGAGCGTGGTAATGATTGTTAAAGCACTTTGTACTATAAAATGCAACATCTCTCTTGAATTCTTTTGGCCAGACTTTTCCTCTTCTTCTTCCCGTTCTTCTCCTTGCTGTCCTCCATCTTCCTGGCACGGATTTCTCTCATTAAGTCGAAGAACACCTGAAAAGACAAGACGGATGAGATAAGACACGCCCACAACGCCAAAGAGTAAGCAAGATCCATCTACAAATCTCTGACTCAGTAAGGTATTTAAAGCAACATTCAAGATAAGGTAGGGCTCTCTGCTAAAATAACTTGTGCCTTTCATACTTGTATTGTCCTCTGTATTTCCCATATTGTACTGCATTTTGTATTCTAATCCATTCCACTTTCATCAATGTACCTTTATCATAGCTGGAATTACTTAAAATGTGTTATTTTTAATACTTTCTCTAAAAGGTGTCTAATGATGCAAAATTAGCCGTGCCTGCTCCCTGTGTAGGAGGGATAGTACAGTATACACTTTCTCTTTTCCTTGTAAATCCCAGTGACACTAACCGATCTGAGATCTCATGCATGCACAACAGGGCAGAGAGCACTTTCCTTCAGGTCAATCACTGTGCCTTTTCAAACCATGAGAAAATTTTTTTCAATATTTAAGGCTCAAGGTTTCTTCCTATTGCCATCTCAGGGAGTTTTTCCTTGCCACTGTCGCCCTCGGCTTGCTCATCAGGGACTA
>JAOTRS010000044.1:10314702-10331600 GCA_028565755.1 Dinotopterus cunningtoni
GCCTCCACAGGTTAACACACAAACTACAATTTGGGCTGCAGGCTGGCGTTAGACAGAGACAAACGAACGCCGGTGTAAAAGTCAATCGAGCGCCACTACAAAACGCAACATAAACGTCTAGGACGTTCAGAGTGCGTTCGTTTATCCAAAAATTTAACGCCCGTGTGAACAAGGCCTAATGTGGAACATGGACAGATTTATCTCCCAAAACATAATGTTAATAATTATAAAATAGCCATATATAAAATTCATACTCCTATATACTTACAGTTTAAAGCATTACTGCAGTACAAAAAAACATTTAGACTATTTACGGTATCTTTCTGCTGTTTCTGCAGAGGTGGAAGAACCCTGAAAAATCCGGCATAGGCCAGCATGATTTATAAGCTGGTCTGTGCTGGTTAATACTGGTTAGTGCTGGTCTGACGCTAGTTTAGCTGGTGAATAAGCATAATTGATGAAAGACCAAAATATTCGCTGATGAAACCTTACCACCAGCATTGGTCTTGCTGGGTAGTGATGGTCTGTTGCTGGTTTAGCTAGTTAACCAGTATAACTATGCCTATAAGTTCACCAACAAGGTATAGCTACTCTACTGGGCCACCAGCAAGGTTTTGCTAGTTACAACTGGTTACCATTTTAGCTTATTATCTTGTATTTTAATAGCTAGTACTAAAAATAGTTTGTGATGTAAATACATGGACCATGTAGTGTGATCTTTAAATGCATTTACATACAAGAGACAGGAATAATTAATTTACTAAAAACATGTAAATACATTTATTTACATATTTGTAGTAAATACAAGCAGGGTACAATGGAGCAGTTTGCGAGCGTTCCGCAAGACGGGCAAAATTTTTTAATAACTTTTGAGTCTTGATATACGAGTACTAAATATCATCGAGTATCATGCGGCATGCATGCGCTTTTTGTTTTGACGGAGAGAGTAACGTGATCAACCAATGGTTTTTCTCTAAAGCATCTTTGATTTCGTGTTTGTATGAAGGTGTGCTCGCACGGGGATGGGTATGTGTGTGTGCTCTCGAGGAGGTGACTGTATGTGCTCGCCGTGTGTGTGCTTGCTCGGAGCTGTGTGTGTGTGTGCTCGCGTGGGTGTGTGTGTGTGCTTGCGTGGATGTGTGTGTACTCGTGCGGATGTGCATGTGCTCGTGCAGGGGTGTGTGTGTGTCCTACACAGCAGCCCCCTTCCTCGTCTCCTCTCTCTGGTCTTAATCACTACAGCCACAATTCTTTTCAAAGGTAAAGTGTAGGTTAATTTGTTTACTTTATATTTTGTATTAATTATTTTAACATTAATATTTTTGGGTTGTGGAACGAATCGTCATAGTTTTCATTATTTCTTATGGGGGAAATTTGCTTTGATATAAATGAGTGTTTTGATATACAAGCACGCTTCCGGAACAAATTATGCTCGCAATCCAAGGTTCCATTCTATCTATCAGTTACTGCAGATTTACCTGATTGCACAACGTTAAGTTCTGTGTTTTGACTTTTGCTGTAAGTTTTGCTCTGGTGCTGTGCCACCTGATCTCAACACTCTGGCAGTGGCAGTTTAGCTCCCCTTTAGTGACTTGCAAAAAACGTTTGCATTATGATATGAAATTGGATATGACTATAATATGAATTATACTGAGCGTTATTAAAGCTTGTGACACTCATCTATATTTTACTAAGTAAATAATATTATAATGAGATAACATACCTTTATCTTTTTATACTTTTCTTTCCTTTTTAAAAAAAAATGTAGCTTTGAATTTTTTTTTATTTAAACTGCATCAGGACATTTCCCAATTAAGAGTCAGGACTAAACTATTTCACCTCAGTGTCTGGTTACATATTATTCCTAACGATTTTACAAAGAACTGAAGATTGAAATGCATATTTAGTACAGTATATATTCACAGTGTTATGAATGACCTGTGGTTTATTCTGTGGTATTTCGTGGTGTAAGTGATTCTACAAATAGCATTGCTGTATAAACTTAAACCTGCCCTTTTTACCTGCTCCCCTCCAGTCGACCGTAATGTCGACTAGCCCTATCCCTACCCATCACATATTCCTGAGTAAGAGAGCTTCCCAGTCAGTCCCCTGCCTCGCTAACACACTAAAATCAGTGCAATAAAGGGGTTAATTAGCCCACACAGTAACATGTAAAATGAAGTGCAAACAAGTGATAGAAAACCAATCGTGCCAATTTTATCATTCTAAGTTTCCTCTTTAAACGTTTAGATGTTCAAAATCGTTTCAGACGAAGATAAGTATTAAATAGCTAATTACTTCAATTACACTTGGCTATCTAGAAAGTTAATTTAAGGTGGTAATAACCACAACTGTTTAAAATAATTGCCAAGTAATGCTCATATAAAGCAGAACTCAATTTTTCAAATTAAAATATCTTCATATGTATAAACTTGAGGTTAGGTTTAACCTTATGCTGTTAAAAGGCATTTTTACTTCAAAATACCATGAACGGCAACATTTCTTACTTCACATCACATTACACAACTCACCTGTGTATAGTGGTGAATAAGAGCACTGCTATTCATTCTTCCACGATAAAAACATGGCGTCACTACCAACACACAATCAGCACCAGCCTTGGCCATACTCTCACTCATTTGAATTGTGGCTCTTGTGGCTTAATAGAGAATATAGAAAAAGTATAATCACAATAATTATTATGTGGTGTCCATAGTGTTGCACCTGTCAATATCTTTTGGTTATTATTTAAGGGCACACACTTAAAAACAAACAGATCTTTCCAGGACAAAATTTTCAGAACCACATCTTGCAAATTAACAACAAACTTAATTGTACATAGCTACAGTAATTAATGCGGATAAAACACACAGGAAGCAGGTGTCAAATCTCAACAAACAGGTCTTTAATGCAAGCTCTGATTTCACAGCAAAGTATGCAGTTCTTTGTGAATAAGCTTTATGTAGTGCAAGCACTGACTTTACAGCTGTCTTGGTGAAGGTCTTGGTTGTTTGGGTCGATCTTCAGCAGGCGTGGTGTCATCGCACAGGCTTGTGCAGACCAACAGCACTGAACGGAAGGCAAGTTTAACACAGAGACAGCAGATGGGGTGCGTGAGCGGACAGCACGTTGCTTAAAATGTAGCTGGGAAACCATGGACCCCGAATAGGAAAACTCCATGGCTGTGCTGGTTGGTCGTAAATGCGCGTCTGTTTCTCCTGAGCCTCCTGTAGATGCTGTTTTACAGTAGGGAGAACTATACTGATATTATTTTAAAGGTCTTGTAGAAGTTCAATCACCGACCTGAATGGTGAAGGCTGCTCCTCCTATGCCTCCTTAGCGACATCAAGCAGACCATGTGGCCGGCGGCCGAACAACAACTCGAAAGGGGGGGAAGCCCATGGAGGCGTGCAGCATTTCTTGGACTGCAAATAGAATGTGCAGCAGCATTTAGTCCCAATTGCAGCTGCTTTTGTTGACCACTCCTCGGAGCATCCGTTTTAGGATCTGATTGAATCGCTCGATTAGGCAGTCGGGGTGCAGATGTAACACAGATGTTCTTCAACGTGGCTTTCCATAACAGGACCGCCTCAGGGTAGTGTGTTGCGTAATCGACAATCACAAGTATGTATCTGTGACCTTTTTGCAGACTTGGGGAGCGGGCCGACTAGATTCATGCAAATTCTTTCTAACAGGACATTTATAATAGGCAGAGAGAGTAGCGGAGCGGGGGCGGATTTAGCAGGAGTGGTGCGCTGACAGGTGGGGCAGTGCTGGCAGAAGTTGCGTACCTTTGCGTTGAGCCCCGGCCAGTGAAACCTCTAAAATGTGCCAGATGCATCACTGTGTCCACTTTCGTCTGGGCAAAACATCACACTCAGTTTCACAACATTTTGTATGAAAATATAAAAGACTATTTTTAATGAAAAATATATGAAGCTGCCAACTGTTCTCAGCAGTGTTTGAGGCGGGGATCTTCACGCTGTAGACAGGCGAAATTGTCATCCTTTTTCACCTGCTGGGACAGAAAAATAGCAGGGTTACAGGGATTATTAGTCTCAGCTTCCGTCTCTGCATCTCTGCCGTCTGTGTAATGCAACCACGGTGCTCTTTCCTCACGCACTCTGTCTTTCTTTGTTTAGGCCAAAGCCTAAACAATAAGAATGCCACTCCATTCGTCTCATTGCCAGCCTTGTTGCTCCACCACTGGAGGTTCGCTTGCACGTACGCAAGTACGCTTCAATGTCATCATGCGGCGTGAGCTTAATAATCAGGATTACATCACAACGCAGATCAGGAAGAGGCACCTCGTGTGCTAATCTGTGTTGAAGGCGGTAAAGCTCAGCTGCTGTCGCCTGCAAACCTTGCAAAGCGCTTGTTGTTGGATGCTTGTTTCCAGCAGGTGTCCAAGGTATTCCTCGAGGGACCGTTGTGGACCTGCTTCCTCCACCAGTGTAACAGGTCTGGCACATGGACAGGACACATGGGAAGCAGGTTTGCTTTTGCAGCAAAGTATGCAGTTCTTTGTGAATAAGCTTTGTGTAGTGCAAGCACCAGCTTTACAGCCGTCTCGGTGAGTTCAGTTGGCCTGCCCTTTGTTAGGCGCACTGCGCAGTTGGCGTATTCTACGCACCTCTCATCTCTAATTAATATTCTTAACTAAAACTTGGATATTTTATGAGACTGATTTAATACTGATTAAACATTGCTGGTATTTACCTTACATTTCAATGTACAAACAGGCCCATTTCCCGGACAGAGCCTCAAATATTGCAATTTTATTTATTGTTGTATGGTTTAATTAATTGAAAACTCAAATTGAAAGCATAGTTTAGCCAAACTTTTCATAATTTCATGTTGTTTTATGCCAAGAAACATACAGGTGCTGTCAGGGCAGACAGAGACATTAAGAGAAATGGCAAGTGAAAGGAGTAGGGCTCACTCTGTTTATTAATTAAATTTTATTAATCACTCTGTTTAATGTCAAATGGTGTAATCTGCGCCATATGACTGTGAAGGAGTTACCTGCTATCAGGCCATTGAGTGAGTCTTTGTCCATCCTATATACCCAATTTTTGCACATGATTGTTGTATGATTTTACATTCCACCACAGGCAGAAAGAGACAATATGTGTGACGTGATCCACACAACTATCATGGACTGCAAACACTAGACTCTGATGTCTTTGTTATGCTATCTGGAGACTTTAATCACATGACTCTAGACTCAACCCTCCCTACTATTCATTAGTTTAGGAAATGCTTCCTAGAAAAAACAGGACTATAGACCTAATGCTAATGTGAATGAAGCTGACAGTGTCACCTCCTGCCCCACAAGAAGAATCTGACAATAATCAGACAAACCCCACTAAAGCCCAGTGTCTTGAGACATCCAACAAACACATATACTCAGAAAAGAGTCTTCTAATGCTGAGGAAATTCTGGTAGACTGGTTTGAGTTTACTGATTGGAGACCATTCATATGTGGGGTTGCTTCTCAGCCAAGGGAGTGGGCTTACTCACAAGGACCTTAGGCCCTTTCACATGTTTATTCACATACTACAGGCACTTTGGGAACGTGAATTAGCCTAACCTGCATGTCTTTGGACTGTGGGAGGAGTACAAGGAGAAAATCCACCAAGCACAGGGAGAACATGCAAACTCCCTGCACACAGACCTGAGGCGGGAATTGATCCCAGACTCTGGAGGTGCAAGGTGACCTGGCTAACCACTAAGCCACTATGTACATACATACATACAGGGTGGGCCATAAGTTTCCATACATAGGAAAATGTTTTTGTTTTTTTACTATGTTACAGACACCCTAAGAAATGCTTTTAACAAAAGAGTAACGAATTAAAATCATACTGATGGTCAGGTCAGGAAGCAGTTGCAAGGTTGCACCTAAATTTAACAGAAAACAATGGTAAATATGGTTGCAAGCAACGATGAGCAGGCCCAAGCACATGGCGCCAACGCTACTCTGGTGCTCCAGAAAGACAATGGGCACACCGGGCCCATGCATTTAATAGGGACATACCAATACCATTATGACATAAATGTTTAGAGCCCCAAAAAGCATCACACTATGATGTCACTCAATATAATGCCACACAGAAAGTTATTAACCACTTTTCAGCACAACTTTGACGCATCGTCATGGCCGACCCGTTTGAGAAATCAAAAATCCCTCTACAATATTGCATGCTCAATGTCTTGAGATCACATAAGTACTGGACCCAGGCTCTCAGGCATCATAATGGCAGCAGATTCTAACCATGTTAATGAAAGCAATTAGAAAGCATGTTAATTCCCCCCAAAAAGCCCCAAATGGTGAAAAAAAATCCTTAGGAAAACAATAGGAAACTTTAAATATTATGACGATATAGGGCTGATGTCATAGTGCTAGTGCCCTAATCACACACGATGATGATATAGGGCTGATGTCATAGTGCTTGGGCCCTAATTACACACGATAACGATATAGAGATTACATCATAGTGCTTGGGCCCTAATAACCATGTAAAGCATATTATATGAATAAATTGTTCCTTGTAAAACAGTTCTTTTTTTTCTATGTATGGGAACACACACACACACACACACACATATATATATATATATAGTCATTTACACACAAGGGGCAATTTGGGAACACTAATTAGACTAATCTGCATGTCTTTGGACTATGGGAGGAAATCAGTGTACCCAGTGGAAACCCAACAAGCACAAGGAGAACATGCAAACTCCATTCACACAGACCCTCACAAAGATCTATCGATCTATCTATCTATCTATCTATCTATCTATCTGTCTGTCTATCTGTCTGTCTATCACCCAGGGGATGCAACAGTTGTGTTCATACAGACATGCTTGAGCTGCAGTTATGTAAACCTATAAAACATTCATAACAGAATAAGACATTAAAGTTTATTTCCATCAGAAAGTTTAAGCATTTGTGTAATGGTAAAGCAGAGATGATAGAAGTGCCAGATCAGATCAGTGTGTCACTAAGCATTAAACTTTAACCTTTATCCTTTAACCACTAGTGTTACAAGGTGGGTGTCTTTAATGAGTGACAGATCCACATGCACTGAACAGGGAGTTAAAGCATCCTCTCATCCTCGAGCCCATTGAGATTCAGCGCGTGAGTGAGGTTTAGCCGGCTAGCGTTATGTGACTGTAGTGCTAACTAGCCGAGCTAATACTACTCCTCTCAATACACTGTCTCTAAACATAGTTATAACATTCACGTTTTAAATATTTAACGCACATTTTACAATACTTAAACTTACCTTCGCTTCTCACGAGTCAAACAAAGGCACAAATTAAAAGACAGTATATATATCTAGGAGGAGCCCGTCCCTTTCTACACACAGATAAACACTCAATGTCCCGACATCCCGCATCCAAAATGTCCTTACAATTATTCTGATCAACCCCGAGTTATTATCCAAACCGACACCAGTCTCCTGGTGTATAACCTGACAGGCATTAGTCCACCGCTTGCTTAGAGACCACCGCCTCGGCTAGCTGGGAATCAGACAGCAGTGAGGCTGGGAGTCGACTCCGTAAATGAATCGATTCCTCATTCCAGGGTTTGGGAATAGGGAGTCGATTCCAAAGCTTCAGAGTAGGCTTCTCACAGTTGTTTAATTATGTTTTAGCATTTCAGTTTGAGGATGTGAAAAAAATTTGCAGATTAAACAGAAATCAGATTGATTTAGTTGATATTGTCCAAATTTACCTTTATGGAGCTCCTAAAGCGAAATAAGAGGAATAAAAGCATGTGTGGATTTTTTTTCTTTGCAAAATAATACAAAACTGCAAATCTTTTAAAAAATATTTTTTATTTTCGTACTTTTTCACAAAGTTGTTCATATACTTCCATGTCATACTTTAATTGCTAGAGAAGTGGTTAATTTTCACCATTAACTTATTACAACCGGGCATCAAAATGTTTCAAGATTAGCTCTGGTTACAAGCTCTGTTTTTTCACAGTAGTTTGCTATTTGCTATTGATGGTCTGGACCCTGGGGATGAATTCTCGACGCACAATGCCACGAATGTCAAAAGAGACAATGAGCATGCACTTGGTCGAGCCACAGACCTGCATTGCCTTTTTTGTACGTGGAGATGCTGGCTCTTCCACTGTGAGGACTGTTGTTTTGTCTCAGAGTCGTACTCATACACCCAAGTTTTGTTACCGGTAATGATTCTTTACATGAAGGTCGGGTCATCCATGGCACGCTGACGGAGTTCTTCGCAGACTTTGACCCAATGCTTTTTCTGCTCTTGGGTCAGCACCCTGGGAATTTCACAAAACATTTTGACAAGTTGTTTATATATTTTTAAGTCATTCTTTAATTGTTAGAAAAGTGGTTACAATAGCAAAATAATTCTCATCATGAACGGAGAGCACATGTGCACAGACTCCTGAGCGGGAATCGAACCTGACCCTGAAGGTGTATGCTAAAAGTAATAACTACGAAGCCACCATGCTGCCCCATAATTTATTCCCCTTTTTTATATGTAAAGCTGCTTTATGACAATGATCATTGTTAAAAGCACTGTATAAATAAAGCTGAATTGAACTTAATAATTGTTTTCATTTGATTTACTACTAAATAAACAAAAAGACTACTTCTAAAAATGACCAATTTATGAATGTGATTTTCTAAATTGTCTAAAAATGATTTTTCTTACAATGACCTGGTAAAGCTTGAAAAAAATAAATAAATATTTTTCCTTACATGATCCTTTAGAATCTAAAGAAGTAGAAAAATCAAGAAAGAATTGTTTGATGTTTCATATCTGTTGGCCATTTTGTTAAAAAATTTGCTAAATTATTCACTAAACTGACAGTTTTTGGACGCTTGAACGTTCATAAAGATGGAAATAATTAGAGGATTATCTAATATTTAAAGAACTGACATCACATTAGTGCAGATTAATTCAGAACTGTCTTGAACCGACTCTTTGAATTGATTCAGTTGATTCTTATTGCTTAGGGACAGAAAGCGGAGTCGACTCCAAAGTCTCCGGATCCGAACAGGACGGAGCTAAAGCGTTAGAGACACGCATGGAGATGCGCTGATTGGATGCGTCTGCGCATGCGTAAATACACACGCTGATCTTGTCTTGGTGTTGGGGAGATGTGAAGGCGGCGTGGTTGTATTGTCTGTCTGTATCAGCTGTTTAGTAATTCATTTCTAATGAACAAAACAATGCAATGAGACAGCATTGCTAATGTTTTATCAGTGTCTAGTTTCATTATAAGCAAAGTCTGTCTATGACCTAATCTTAAATGAAAATGTAATTTGCTTCCTTCTCATTAGGAGAAACTGGAAACAGCTGAGATGGAATCAAAAGTGGATGGTAGGAGGAACAGTGCACTTCATGGACTTTAACAAGCGTTCAGCAACACATGAGACACATACTGCATCTCTGTGCCTGTGTCTCTCCTTTCACTTATATATGCAGGCACACTCATATGAGCACATACGGAATCTGTGTGTCATTTATATATATTTTATATATATACACACACACACACACACACACACACACACACACACACACACACATCCCTCAATCAGCCATAACATTATGACCACCTGCCTAAGTTTTGCCACCATACCAGTGATGCACGAGTGACACTGACACCTTTCTATCACAAGCCTTGGCCTCCCATGGCCCTGTCGCCAGTTCACCGGTTGTCCTTCCTTGGAACACTTTTGGTAGGTTCGTTGGTAGACGAGGCTCACTGATGCACATGGGGAGTGAAGGCTGTCCTGTGTAGTCTGATTCAATAGAAGAGTTACTGTAACTCAAACAGAGAAAAGGTTAATGTTGGTTCCAATAGAAAGGTGTCAGAACACACAGGTCATTGGTGTTTTGATGGTTATCACTGATTTTGTGTATACGGAGTCTGCCAAAAAAATGTATAAACTTCAACATGAAAAATATATGCCTCTGTTCACATGATAGCATCAGCGATGGTGCAACTACTGACCTCTTTAGAGGAGGCATAATACTACATGTTGCTACGATAATTCAATTTAAGGTTTAAAAAAGGGCATAGATCACTTTTGAAGTATACATTTATTTGGCTGACCGTGTGTGTGGCAAAAACATTTCTACACACTTCAGAAAAAGAAAAATAGTGTGATGTATATCATATTACTATAATATTACTAATAATAATATCCTATATATATCTATATCCATCTATTTCTCTCTCTCTCTCTCTCTCTCTCTCTCATATATATGTATATAATATAATGTTGCACTGAATTTAGTATTAAAATATTTATACATATACAAGTTTTTATACATTTAGTGCTAACACAGTGTGTATACATTTATTTGGCTGACTCTATATGTGCACACATGTATATACTCATAGCCATTTTGACTCCCTAGTCCTCAAGAAGACCTTTTTATCTGCATTAAGCTCAAAATATGCAGAAAAACCATGGAGTGAAACGTTTCAGCTGGTGCACAGATGCATGGTAGGAAAACCTCACATCTTTTGCACATGAAATATTAAGAACCTGCTAGATGCAGGATGATGTAAGGTGCGATTTAGCTCAAGGTTGAGAGTAATACTGACCATCTGCTTGCTGCAACCATTTGCTCCTCTGTGTGATATTCCATGTCTCAACCAGTTATGCAAGTGATAGCACGGTGCTGCTGTGCTGCCGAGAGAGTTGCGTGCACAGCCTAACAAATGTCTCCCAGATGCAGGGCTTAAGTAGGACTATTGTGGCCAGAACTGACTTGTTCCAAACTAAGACGTGAACTGCTGTCTCCTTCTCTAGAGCTTGGGAGAGGAGAGTATCGCATGCTCGTAGAGACAGCTGTAGAATATGAATTCCCAGCTTTCCAGTGTGACCTTAACTTACTGTACTGTACACATTTGTTATTGATTTTCATGTGATCTCATGTAAATGATTGCTGAATGTTAAACAACAGACATTATTCACTAGCGGGATGTTAAAACTAACCGGTAGGATGGTATGTGTATAATTGTGTGTCATTTATTAGTCAAAAATGTATGTACAGCAGGGGTATAAGAACAGTACAAATGAATGCTGCATCTCCAGAGTTACAGAGAAACCCCAGGTTTTTTTTGGGCCTAATATCCATTAAAAGCCCTGGGAGTTTTTGCCCAAAATGGAATGAACAGCTAAGTCAAAGCTCAATAATGGTCACTCTCAATGTAAAGTTTTAAACAGAGCAATATTAATGTTGAGGTTATGAGATTCTCCTATAATGCTTTTACCGAGACACACTGATGGTTTTTTGATACCATACATAAATCACAATACAATTCTTTTACCTTAGAAATGATGGAAGGCAGGTGATTATATGAAGCTCGTAAGAAGCACAGTTTTGCACATAAATGTGATTAGTGTCCTTATTGCCATAAAACACTGTTCATTTTCTTTTACAGGAAAAATCTAGAGCAGACAGCAGGCACTGTGAGCCAATTATTAGATGCCTGCAGAAACTCCAGGAAGCTCAAAATGGTAATAATCTCTAGCACATCATTCATCATGCTGCAGTACTGAAAAACACAGTTGGGTGGGGGTGGGATAGGAGTTTAAATATAGATTGTTTTTTTTTCTTCTGCTTTTCTGTTCGAGGAATCAAATGATGTACTGTCTATGAACCTCTTTTCTGTTCAACAATAATGTTTCTTTTCATGATAAGTTGTTCTTTTCATGTCTTTATTAATCTTTAGTGACCTCTTTGAGTGCCATGGTGACCAGACTGGAGATGATTGCCAAGGAGAGAGGGTTTGAACTCTTTAATTACAGCTACCATGTTTGATTAATGGAACTGTTTGTACTTTTAAAGCACTCTTTTGCCTGGGGAAATTACATTTGCAATTAAAAGAATGACGAGCTCTGTTTACTTCCTTGAAAATAGACAGCATGGTGTCACCAATTCCCTTTGCACGTCTTTGGTGCCAGTTGATGGACAGACATGGTTTTGAGAGCAGAGCTTGACTGTAGGAGCCAGAGCCTGCACAGTAGATATGATAGAAGCCAGGATATAATCAGTAGAGACAAGAACTAAAGAAAGAGTCCACTAAATTCAGAGCAGGAGCAGTAGAGGTATTTAGAGCAAAAGCATGACCAACAGAGACCATTCATAGCACTGAGCACTGGAGATGGGAATAAGCAGAAGAGATGGGGAAAGTGGCTTTTCCTAATCCTGGATTTGTTATTGATGTATTTAAATTCTATAAGGACCTTTTCACACCTGGAGTGTGCTCAATGACTGAATCTAAGGCTTTTCATATTACAAGCAACAATCCTTCTTCTCCCTGTACATCTCTGCTTGTTTCTACCCAGCACACTCACACCTAATATACTAACTGTCTGATTTTTGATAAAAATTACAGTAAATTCAATAATTACAATTATTTTTGTCCCTGGTCTTAAAAAAATATCTTTCAGCCTTCCCTTACAATTGAGCTCTGTGCGTTTATTTCACAAGATACTAAGCCTCCACATACAAGATGTCAACCTTATCTCTAACCACATGTACAATGAATTTGAGTAATATGACCTGTGATAACAGTCAGTAAAAACCTGTCTTGAATTATGATGTGAGTAGTCCTGTAGAGGTCATAAAAATGTCTTTATATGCTTAGTGGCACAAGGAGAAAAACCCAACATGCTTAGTTTATATACATGCACTTAACTATATACTGACCATCTGACCTCTGTAGACTGGGCTCCCACTTGAGTCCCACGGAGACCGTGTGCTATCTGACAGCTGATCTGTTCTATGTGGAGGTGCTGCTGCTGCCTGGGGGAGAGGTCGAGGATGTGAAACTCGCTCAGCATGGAGAGGCTCCTGAGGTATGAAGAATGCAGATGGTTTATAAGGAGTCAGTCACTTGTTCTTGCTGTTTGACCAATTACTTTTTTTTTTCTTTTTTTTTTTAGTCAAATGCATCACTTTGTCAGTTGCTAAGGTAAGCAATGACTGCATAAAGAATCCTTGTTTTATAAGGAATAAACTGTGACCGAAAGGAATGAACAGAATTCAGATGTTTAAAAACTTTCATATCCATATAGACATGAACACACCAGCCACTTTGGAAGGAACACCATGAACATCTACAAGTTCATACAATTATACAATGAAATTGAACAGTTAGAATATTAGGGGGAAAAAAGACAAGGCAATGTTTTCCTGTTTTTTGCTCTATGGTCTTAGTGAGTCTCTTCCAACTCTATATCTTTGGATTTTTGTTCTTGGCTGAAAGAAGTGGAATCTGATGTGGTGTTCTGCTGTTGTAGACCATGTGCCTCAAGGTCCAATTTGCTGAAGTGCTTTTTTTTTTGCTCATCATGGTTGCAAAGAGTCATTGAGTTAGTGTAGTTTTCCAGTCAACTAGAACAAGCCTGATTCTCTTGATCTGTATCTGCATGATGGTATGCGTTACACCAATTAATTGGCATGTTTGGTCACATTTGCATATCAATTTAGGATGAAGAAGTTTAAGGAATTCTCACTTAAGATGGATGACCTTGCTTCTCTCTACAACATACCAGGAGACAAGTATTGCTTTACAAAGCATTGATTAATTCCACCAATCTACATTTTTATTTGATTTTATGTAAGCTTTTGTGTTTTTATCGTGCAGTCCTACCAAGGTAAATTTGTACACATCGCTTCAGCATCTGCAGAAAGACCTTCTGAAAATCTCCAATTTACCAAGGTATAAAGAATGTAAAACTTTAGTGGATCAGATGAGAGGTGTTAAATCCTTGCCAGATTAATAAAAATGTGTTTAATTTTTAGGCATTTGATAGAGAATGATGCTCATGTTGATATGGTTCTGAATGGAAGAATTGGGCGTGTTATACCTAGCAAAGAAGGTAAAGTCATGGTATCATCAATGCTTTTGACGATGAGTAGATGTCTAAATAGAATGTAGAAGTATCGTTTCTTACTAGGAAGCCCAATGAGCATTGAGTACTACATCAGCCCCTCAGATGCTCTGATGGAGAGGTTTAATCCAGGTAGGGCAAGACAGTCTTCCACTTTATTATTGCTTTAATGAGTTGTAAGGCCTAAGGAAGATGCACACATGCATTTCATGGCAGTGTAAAGAAGCAGAATTCTTGCCTGATTAATTTATTCCGTGACAGGTGAGGGCAGCCGTAGCCAGACTGCTACGGTGGGGGTGTGCACCAGTGCCAGTCCACACAGGTTGCAGATGGAATCTCTGATTCCCACACCACCTCAAGTGGACTCACTAGGGTGCGTAATGAGATTGAGTACTCCTCTGACTTTATGCCTGTGGGTTCACAAGTTTAGATTTATAAAACTGAAAATTTTCACATTTGAATGGTTGACTCTTTGAACTAGGCTTAAATTTAGCTTTATATGGTCTAGAGTTTCTTTAATCATTTCTCAGCGCACTCATGCTGGATAATACTGTACAAGGTCACTCAAGAGATGGATAGGGGTATGACTTTAACGTTAAAACTAGCTAAGTGATGGTGAACTATGAGGGGCGTTTAAGTCAAACTGGGACTCTTGATTATGCAGCATTAAGGAACACAGTTATGCAACCATAAAACTCCCTTTATCCTTCTATATAATCCCCTGCTACACTAATGCACTTGTTTTAGCCTTTCACTAGAGCTTGGAAAACATTAAGGTAGAAGGTTTTCTCAGTACGCCAGAGCCATGATTGGACTGGCTGCTTCATGTCTGAAACGCTAGCCTCCCAGGAACTCCTTAATGACCCAAACATGTAGAAATGGCTTGCAGCGTGGTCAAAACTGCATGGGGGATGTGGCGATAACTCCCGGCTGAGTTCCTGTAATGTCCAAGCGTTGTTCATGAATGATTGTGTGTTCACTTCACACGTCTCTCTTCAGCAAGTTGGCCATAAGATAATTTTTAAGAACCAGGCTCCACTTACGACTGCAGTGGCATCCGAATCACCACGGCTGGAATCATCATTTACGGATATGTAGCCCCCTTCAAAACATTTGATCTGTTGAAGTCTTCTGCAACTTTCAATCACAAGTCTCGGTTTGACTTTACTGCCCCTCGTAGTATGTCTGAAAAACAACAAAGACCATCATTAGTTACAATCTATTCATTCATTCAATAAGCACTTCATCACACTCAGAGTTGCAGTGAACAATTATCCTATGTAAGGAACAATTCCCACAAGCCAAGCATACACTCTGGACAGGCTACCAGTCACACGCTGCCATGCAGACACAAATTCATATGCTAGGTGCTACAAACGTAAACTAACAGCATGTTTTTATGTGATTGGAGGAACTGGAGAGAGCTTCTAAGGAAGCCCATGCAGATGACATGCTAGTTAAAATCTATATCAACTAGTGACAAATTTGCTATAATGTATACTACAATAAACTTTACAGCACCCTCAGACACTAATGCACTGTATTGTACTTAAAACTTGTCCTTTCCATGTCCCCCTGGTTGACTTGCAGATGTTGTTTAAAGGGAGGTTTTTTTATTAGACCTCCAGGGTCGAGGATTTGATTCCCACCTTGGCTCTGTGTGCGTGAAATTTGCATGTTCTTCCCCTCCTTTGGGTACTCCGGTTTCCTCTCGCTTTCCAAATACATGCAGGTTAGGGTAACTGGCATTCCCAAGTTGTTTGTAGTGTGTGTGCTCTGCGATGGATCGGCACCCTTTCCAGGGTGTACCCCAAGTCTCCCGGAATAGGCTCTCGACCCCTGTGACCATGTACACAGGATAAGTGATATACAGTCTTGTGCAAAATTTTGGGCACCCCTTGATAACAGATTTTGGTGATTTCTTTTTAAATTGAAAAGATGTTAACACAGTCTCTCTTGGAATTGGAAAAAAATGCACAATATTTTTAGCAAATATTAATGCATAGTTACTTCTTATGCCACAAATTGAATTAAAAATAAAAACGTTATTATGGCACTGTGCAAAAGTTTGAGCACCCTACATAATCAGTACTTAGTAACACCTCCTCTGGCAGATATCACAGCTTGCAAACGCTTTTTATAGGCAGCTAAAAGTCTTTCAATTCTTGTACTTGGGATTTTCTCCCATTCTTTCTTGCAAAAGGCTTCTAGTTCTGTAATATTCTTTGGTCGTCTTGCATGCACAGCTCTTTTAAGATCTACCCACAAATTTTCAATGATGTTTCAATCAGGGGACTGTGTTGGCCGTTCCAAAACATTCAGCTTGCATCTCTTGAGGTTTTCCATAGTGGATTTTGAGGAATGTTTAGGATCATTGTCTTGCTGTAGAAGCCATCCTTTTTTCAGCATCAGCTTTTTTACAGATGATGTGATGTTTGCTCCTAGAATTTGCTGGTATTTAGTTGAATCCATTCTTCCCTCCACCCGTGCAGTGTTTCCTGTGTCACTGGCTGCAACACAACCCCAAAGCATGATAGATCCACCCCCATGCTTAATAGTTGACAAGGTGTTCTTTTCATGAAATGCTGCTCTTTTTTTTTTTTTTTTCTCCAAACATGCCTTTGCTAATTGTGGCCAAAACGCATCAGGCTTCTGTATATGTTCAGTTGCATACTTCGTTGGATTTTATGATTGGGATGCAGGTAAGGTTTTCTTCTGCTGCCTCTTTCATGAAGCTCTTGTGGAACGGTGCACCACCACTCCTGAGTCTGCTAAATCTTCCTGCAGATTTTTTTGCAGTCAAATGTGGGTTTTGATTTGTCTTTCTGACCAGCATACGAGCAGTTCTCTCTGAGAGTTTTCTTGGTCTTTAAGATTTCATCTTGACCTCCACAGTTCCCCTGAACTGCCATCTCTTAATTACATTTCTCACTGTGGAAAATACAAGCTGACAACGCTTTCCTATCTTCTTGTAGCCTTCTC
>JAOTRS010000044.1:10351723-10366869 GCA_028565755.1 Dinotopterus cunningtoni
AGTATTTTCAGAGCTTTAATAAGTCAAATAAAACAAAATGCAAATAATTTGTAGCTTGTTACTGCTTTGGCTAAATAACATTAAGAAATCAGTATTTGGTGGAATAACCCCGATGTGCAATTACAGCTTACATGCATTTTGGCATATACCACTCCTTTTTTTTTTTTCTTTTTTAGCTGTATAGCTCTGTATTGAAATATACAATTTATATAAATTGTATATATAAAGCAAAATACCTTTTCCTTTAATTACATATATAAAATAATTAAAGTAAAAGGCGTTTCAACAAAATATTAAAGTTTTGACGTTTTTCTGGGCAAACACTGACTTTCTTGCTGCTAAGGTGTCTCAGCATCATGGTAAACTCTAACTTAAAAAAAAAAAAATATAAATCAGGATAAATCCCGTTCTGTTGTGTTTTTTTGGTTACACAGGTAAAGGAAGTTCCAGCATTTCCTCCGACGTGAGCTCAGGCACTGATCATACACCCACCAAAGCTCCCAGGAATGTAACTGCCAGTGAAGGTAAGGCATCTGTTCCTCGTTATGTGTGGAATTCCCTGCTCAACAAATCCCCATCTTATGAAATGCTATTTTTTATGTTTAAAGAATAAACAAAAACAGTGTCAAACTGCTTGTTCCCATAAGACTGAAACACCTGTATGCTGTTTGAATCACAAATTATTTTAAACAACACATATACCTTACAACTGCACTGTGTGATCTGGATGTGCCTCTTCTGAAAGCTTTTTAATGAGTCCTTTTAAGTTTGCCAGTGAATGGTTTAGATCCTCTGGAATGCAAGAAACTATTTCGTGTCCTAATTGGCTCCTTAAAGTAAGATTGCAAGTGAGATTACAGTTGAATTTAAATTGATTATTGCTGTAAAATGTTAAATTAGTGGCAAACATTAAGATACTATAGGCTACTTTATAAAGTGTTGATTTATTCCATCTAATCCAATAAAGAGTGTTAATTCAAATACATTATTACTGTTAATCGTTAGTTAATGTAAGAATTATCTTGTCACAAATGCTCCGGGTTTGATTCCCGGAATCAGGTTTGATTCCTGCCTCTGTTTGCATGGAGTTCTCCCTGGGCTTGGTGGGTTTCCTCACACAGTCCAAAGACATGCAGATTAGGCTAATTGGTGTTCTTAAATTGCCTGTAGTGTGTGTGTTAGTGTGTATGTGTGTGCCCTGAGATGGATTGGCACCCTGTCCAGGGTGTACCCTGCCTCGTGCCCTAAGTCTCCTGGAATAGGCTCCAGGTCCCCCCGTGACCCTGTATACAGGATAAAGCGGTAGACACAGTACATAAGACAATGAGTAAGACAACGACATCATTAAACTTGTAAATTTGTACTGGTTAAATCCCTGATAATAATATATTCCTGTTGCAGCACTTTGTGTCTATCTTACACTTGAATTTTGATTTGTGTTCATATGTTCCATATACTTTTTATTGTGTCTTCTTGAGTGTATGAGCCTCCTTGATTTTTCCGATATAAAAATTCAATAATGTAAGATGACATTTTTGGAATACACATCAGATTATTTTCTTTTTAACAGAATTATTCTGGATCACTGCACCAGCAGTAACTGAATAAAGATTTACAGAATGGTATGAAGATATGATACTTGGGGCGATTTTTTCCCCTACTACAAACTGAAGATTCAGAATATGCAAGTAAAAAAGAATCAGGAATGTAGTGATTGTAAACAGGGTCAGGGTTGGATAGGGTATTTTAGTAAGGGCATGTAGGCAGCTGTATTTTTGATTCCCAAAGAGGGAAAAAGGGAGTGGTTGCTATGATAAAAAAAGAAAAAAAAATGATCTGCTTTGTTCACATTCATTGTAAGTATGCGTCACAATTTGCCCAACATAAGTCTTTTTGTCCTGTCGATGAAACCCTAATAATTTCATTGTCAAGTTATAAGGAGATGTACGATTTAAGCGCTCCAGGTACTAAACAGAAACAGGACATTGAATAATATGCATTGTGAACAGTAGAAGCATTATTTCCCAGATGTCTACTTTTGCTGTCGTATCTGGCAAGCTACTTTTCTAACTCTTCAGTTGCAGAGCCCATTGCTGTTTTGCCTTTAACCTCAGTTGCAGAATAAGTTTTCCAAGGAATTCAGAGTTTCTTTTTTATACCGCTATCAGTCCCTATAATGAAAGCCATCTTGTTGATAGTGGCTGTAATGGTGCAGTTATAAGGGCAGCATGTGGTTGGGCACAAGTACTGCTCTTTGCAAAACAACCTTCCAGGTGGGCATTGTTTTCATTATGGCATGGCACTCAGTTTTCCAAGGCTGGATGCCAGTAAGACAGAGTCCAGCTCTGTATTTTGCCCCAGTCTTCCTGTGCCTTTGCTTCTAATTGCAAAAAGAAGTGCCAAACACTCAGTGAGAAGTATATTTCGGTTTTTGGGATGTACAGTACACAAGTTGTATTCCTATGCTGTAAAATGGGCATTTACTTTGTTCACATGGGTGAACACAAAAGAGAATTGTCTTTGTGAATCAATATGAAATTCTTTTGAATTTGGGGAACGCCAATTAACCTAGTCTAACTAACTGTGGGAGGAAACCCACCAAGTACAGGGCGAACATGCAAACTCCATGCACACAGACCCGACGTGGGAATCAAACCCAGGTGCTCAATCAAACTCGGGAATCGAACTCAGTGCTAACTACTAAGCCACGTGCTACCAACATATCATTAGATCTCATCTTATGGAAAATTTTAAGGATCCTAGAAGCAACCAAATTCAAAATCAACACAATGGTACCTACATGCCATCATAAACCTGACCCTTAAAGTGTAAATCAACGATTCCCTGTTGCATTTGGGTGACTCAGATTAAGTGACTCAGAGGTTATTAAATTGTATATAGGGATCTTTGAGATCTTCTAAAGGAGTACACATTTTGAACACCTGCATCCGTAGGTTGTTATGGACTCTGAAGTGTTTCATGAAGTGTTTCATTGTTCGGCTTGTGGACAGAACAGATGGTGGTTGGCTCTGACTTATCCAAAAAATTATAAACTTGGTTTATTCCAAGAACTACGTGAAAAAAAAACAACAACAATATGTTATCCCTAAATATCAGTTTGCTTGATGCTGAACAGTGACTGTGTACCACTTGATGAGAGAAACATTTCCCAAACCAGATGTTCTGTTCATGAGACTGTTTTGTTTTCACCTTTTTAATGCCCTAATTCAACACATCTACATCTTACTGTTCATTGGGAATGAGAATTTGTCTGATTTACTTCCAGGCTCGATGCTGCACATTCCTTAGGGAGAAACCAGGTTCAATGTAAGCATATAAATTCTGGCCTAGCCAGGGAAGAGCTGTCATTGAATGGTTGTCTTTGGCATGCTAGCGGATATGGGGCATGGCTTTAAAAATGCTTTGCCACACAGAGTACATAGTGGGACTCGCTGATTTGGGTCTTGTGATAACTTTCAAGTTATCATTATGTGAACCATTTCATAGCTGTTGAAAAAGCAACTTATTAGGTGAGACAGAGTTGTTTCATCTGTACTAAATGTCAAATAGACCTGTGTTATAATTTAAAATCAATAATATAAAATGTTTTGCTATGTAATTACAATATAACTTGAATAGCATTTTTTATGTATAAACTGTTTTTTGCTTCAAAAGCGCTTATTTATGAAAGAAAACTGAGATATACTGATATTATGAGTCTAGACGCCAGCCATAGGTCACGGTGATGAAATTTCGGGCACTTTCAGAATGACAGCTCCACACCGCTCCCACACAGTTTTTACCAAAAGGTTATCTATCTGACTTTACTCTTGTATTATGCTTTGTCTTTAAGAGAGTCAGACTGGCCATGTTCTGGTTGGCATGTATAATAATGTTCAGAACAGCTGGCTTTGTGGAAGCACACTCCCTGTTGATAGCTATTGTGTCATAGAGGAGCTACTGGGTGGGAACTTGCAAAATTATAATCTTGAGAAATAGGTGTTAAAGGGCGGTGTTCAAGCGTTATATGAATCAGCTCATAACCTTCAGTTCAAAGAGTCAACTTGTTCACCAATGCCATATCACTGATTAGGTTATTTCTATGAACACTTACAAAAATAATCACAGATAATTCTACTGACTTAAAGCATTATTCTATGACATAGGAAAAACAGTCTATCTTATATATAATATGTAGTACTGACTGCAAAGCAAATTAATTGAATGCTCCTGAAGATTTATGGACATTAAAATGTTTCAAACGTCATTGCATCATAGCCGGGAAATGTTCTCAGCACGTAGGATTTTGTTATGTCCAACCACATCCAAAGTGTTTCTCCCACGTCCGGGAAATTAAACTGAAGTAAATCCTTTACTGTTCTTTTTGTGGGACATGAATCATGTACACAAGATTTTAGGAAGGAGGATGTTTTTTAGACGACTGCAGATGGTTCTGACAGGTTGTGGTTGATGATTGGCTGTAAAAATTAATTTCTTGGTCCCTGCCGAATGTCATATAATACAGTAGATAACTAATGATTTGAATTTAATGGATTTTTTTTTACATCAGGGGTCTAATATAGGGCCAGTTATGTTATAAACAGCCTTAACTAGCAGTTTCTGACTACAGCCATGGGCTGTAACATCCTGAACCTCGGTTCATTTTTAACGCCAGGGTCATTTGTTCTGTCTTTACAACATGATTTATCATTACAAGTGCTCCTTCAAATTGCGGTACATGTCAGCAAAGCTTGAGGAAACACTCCTTTATATATTTTTTTCCTTTTTTTTTTGTCTTATGTAATGAATATTGCCTTTTCTTAGGTCAAGAGTCGGGTTGTATTTCCATCTGAAATAATTAAACCCACTGTACCATGTCCTCTCTATGGGAATAATAAGTGTGGTCCTTTTTTCTCTTTCAGTACTGTGAGGTCAATGGAGGCAAGCATGTCAAAGCAGTCTAAACACTCTCTGGACTATTCCATACATCTGTACCACTGTAATGCTCTCATACTACTGCTTGTAAACATGCCAAATACCAACACTTTCCATGTTTTCATCCATTTATTTTGTAGTACAAACATATCCATGGCGCATAGTGTCAGTGTTGATCTTCTCCTTGCCAGAAAGCCGAGGACTGAAGCGATATTTGTTTAACAGGGCCCCAAAAACTGCTCTGAAAGTAATGAAGTTTTAAATAGAGTCAAGCGACAGTGCAAATTACGAGTGGAGGTTTTTAAATAACACCAGATTAATCATACAAGACCAAGCATTTCCAACAAATCACCATTTCCTGATTGTAATACAGCAAATAGTCAAAGACTCTTAAGTAAATACGTTGTGAAGAATGATGAGGGAACACTATCCATTTTTCCAATCAAACAACATGGTGCAAATGTTTCACCTTGCGACTACTGTGAGCATTTCCAGTGTGTATGACATCTGATTAAGCGTTTATAGTGTAGTAAGACTGATGATACTCTTTTCAGTCTTTATACTTTGTGGGAACACTTCCAGAAGCAGTCTGGACTGTGTTCTACCAGCAACACAAGTGTGAATGGCTTTCTTAGGTTCAGATGTATCTCTGTGCAGGTGTTAATGAAATGGTGAATAACTCAAACTCCTTTTATGCCATAGTGCCGAATCTGATCCAATGCCAATGTCAAGACAAATCAAAGGTTTTGATGCGCTTGCAATAATGCACTATTATTTATATAGGATGTAGTATGGAAGACACTTATCATAATCTAACCGATTTACAAAATCATTCAGAAGTGTTCAGAACAGAAATGCATGAGCAACTCAACATGGCTCACTATGAAAACTGAACCATCAAAGATAAATGGACAGATCAATGTATGTTTATTCTTCACACCGGAAATTCAAAACCAGTTTGTCTTAGATGAAGCCAAGACATAAAAAACAGTTATGTGAAGCGCCACTATGAGACAAAACATGAGTTGTTAGAGCAAACATATCCACGGTGGTCCAATGTAAGGGGATGTACAGTAAAATACCTGAACTGAGAGCCCGGTGTGACTGAGCAACCAGAGCCCAGCAAATGAAGATTCACTAAAGATTGATTAAAAATTGTTGTTTGTATTCCAGACAAATACAAGGAAATGTACTGTACAAGACCATCAAAGACCAAAATGTCCACATGTTTTACATATTTGCAGAAATTTGACAATAAATATTATTTAAATGCTATGGAAATTTTAAATTGCTTATTTTTTATAGACTTACACCCACTGCATGTATAAAGAGACCTGAATTCTAACACAAAAATGAAATTCGGACTTCAGCTCGAAAAAAAAGTTATTGACCGGACCTGCTTAGATTTGAATTCAGTACCCGTGTCACAAACAATGTAATTATGCATTGTTTATAAAGGAGGAGTGAAATGAAGGGAGTTGGAGGTATCAGGAAATGCATTCTCTAAGATGTGTTTCAGCTGGAGCATTAACAGACCGTGTCCTCGTGGCTCCAGGCCCCACGTGACCTTGTATACAGGATAAAGCAGTATAGACGATGAGTGATAGAGTGAGCATTAACAGACACACTTTTAGGGACACTAAGACCTATTTTATGGAAACATGACAATCATGATTTTATTCTGTCCTAACTTCAAAAGAGAGGACTGTTTATACCTTCAATAATGTAAGTGATGAAATTAATTAACTTATATTTTGACATTCCATGTTAAACATTCTAATTCAAGATAAAGTCGTCTAAGGTTTAAGCAGTGGGTTTTTGTGCATTGAGCATTATTTGAAGAATTGCACTAAGTGGGAGTGCAAAACATGTAGTGTAAGATCGGGTTTCAGTGTTAGCGTACAGTTTACAGAGACTACATTTGCTCCTACTCCCTGCTGCCTTCAGTATAAGACCTATTAAGAATGATATGGTATAATCCAAATATAATTAACGAACAAGACTTCATTATTATTATAATAATAAAGGTAGCACATTTCACATCGGAACTCATTTCTTTTCGAACGTCATGAAGCACTGTTATTTGAAAAAGCATGAGGATACATTCTTCTCGTTCTGTAACAACCTCGACTCCTGTTCCCTTTCTCAAGGCCCCCTTATCTCTCACTGAGCTCTCTCACCCACCTCTGTTCCATTTCTCTCCAAGAAAGTCAGATGGTTTGAAACAAATAAAAGCCAACAGCCGATCAAATGAGAGAAAGCAGGAGTGAGAAGGGTTCACCTCATATAAACAAAGAGAGTAACGCTCAAAGAGACTGAGCAAGTTTTGTAAAGAAGATGGCTCCTCTTTATGACTTGGTGCAGATGGGAACTGAACCCTGTTACGGGACACTTTTATGTGGTCACTAAACATTTTGTATATAAGACACTCCACACTCAAAGGGATCTGATCATTCTCAGGGGAACAGGATGGATGAAGCAAACTAAAAAGATAATAAATGTAATAATGGATTACTATGCTCCTTAGGGTAACTGGATAATCCCATTGGAATGAAATGTTTAATATGAGGTCATGTCCTCTTTACATGCTCTAAACAGATTCCCGGTGATATCGCCCTTCTACAATAACATAATTTTATACTACAACCATTTACACTAAACTTCCTAGTTGGCACCAGTACAGATTGCTTTGATGTTATTCAATTTGTCAAGCCAACATGCAACATCTCCTGAGACACCTTCTGTGTTTCCATGTGTGCTTAATATAATCCAATTATTACACGATGTCATACTCACCTCTTCAAACACTTGAATGATGTATTAAAAAAAAAGTAACACCTACCAGTTTTATTATACTGGCAACTTTGTTCTTTTTCATCCTGTTTGAGTTCCAGACATCTAATTCAACATTAATATAAAAAAAACCCACTGGAAATGGATCAGGAAAGACTGCATTTGGAGGAGGAATATGAGAGCCCAGCAGGAAAGTGAGGGTTTGGCTCCTACAAGCTTGGACTAAATGTATTCTGTCTGTATTTATGGCGGGAGAATGGTCTATGCATTTCTTTCAGTTCTGACACAATGATGTGTGGCCAGATCGTCATTTGGGGACTCCTTAGCACCAGGCAGAGGTACACCCTGCTGTACCTCCACATTCTTATTAAATGCATATAAAGCATAGCTATCGAATAAAATGCTGGCTTAGACAAGACTCTATCCACTCATATGTAAACTACTGTATAGAGTTCACCATTTAAACCAACGCTTTAAACTCTGACCCTTCAGCGTTCGCCACCCTAAAGGTTATTGGGTTCTCAAACTTGGTCTAAAGTGACTGCTATTCATGGAATATTTTACAGTGACATTATGTTTAGAGGGGAGTCAAAATTTAGCTCATAAAAGTACATATTCAAACCTTATTCATTTTAAAATCTGGACTTCTCTTTCCAAGAAAAGAACCTATTACAGGTTTTACTACATTTTGTGTCATATTA
This sequence comes from Dinotopterus cunningtoni, assembly GCA_028565755.1. Taxonomy (NCBI): domain Eukaryota; kingdom Metazoa; phylum Chordata; class Actinopteri; order Siluriformes; family Clariidae; genus Dinotopterus; species Dinotopterus cunningtoni. The sequence continues at coordinate 10,360,153 of JAOTRS010000044.1, forward strand.
TTAGCAAGCACGGGGCGTTTGGAGTGTGTGGCGGTTGTGTGTGCGTGCAGTGTTTAAAGAGGCATGTCCTTTCTCGAACCAAACCATGAATTCAGAGGGACTTCATTCATTCATTCATTCATTCATTCATCTAAAGTAATCACTCTGTCTTGCTACTGTATCTACCTATATTGGAAATCATTGAGGCATGAGGCATGATGCATTAATACACTCATAAAATCATATTTGCATACTCATTCATACCTATGGGAGGGTTATGTCAGAAAGGGCAAAACTTGTCCCTAGATGTGTGTGGATCAGATGGTCCAGAGCAAACCAGAGAACCATGAGGAGAAAAAGCAACATGCAGGTAGTGACACTAGTACGGATCAAATCATAGACCTATACGCTGTAATGCTGTGACATCCCTCATGGACATACTATAGTTTAATTTGTTCTGTTTTATTGCTGTCACCATTTGAACATCCCCCAGCAACCCAGATTAACACATTTTCATGTGTATCCTGAATTTTCGACTTTGGCACAAAGTGCACTTAGGTCCCATTTCAATTTCATCACAGTTACCAGGGTTTAATGTGCTTAAATGTTTTCATTTGTGCTCGTGCCCTTGGCATGGTAGATGAACAGTAACATAAAACTTTCAAAACAAATCACGTCCCAGCTTTCCAGCCCACTGCTTTCTGCTTACACACACACATGCAACTGTCTAATATCCTAAATCAGCTTTACAATAGAAACCCATCTGAGAACTTGAAACACGACTAGTAAAATCTTACTTTGGAGTGTGTGTGTGTGTGTGTGTGTGTGTGTGTGTGTGTGTGTGTGTGTGTTGGGGGGGCTCAGGTCGCAAAGAAAACCAAAAATCAAGGACATGAAAGCTTGAAATATGCTTTTTGAGTTGTAATTGCACACACTCAGTCTGGGTGCTTCCTTCTCTAGTGAGTGGGCATGAAAATTCTTTCATGTGGTTACTGTAATCTAGGTTTTTAGCATATTGAAAGTTGTGAATAGACAAATGTCATCGCCAGTGCCAGGTGGATGGGTTGTGGTGTCCTAGTTATGGTTCTGAAGGTTTTTTTCTTTGCCACAGATATCTCTTGCTTGTTCATGTGGAATCAAAATCTGTATCCAGTTTTGTGCATGCTCTCTGTATGTATGTGTGGGTTTCTTCCAGGTTTTCTGTTGTCCTCCTACCTCCCAAAACATACTGGGAGAAGTGTGTGTGTATTTAGTGTCTTGCATTGGACTGACATAACATCTGGGGTATAATCACAGATGTTTTCCCAGATCTGGCCGATCTGCAGCCTCACTGTGACCCTGACTGTAGGACTAGTATGACTGGGACAGTGTAAATTGTTATATTTTTTAAAGTGCTGGACAAATAAAATTGAATTTGACTTGAATTGAACATAAAAAGCCCCCAAGCCTGGAAGAGAACCACTTACTGTGTGTTAAGAATCCATGCTTAATTGTTTGAATTGTATCGGGTTTCGGTTGTAAATTGAGTTGTATTAACATGGCTGCCAATGAGTAGCTATAAATTTGGCGGTTTGAGTTTCCAGTTATTTACACAAATGCTGTTGGATGTTTTGCAGAATGCTGGCAGGCTCGTGTTTACCTAGTCTATTTCCGTGTCATATTTGTCCGTATGATACAATTAATCTTCAGCCCCACCTCTTTCCTTTCGTGCAGAATTATTTAATGCTCCCTTTTGACTTATAAAGCCGCATATTTCACAAGTCCGTTTTTTTGGCCTCATCACTGAGCAAAACAGTATTTTTTTTTCCATCTCTGTCACATCATTTTTCACTCTCGCATTGCATTTCCCCTTCACCTTATTGTGAAGAAGTGACATCCAGTGTTCATTTTGCCAGTAAGAGTTCAGCAGAAAGTGGCAGAATGTTTCTCACATCCTCTCGTGCTCGTGGATACCGTTTGGCAGAGTACAGTGTATAAAAAAAACAGATGGAATGGAAAGTCAGAAGAACTTGACACAAGCGAGCTGGCATGAAGCTGATGGGTTTCATTGTCTAGCCAAGTGGTACTGCAATAGATCATTGGCATGAGAGCAAGATTTTGCACTTACAGCATGGGAGAATCTCGGGCGTTAGGAGTGTGTTGGGGTTCTGTAAGTGGTTCATCTCAGCTCACAGCCGCTCCATGCTGTACAGTTCTACTGCTTTTGTACAGTGCACTGGCTCAGTGACAATACAAAAGGGCCTTTTCATTTTAAAAATATCCTCCCGTTCTCTGTACATCATCTTCAACTTACATGCTAATTAGATCTGACAACTGTTCCGTTGCTTTTTCATTACCTTATTTGATGAAAAAAGAACATTCTTGGAACTGGAATTCTTTATTCTTTTTAAAAATGAAAGGGAATATGGAGCATGTTCAGAGTTGAGTAAAATATGCATGATCAGAAGGTAATACTGGAATTAATTTCAGGATAATTGCTTTGACAGTTGCACGCACAACATGCTGGACATAATTGAGTCATGTCTTAGTTATTTTGTTCATTTATGTATCATATTCAGTAAGTGCTCTCTCCTGGTTGAAGATGGATTATGAATCATGTGGACACATACACACTTGTTCATACCTAGGGGCAATATTAGCCAAGCAATTTCTACCAATGGCTATGTTTCTAAAAGCAGAGAACCCAGAAGAAATTCATGCAAATCTCAATACAGAGAATACCCTGAGCTCTGGATCGAATCGGGAACCCAGAAGTGCTACTCACACTCTTAGTTTTTCATGCTTCTAAACTTGGACATAAGTCTTATGCAGTATCTGCTGTAATAACGGGCAGTATTTAGTCCAACACAACTAGCTTAATATTTGTTGTAACATAACATTTCACAGTTCAATTCAGTTCTATTCAGTCTTATTTACTGTATATACCACTTTTAGAACTCCAACCAGAAGCAGATCACAGTAAAATTCATGATTTAGGTGAAAAAAAAATGTGTACAGTACACATTCATTCATTCTCTATACCACTTGGACAGTGTCCTGGGGGCCTGGAGCTTATCCCAGGAGGCTTAGGGCATGAGGTGGGGTACACCCTTTACAGGGTGCCAATTTATCACAGCACACACACACACACAAACACACACACACACACACACACACACACACTTTAGGCAATTTGGGAACTGCATATCTTTGGAAACGCACCAAGCATGGGGAGAACATGCAAACTCCATGCACACAGACCACGAGGCAGGAATCGAACCCGGACTGTCGAGTTGCAAGGTGACAGTGCTATTCTGACAATTGTAAGATGTTTATTTGAATCTTTTGTCTTATTTGTTCATTTGGCTATACAGTACAGCTGGGATATTTTTCATGATTTGAATTAGACATCACCTCAAAAGATTAAGTTAAGTGCTGGATATGGATGACACTATTGATGTACCTCTTGAACTTAAGTTTTCGACTCGTGTTTCCAACTTGGCACCATATTTTGGGATTAAGACTTAAATGTCAATCGACTACTACTGAAGTGTGATTCAAACACACAAATGCACATTCTTTTCTCGATATTTCTGATATTCACATTAGGTTTACATATTTGCCTTTCCCACCATTGTCCATTTACTGTCCTATTTAGTAACACATTAATAGAGTGCGATCAGTTATCTTCAGGTTTATAAGGTACATCTCAAATCACTGAAATATGGTAGCTGAAGATTGCTCTTTTGGGACGTCTGTTCATGAGCCCGAATGCTGATCCCTGCTGGTTTGTCAATCACTGGCAAATGGTGGCAGCCAAAATACCTCGCTGTGGTTACCCACTTGAAATGCATAAGGTTTTCGTTCACATGTATTTTTCCCCCTCTTTAATGTGCTCTATCCAAACCAAAGTCCAGATGTTTAACTTGTTTTTTTTCTTTGATATCTCAAACATGTGGATTCCTCACCCATGTGCAGCTACTAGCGGTTCATGTCAAGGTCAGACTGTTGGAAGAGATATGAGGCTCATTATATGCTCACAAACAGCAGTCTGATTAAATATAAACAACATCCATGCTAAGAGGAATTCAGCAATTCAGCAATTCAGGGTTATGTTAGATCGGTAAAGTCATACTCGCAGCATGGCTTGATTCTGATAACCTTTCCGTGGTATGTACACATTTTGTTCCGACCCAGTATACCGGTTGTGTTTTGTCAGAGATATTTTGACTCCTCTTTCATGTTTTGTCTTACGTGTGTTCAGTTGCTTTGATTTCCTATTTGGTCCAAAGAGACAATCAGTCTTGGATTTTTAAATCCCAAATCTAACTCTCCCCACACTTTTAAACCCAGTGAGTGCAGTTAAATTTTAATGTGTTCTGGCTTCAGAGTGATGCTGGGAAAAGATTCAGTGCTTCTTCACTGAAGAAGGTTTTAGTCAAATTTAATAAACGCTTGAAACTGCTGAACTTTTAACTTTTCCTTTTAAACTGTAGTCGCTATGTTCTGATGTCAAAAGTGCTGATTATTTATGCCATCAGTTAAACAGTATCGATTTTTTTAATCTCAGAAGGAAAATCGGCTATATATAATCTTCATGGACGAAAAAAATCAGTCGCATGTGTTATTTCAGCCATGACAATTGCTTATGTCTCCTGTTGCGATTGAATGCCTCCTGCCAGGGCCTGTCAGTTTTACCTCACTTGTGCACTGACTGGGCACAGCTACGGGTTGTTGGTACCTATATCTGTGTTTTCCTGCTGTACCATTTTCTTGGCTTGAGGTCTAGCAATTTTTTGCAGGCTACTTAAAGTGTCCCAGTGTTCCACCATGATTGATATCACGTCACAGATGCCTTCCAGCCGGAAAAAAACCCCAAAACATTTAAAACTGTTATTTTGATTTGTTTCTCAGTGTAGGTCAGAATAGTTTTCTGCACTTGTGCTTCTACAACCATTGCGCAAAAGTGTTCTCTTTTATTTCCTGTGAACAGTAACCTTAGACCATGTGCTGTACCTCATGACCTCGAAGCACAGCAACGCAACTATTGAAACGAAAGCGGAAGAACAATGCTGGAAATGTGATGAATTTTGTGACCCAAATGCCTTGCTTAAAATGAGAAGAATTAAATGTTTAATATTATATAATGGATCCAACATTTCCAATTACTAAAAAAAACAGTTACTAAATAGATTAGCAACCGAACGGGGTCTTTCTCAAAACTCGTTACGGCTAATCGTGCACAAAGAGCATTTATCAACCCACAAACGTCTTAATATTGTAGTTTCTCTCGGCAAAGAAAAAGAGAAACGTTGCTGCGACTAACTATTTACCCAGCCATTGTATTGTGGGTTTGCTTTTCACTTTGGGAGGACACACTGAACTTTAGGTTATAAGTAACGTTAGATATTTTTCTCCGGATTTATGCTGTAGTACAAATATGCAGTAAACCAGTAATCTAAAATGCAGGCGAGCTGTCATTCATAAACATATGCGGGGAAACTGTAGCTTCCTGGCTCTGCTATGGTAAGAATTTAATAAATATACACATTTCGAGAGTCATGAGTGAGCATTGTGATTGCTAAGCCCCTAAAATTGTGATTTGTACTTTATTGATAATCACGCAGCTCTATTTCCAGTTGTCATCCTGGAATGTTCTGCTTGGACATGGTTTAGAGGAACTTAGAGCTTAGAGGAACTGACCATCTGTTTTCATGTAAAGTTAAATTCATCCAGTTGTGCAGTATATTAATGTTGTGTACTGATAATATTTTGTCGGGGAACTTATTTTGACCATCTGGTGTCATTTATTTATTATCTGGTGTCACCCAGAAAAGGATGAGTCTCCTTTCGAGTCTGGTTCCTCTCAAGGTTTCTTCCACCACTTGTCATCTCTGGCTTGCTTATTGGGATGAATTTAAAATTAATTTCCAGATTTCTGGAATACAGATAACGTATGTTGTTGAAAATGTTATCTAATTACAATTGATTTTAAATCTTTATTGTCATCATAATAAAGTAAATACAGTACAACAGTCAACAACTACAGCATGCACTTTATACATTCAAAAGCCAGTAAATTTAATACACCTTATGATAAATATACATGTCTGAAGTCTCGTTCATAATTTCCCTATCAAGGCTAAAGATGACCCTTTGACCTCACACCATCTACACGAACACCAAGGATTACACTGAGCTTATCAAAAAAACAAAACAAAAAAACAGCCACTTAGTCCCAGAATAGAGCTAAAGAAAACAAGTCCAAAGTCAGTTTTGATCTAGCCGGTCCTGCCAGCTGTTTGATACGCAATGGAGCACAAGTAGGTGGGCTAATTTTCTCCTTTCTGATTAGATGACGATGGACCATTGCCTGATCAAGGACACATGTAGACTAATTAATGTTTTTTTGGAAACTCCTTCTTGGCCACCCTGACTTAAAGTTCAAGTGCAATCTGTTGATTAGGGAGTAGTGAGCTTTCAGTTGGCAGATGGCATGGAGTATTTTATTCATTTTGATTCATTATTTACTAAAAATGTAAAGTTGCAAAAAATGTAACATTTTTCTTTGAGTTTTTTACTTTTATTATTACTGGGCCTAGAAGACAAAGAATACAGGCGTAATTCTGGGTTATAAATGAATGAATATGCTTGCATATTGTATGGTTGTTGTGTGTGGAATAATATAATCTATGGAAGCAGCAAACTCCAATCCATCCATCCATCCATCCATCCATCCATCTGCATCTTTTACATTTT
>JAOTRS010000044.1:10367448-10378708 GCA_028565755.1 Dinotopterus cunningtoni
GAAACAGCTGCCAACACCCGTCGAGACCAGAACCGTCTTCTAGGTAGAAAGAACCATCCCCAGACACGAGATGCATCTTTTACATTTTATGTGCCTTTTTCTGAAAAAGGTTATTCTCAAAGCCATTTCTGATAGAGAAACACATAGTCATATGGTCCTGCATAGAACCTTCAACATTTCCCCCATAGGGACAAAATTTCCAAGGGTGCACAAGGCAGTGTCAATGCAAACTGATTACTTTTGCACCTGCTATGAGAGGTAACAACCCTGAAAGTCACTTTGGGAATGCCAGTTACTTACATGAATTAATGCCTTCAAATGTAAGCCTGTTTAAATAAAGTCATAATGAGAAAAATTGTCTAAATTATACTGGAATAAAAATAATCATTGTTTGAAAACGTAGACTTAATATTACCTCAATAAAGGTTCATTCACATCCAATCCCAATGTAAAGGAAAACAAGTGAATGAGTCACTTAATAATCTTTGTGATCTCCAAAAACATCCAAGATTTATTTTTATATGAAATTCTTAGCTGATTTTAAAAAACATCTATCAGCAACATGCCAGTCTATTTTGGCTTCAGTTAACAGCAGTTTCCTACATTATCAACAATTCTGTTTGAATAGCTGCTGAAAACTGGTGCCGGTGGTAAATCACCCTTGCTTTATCTCTACCTCTGTATTTACATCTCTTACGCTTTAGGTCTGTCCAGCTTTTCAAGCTTCTCATATTTATGCATGCATCTCTACATGCTTTTAAAGTTACAACATTTACATTATGGCAGATTATTCAAAACAGGTTACATTTTATGTTTGAGGGTTAAGGGCCTTGCTCGAGGGCCCAACAGTAATAGTGGCAACTTGGTGGTAGTAGGGTTTGAACCCCCAACCTTCCAGTCAGTAGCCCAACACTGTAACCACTGAGCTACCCCTGCCTTTACAACGTTTATGGTAATACTGCTGTCAGTATAGTGGGAATAGTGCTGTCAAAACCATCACACTCATCATCTTGTAGATTTTTTCTACAAGATTCTCTACCATAACCAAATTTTTAACCCACTGTTTGTTGTCTTGGCTATTGCGATTGCTTTCTCTTTAATAATGTATTGTCAGTCACTGAAAATATTTAAGTAAGAAAACAAGCTCTTGTGTTTGTACAGGCTTATACCCGAACCTGACCATTATTCCTTATGTTTCAGATAATTTAAAATACTATTACTTTTACTACTTTAAGATGCCAATGTACTGTATAAATGCACTGGAAATGTTCTGCTGTGAACCACTATCTTCTTATAGGAATAAGAAAAATACAGCACTACAGTCACTAATTATATCACAGGCATTTAAATGCAAACATATTTAATGTGTTTTATTACAGTATATATTTCTTAACATTTGACAAACCGTATAGAGAATCATACATAACACACAATGACAGCTGCTTCTATTGTGCTTTATAATTTAGTTGAGCTATATTGTGTGATGTGTACAACTTACAGTATGTTTAGAGTAAATGTTATTTGGCCGAGCAGAATAGACTGTACGTGCCTTTAAACGCTGGATTTGAGCCAAAGTCTGCCTCAGTATTTATAAAATCTGAGAATAAACACAAGGATTGTGGGACATAGTGACCATCTTGAAGCCTTTTATGCAGGCCTGACAAGCATGAAACCCCTGGCAGATGTGGTCACTTTACCACGTTGCAGCTCAAGCGAGAGGCGTGCTAAGATTTGAAAGTTAGCTTGGAAAGGATTAGCTTTACAATGGTAGAAATGAACTTGCCTCTGTAGGAGTTGATTCCTGCTATATATAATGTGCTACATGATACAAATCCACTGGGAATGGTTACATAGTGAGACCACCCATGACTGAGATCTGGGTGCTTGAGGAGCTGGTGAATTGAGCAGGGATCAACCCTAATCCCTCTTCTCTCCTGTTTCAATCATCTGGCTTTTCAGTAGCTTTCTCTTTCATACCGAATCTTATTGAGTCCTGAGGCAAATTCATGTGCAGGTTCGTTTTTGTGTCTAATACACAAAGTTCCGTCTACTCGATATATAGAGTAGTCAAACAGTAGAGGAGGGAATATTAATTAATTTTTTCTTCACTTTGTCAGCTCTTCATTCGCGACTTTGAACTTGAAGTGTCACTTAGTGAAGATGGAATGACGTAATCAAATAATAATCTAGGATATTTTTTAATCAGTGGAGCTTATAATAATTATAATTATTCACTCATGAAAAGTTTTCTTTGCTGAAAAGGATCCCACATTATTTTTCAGAATACAGAAACAGGCAAATGTCTATTAATAACAAAACCTGGGCTTAATTTATCTATCTGTTAGTAAAGTACAGTATGTAGATGGCCTATCCCTTGAAACTAAGCTAACCATTCGTACCGAAATTTCATTAAAACTTTTCAAAATACATAAAGTAGATCAAATTTCTAATAGATCAACTGGATCAACTTCCACCATTTTTATAATGTGGCATCTCCATCTATCACTATCTGTACTGCTTATCTGATGTACATCCTGAATCGGGTGCGAACTCATTGCAGGGCACATGCACACACACTCACACACCCACACCTATATTATAAACAATTAGACTTGGATTGAAATGCCAATTGCCCTGCACTGCATGAATTTGGACTGTGCAGGGCAATTGGCATTGCCAGGAGAAAGCCCACCAAGCACAGGGAGAACATGCACACATTAGACCGGTGGGCGGAGATTCAAATGCCCTGGAGGTGCAGAGTGATGATGCTAACTATTAATCCACCTAATGCCATTATAAAATGCCATCTTTTGTTCTAATTTACTGGCTAGTCTTACTATTTGTATTTCTATCTTTTGCATGGGTTGGTACAGTGGCTTAGTGGTTAGCACTGTGGCATGTCCGCGGCTGAGGGTTCGATTCCCACCTCGGGTCTGTATGTAGGGAGTTTGCATGTTCTTCCTTTGCTTGGTGGGTTTATTCTGGGTACTCTGGTTTCCTCCCACAGTCCAAAGCATACCCACTTATTAGACTAATAAGCATACCCACTTTGCCTGTAGTGTGTTAATGAGCATTTGATTTGAGTGTGTGTGTGTGTGTGTGTGTGTGTGTGCGTGTCCTGCAATGGCTTGGCACCCTGTCCAGGGCCTACCCCGCCCTGTGCTCTAAGTCTCCAGGGATAGGCTCCTGACCCAGTATACAGTAAAAGCAGTATAGACAATGAGACAATATCAATTATCAAATCAATATAAAAGGGACAACTTTTTTTTTAGAAAATTTTAAGAAATTTTGCGTTTTAGAAATTTGTAATTAAAAAAGGTTGTGCAATTTAAATAAACTTAAATAAATAAAGATGACCGTGTGTAATCTTTATATGAAATTCTATTCAAATTCAAATATATCTGCCGGATATATTTGATCTGCAGCCGATCATTCGAGAGTCACCTTAGTGAATACATAAAGTTACACAAACTTAGGAGCTCCTTAGGGATACATATGTTTTTCCAATCTAACTGGATTGTCATGAATGCCATAATTCTTGTTTAAATGCTCTTGTGAAGTATTTATTAATAAATTAATTCATTTCCAGTTTGATAAATGAGGCCCAATGTGTGTCAGAGATATATGGCTGTATAAAATCTTGCTGTCTTTAGCCAAAGTCATCTCTAGGTTTTTCATTAGTCTAAAAGGAATAAAGGAAAGTAAGCTAAGGTTAGACAAATATTTCCACTGGAGAGCACCATATTGTCATTGTACTAAAACCAGTTTATGATTAAGTCTGTCAGGGAAACAGTTATGTGGATTTTTTCAATATAATTCTTTTAAATCCTTTTTTTTTAATTACGCAGACCTGTCTAGACTAAAATGAATTTCAGTGAACATGTAAAGAATTCCAAGATAAATAATTCTACAAAAAAATGCTTTGGGATCAGGGGTTTAAAACTATACAGACATGCAATAATAGATTACATACAGCTAATTTGTTTTCATTTGTCTTCGAATGCTCTCTGGATAGTACTGAGTACGTCCCTGGTTTGTCTCCGTGTGTCTGGGAGATGGTTGGATGGTTGGTTAGTTTTTTTAGAAGACTCCCTGCTGTCCCTGTGAAGACATTTTGCCTCACCACCACCCCTGGAGAGAGAATCTGTGTATGTCATCATGACCTGGCCACCAATCAACATGGTCTCGGGTCACGTCTGGAATACAAATCTACACGACGTACTGTATGTACACACACCATCGTCCCAGAGATTTACATGACAGGGATTCGTGTGTCATTTATGCTCTAAAATGTCAAGGAGAGCATCCGTCTGTCCATGGCGATGCATAAATCTACAAGACAGCCACTCAGCCTGCCACCATCTTGAAACTATGTCTAAGTGCTCACTTGCACCTGACTTCTCCCAGCGCTATGAGAAATAAAGACTGGAATATTCATTACATGCAAAGTCGTTTATGAGACAGGTCATTAGAAAAATTGAAAAATCTGACACTAATTTAGCTTCCAAGTAAATGAACATGAGGTAGGTCTACAGCTGTATGAACATTTTTCTCATGCAGTCCAGTGACCAGAATATAAAGGAACAGCAGGGAATTTGATGGGCTGTTGGGATTGGTGTTATGGATGCCTCACTGATTCCTCTAGACTGATCCTGATTCCTTACCAAAAAACCTTTTGGAGCCCAGGTGCAATAATAAAGATATTTCCTGTACATAACGGCATATTATATTTACCCTCATTTCCCCAGCAGGACCATCTCCCAAAACTCAATGAAGCAAATGAAGTGGTTTGTTGTGGGTTTGTGGAGACGGGGCCTACACGTGTACAACTCAACCTTTGTGGAATGATTTTTGACTTCATGGTATTTTTTATGTAAAGTGACATAGAGTGGACAGAAAGGCAGGAACAGATTATGAGACTTTTTCCAATTTAGTATATCTCCTGATCTTTGTGTTCTAATATTACACAGATAGAACTTCACTCTGACTTTCGACTAAAGATTTTTATCTCAAATCAATAAATTATTGTTTAATTTGCTCAGTCTAAAGTCTTATTCATGGGATTCCCGCTAGCACTTGAGAAGAGCATGGTGGATTTCAGAGCAGGTTGTGATGCTAGAATCAGATAAAATAATGATGTTAATGCCAACTTAGAGTCCTCATCTCACGGCACTGGTGTTGATGAGCTCCAGCCAAGCGATCATTGGTTACTGCATATGTTTGTTCTCTATCTCCGCAATTAGTACCATCTGCTACAAGTACAAGTGTTTATAACAACCAATCATGAAACACCACACACGCCATGTAGGGTCTTCCCTTTGAACACTCTGATGAGACATTTAAGATAAAAGTGACACTTGATCAGCACAACATTGAGTATTTGATGACATCTGGTGAACCAGGCTGAAATGATTACACATGATAAGTTAATCAGACTGTGTTTCACAGTTTAAGCTATGGGTTACACTACATTTAAATACATTAGTACTTCTTGATCAAAGCTTAAGCAGTGTAGTATTAACAACTCTTTCTCCCATTCTTGTCATTCCTTCTTTCTCTCTTTAGACTCAGACCTGAGCATGAGGACACACAGCACCCCGAGTCCTGGTCTCATCCTGAACTTGAGTCCTTCTCAAACTCTCCCCAATGGCCATGAGTCTCCATCCTCATCTCCGTCTCCATCCCCCACAATTCCCAGAGAAACCGTCGCTTTAGTCCACGCTCCTCCAGGAAGCTGCAAAAAGGCCTCCAAGGTTCACTCCACTGCGCTCATTGAATCTCTTCCAGACCCCGTTTTGTTGCAGATATTTGCTCACTTGTCTACACCGCAGCTGTGTCGCTGTGCCCGAGTATGCCGACGCTGGTACAGCCTGTCCTGGGACCCACGTCTCTGGAGAACCATCCAACTGAGCGGAGAGTCACTACATGCTGACAGAGCCCTGAAAGTTCTTACTCAGCGCCTGTGCCAGGACACCCCCAATGTCTGTCTCACCCTGGAGACGGTGGTGGCGAGTGGTTGCCCGAGGCTCTCTGATCGCGGCCTGCGTCTGCTGGCTCAGTGCTGTCCTGAATTACGGCACCTCAAGGTGGCAGGCTGTTATAACATTTCTAACGAGGCAGTGTTTGATGTTGTGTCCCGCTGTCCTAACCTTGAGCACCTGGATGTCTCAGGTAAGCAAATATGTTGATGTTTAAAAACTAATTTTTTAAAAATTAAGTCATTATAATAAACTGTAAAAAAAACCACACTTTATCACAGCACCTCAGAGCTCCAGGGTCCCTAGTTTGATCCTGCCCCTGGGTTTTACGTCCCTGTGGATTCTCTTAGGTTATCTGCTTTCCACCTGCCTCAAAATCATGCCAGTAGGTCATATAGGCTACAATAAAGTGCCTTAGATGTGAATATGTGCCTGAATATTTGTGCTGAGATGGACTTTTATGCTCTCCAGAGTGTATTGCTGCTTTATGCCCAGTGCTCCTGGAATTGAGGGACAAACAGTTAGACAGATAGAAAGACAGATACTTCAGTGATCCCGAAGGAGACTCTGGATCCACCATGGCCTAACCAGGATAAAGCATTAACTAATGATGAATGAATGAAATAAAATGCTAAGGGTCTTCAGACATGTTGAGTAATTGTTAGACATGTGGTGTAGATGATTCACCAACATGACTTAGTCGACACGCTAAAGTTATCAACATCTAATCTATATTTCATGGTGCCGAATTGATGCCATCATCCATCACACTGTAAGTTGTTGGAGTTGCTGGGAGAGTAATTCATAGCAGTGCTGCTTTACTCGGAAAGCTGGGAAAAGCATTACAGAATTTGGGAATTACTGCCAGTCTTACAGTTCCCCCTGGGAGAATGAGAGGTCTGCCGAGCTCTGAGAGTCTCAACCTCAAGGAGAAGGGCCGATCTGCTGCTTTCATTAATGCAGTGACACACTCAAAAACTCCTTGGTGGGCAAAGATACTGGTGCACCATTGAGAAAAGGAAGTAAACCCTTTGTCATAAGAATACGTTTTGTTAGTTGTGGCTGTGCATGCTGAGAGTGAGAAGAGAAAAACGGCATATTGATTTCAGCTGAAGGAAAACAGACACTGAAACGTTTCCTTTGATATTGAATGTTGCCCTGTTTTTTCCTACGTTCTTCTATGTTTTCATTGTTTTTTTCCCCCTCAACTCCCAGAAGCAGAAGTAAAACATGAGTCTACTTAAAATTACCACAAAAATCTTTCGAGTTCTTGAAAAATAATCGAAATTATAACATCGACTGAGAATGTCAGAAGAATGCCATAGAAATACAGTGGCCACATTAAACATTGTGTAATGTGTATTTGTGGGCGCTTGCTAAGACATTGAACATTCTGTCTAGCATGGCAACGCTAGCCAGCCGTGGGCGTCTGTGAGTTCATGTACAGTTGCGGCCAGAAGTTTACATACACTTATCATGAATATGAATTTCATGTCATTATGAAGCTTTCAGTGACTGAATTCGACTCTTTGAACTGGTCTTTTTCTGGGGAAGAATGATTATAAAACATACATCTTTATTAAAGGAAAACCCCAAAAGTTTGGAGCACAAGTTTTAATTTATTTTGGGTTTTTTGAAATCAACACAGGGTCATGTTATTTACATGCAGGGTCATATACTGTATATATTTTTTAAACTTAGTAATTTGTTAAAAAACATAATAAAAATCATCTGCATCATCCGTAGCAATTCTTAGCATTAGACAAATACAACCTCAGACAAACAACATCTTTTTTTACTGTGCCATTATTTATTTAACAAAAAAATTAAGACAAAAAGTAAAAAACGTGAGTAACAGAAAGTACCCCTCTCCCCCCCCAATGATTCAATAGCTTGTACATCCACAGTTACTTGAAGAGTGCTTGCTCTCACATCGTTGTGGAGGAATTTTGGCCCATTCTTCTTTACAACATTGCTTCAGTCCACTGAGAATTTAGGGCATTTGTTTAAGCACAGCTCTCTTAAGGTCCCGCCACAGCATTTCAATAGGGTTGAGGTCTGGACTTTGACTAGGCCATTCCAAAACCCTGATTCTTTTATTTTTATTAGCTATTCTGATGTATATTTCCTGGTTTGCTTCCAATCATTGTCCTGTCACATGACCCAATTTCACCCAAGCTTTAGCTGTCAGACGGATGGCTTCACATTTTTCTCTATAATATTTAGTAAACAGAGGAGTCTCTGGTCGAATCAATGACTGCAAGGTTCCCAAGTCCTGTGGCTGTAAATCATCACCCCTCCACTGCAGTGCTTGAAATGGTGTATGAGGTGTTTCTGCTATTTGGTTTTTGCAAACCATGGCACTTGGCATTAAGGTCAAACAACTCCATAACAATCTGTCCATAGGACATTGTTCTAGAAGTCTTGCGGTTTGTTTAGATGCAGTTTTGTGATCCTCAGTCATGCCTCCATGTTGTTTTAGACGGAAGAGGCTTTCTTGTGGCAACCCTTCCAAACAAGTTCAGTCTTCTTCTAATTGTGCTGTCATGAACTTTGACATTTAACATGGTCAGTGAGGCCTGTAGGGTCTGAGATGTAGGTCTTGGGTTTTTTGTATTTCTCTATGAATTACACAGTCTGACCTTGGGGTGAATGTGCTGGGAAGTCCACTCCTGGGAAGATTGGCAACTGTCTTGGACGTCCCAGCACATTCACCTCAAGGATGCTTTTGGACGTCCCAGCACATTCACCCCAAGGATGCTTTCCACTTGTGAATAATCTTTCTCGCTGTAGAATGTTGAATTCCAGCTTATTTGGAAATGGTTTTATAACCCTTTTCATATTGATGTGCAGCAAGACCATTGTTTACTATATGTCTTTCCCTCTTGTTGTTTGTCTTAGGCTGTATGTTTATTTTATTATGTCCAAAGTCTTCTATTAAATATGTATGTTGTACAGTCATTCAAAAGACTAGATGGTGCTTTTACACATCATAAGTGTATTATGAATTAAATATAAATGAAGTGATAATGTGATAAACAAATAAATAAATAACTTATTTAGGTCCAAGTCCTTCTGACATGAAAGTAGCAAGGAGAGAATGATAAAATAAAATTAAATAAATGTGGCCATAAAATTCATAAGTGACTTTTTTTCTTCTTACACTAAACATATTACACTAACACCTGCTATCAGGATGATTCCTATGTAGGGGCTCTAATGCTTTATTTTTCTACTTGTAGTTTTATGTTGGTACTAATTGACCAGTAGTATCAATAAAAAACACTCACAGTGTATATCTGTTTCCCTTCAGGCTGCCCTAAAGTGACTTGTATAAGTCTGACACAGGAGAGTTCACTGCCTCTCTCTCCGCTCCATGGACAGCAGATCGGCCTGCGCTATCTGGACATGACAGACTGCACATCTCTGGAGGATGAAGGCTTGCGTGCCATCGCTCTTCACTGCCCACTCCTTACCCATCTCTATCTGCGCCGCTGCACTCGGCTGACAGATGAAGCCCTACGCCATTTGACTCTTTACTGCCCTGCTCTGCGCCAGCTCAGTCTGAGTGACTGCCATTTACTGGGCGATTTCGGTCTGCGCGAAGTAGCCCGCACGGAGGGTCAGCTCCGCTATTTGAGCATGGCACATTGTAGCCGCATCACAGATGTAGGCCTGCGCTATGTGGCACGCTACTGCCCACGTTTGCGCTACCTGAATGCTCGGGGCTGCGAAGGCATCACTGATCTGGGCCTGAGCCATCTTGCTCGCAGCTGCCCCAAGCTGCGGGCGCTGGACGTGGGCCGATGCCCGTTGGTGTCAGACATGGGACTTGAGGTGTTGGCACGTTGTTGCACTGGGCTCAGAAGGCTCAGTCTGAAAGGATGTGAAAGTGTAACTGGCAGAGGGTTAAAGGCATTAGCTACAGGATGTCCTGAGCTGCAGATGCTTAATGTACAGGAGTGTGAGGTGCCCGCAGAGGCGTTGCGGCTGATAAGACGTTACCGGAGACGTTGTGTGATTGAACACACCAACCCAGCTTTTTACTGAGCACATGGGGGAGCGTGGGGAGTGTTTTGTTTTCTGACAAGCGGTTTATTTACCGCAGCTTTATGGTTGAGTGCTGTCGAATGTATGATAGGCTTAAGATGACAAGGTGTGCAATATGTCTGTATAAAAATTTTCCTTGCCACTACATGAGGTTCGTAATAGTATTTATCTGACAAAAAGGTTACTGGTATTTTATCTAATGCCCATTATGTCTGTCTGGATTTAAAAGATAATATGTCTCCAAAAGCTTTAATTCAAAGTATAAACCTGGAATATTCTGGGTCTGTGGCATGATCACTGTCCAAAGGTATACATTGCTTTTTTGAAGTCATGCACTAGTATAATATTTTGTTCGAGTGCCTTTAGCATTGATGCCAACTTTTGTATGAAAAAATCTTTTTTCTCTTGCTCCCAGAACCACTCTTTCACATTTAAAACCTAAAATATGCTTGTAATATAAGGGATGAGATAACATGGTTAATCCACACATTTAGGTAGTGCACTATGCATGATGATTGCATCACTTCATGTGTTTACCCTCTTATTAAACTGACACGAACATCGCTCTGGAATGGGGTCAATGTGGATTCCTCAGACCACATGATGTTTTTCTATTGCTCTGAACTACAATCTTTATGCTCCCTAACAAATTGAAGGGTTTTCCCCCAATTAGTCTCAGTAAGAAGTGGTTTTTCTTATGGCCACCCAGCTGTTTAGTCCCAATCCTGCAAGTTCTCATCACTTTGTGTGCATATGGAAATGCTCTTACTTTCACTATTAAACACAGCTGTGATTTTTACTGACATTTTTTTATGATGCAGCTTCACGAAACATTTAGGTGATCTCCAGTCATCCAGAGTTTTTTTCGACTACATTTATTCCACAAAGTTGATGGTTCTGCACTACTCCACAAGATTTTTAATAATGTCATGATGGACAGTTCTTAACTCTAATTCGAATCCAGTGGCAATGTTTTGCCAGGCAGTGTGTAATACTGTTTTATGTGGATCTTCGCACTTTAAAAATCATATTTTATGATAGCCAGCATTTCAATAAAAAAAAAACATCTTTTTATTGTTTTTTGAAAGACCCATACCCTTTCTAGTATTTAAGTTCTTCCACTTACACATATATGTACGTCATCTCTAATCTGATTGGCTGACCTCTTCATACTCCCTACCTGTAAATCTCCAGAAATAACAGTACAATTAAGTGACAGGTTTGTCCTTCTT
>JAOTRS010000044.1:10378808-10391807 GCA_028565755.1 Dinotopterus cunningtoni
TACCTCTATTAATATTTTGCATATATAAATGTGATGTCACCTGACAAAACAAGCTGCAGTTTAGTTTTTTAATATCCATGTTTACATGGTACAAAAAAATGACAGCATGTAACATCCAGTTTTTTTTTTTTGTTTTTTTTGTTTTTTTTTTATAATAATATGTGACATGTGTAATAGGTAATAGAAGGGCCTGGGTTTAATCAGTGTTCCAAAGGGTCCTGGTTGAAGAAAATGCGGAATGATCCAACAAAACTTTGCTGCTACAAATAAAGGGCTTCTTATTTAATATTTTAAAGGTTCGACTTTCATTATAAATATGCATACTGTGATAATACATTAATATTCACATTTTATATAGTCTGTAAATGAAACACTAAGCTTGTATTAAACTTAAATATCTTAAAATTCAATGACATTGAAGATCAAATGTGAAGGAAAATCAGCCTCCGAGTCTTGTTTTATGTTTGTGTTGCTGCCCCCTGATGGTCCAAACTCACAGAGAGATCAACTCCCAGAATACCACAGTTGGGTCATTTGGAGCCGTTTATCAAAGGATTTATTTCAGATTACTACAATTTTCAACATGGTTTAAATTAGCTTATGATTCAAACTTTATTTTGCCAAAACATTACCGTAATCAATATACACTGCTCGACCAAAAAAGACTAAATTTTCATTGAGCCACCTTCTGCTTTGATTATGTCAGTGGCATCATTCTGATAAACTTACGCAACATTTCACAACGTTTATTTCCTTCTAGAATTGCATTAATTTCTCTCCAAGATCTTGTATTGATGATGGGAAAGTCAGACCACTGCATAAAGTCTTCTCCAGCACTTCCAAAAAATTCTCAATGGGGTTAAGGTCTGGACTCAGTAGTGGCTAATCCAGTGTGAAAATGATGTATCATGCTCTCTTTCACAATTTGCGCCTGATGAATTCTTTAGTTGTCATCTTGGAATACGGCTGTGCCATCAGCGAAGAAAAAAATATTTTGATGGAAAGACCTGGTAGGCCAATATATTGCATCAGCTGACCTCATTTTTGGCAACAGAACATTGTTGAACCTAGACCTGACCTATTGAAACAACCCCAGATCAGATCATAGCACTGCCTCTACAGGTTTGTACAATAGACACTAGGCATGATGGATGCATCACTTCATCCGCCTCTCTTCTTACCCTGATGTTTCATCAGTCTAGAACAGGGTAAATCTGGACTCATCAGACCACATGACCTTGTTCCAACGCTACACAGTCAATTATTTATGCTCTGTAGCAAACTGAAGGCCTTTTTGTCGACTAGTCTGGTGAATAAATGGTTTTCTTACTGCTAAGAAACCACTGTTTACTCCCATTTCCTTGAGTTCTCTTCACATTGTGCGTGTGAAAATGTTTTTACTTTCACTATTAAACATAACCATGATTTCTGCTTTTTTTTTCTTTACAATTTGATTTCAATAACTGTTCACGTAATCTCCCACCACGCTCATGCAGGATGTTTTTCCGACCACATTTATTCCTCGAAAATGTTCATTTTCAATAACGCCTTGGACAATACTTAACCCAATTGTAGTAGTTTCAGCAATCCCCTTAGTTGTTTTCTATTCTTGATTTAGGACAAGAGCAATATCTTTGCCATGAACACAGGATATGTTTTCACTGCATCAGTTAGGGTTAAATATCTTGTTGCAAGCTGAAACTTCTTAATCACTGCAATAATTATACAATGGAAGGCTCTTAAATATTTGGCTAGTTAAATCCAGATGGTGACTTTTTTTTCCTGACCGGTCAGTGTAATTTACACCACAAATGCAGTTTAGATTTAATATGCTTATGAGGTCATATATCATGCATAAAGTACACAGATTGGAGGAATTTAAAGGAATTTTAAATTGAATTTAAGGCTCATCAGCTAGGATATATCACTAAAGTGTTGTTGCTGTATACTACAAAAAAAAAGTCTTCTGTAAAAATCACAATGTTTCCAACAAAACTGCAAGTTATGTAAAAGCCCAGTGCAAGGATTACATCTCTCGAGCCATTTCCTAAGCAAAACCAAAAATCATTTAGGCCTCAGACATGCCATTTATTCCAGTGTTTCAGCCTTGGAACAATATGTGCGTTATCCTGTGGGAATCTCATTATACTACATTAATACTTCCTCTGTGTAATTGTGTAATGGCTAAGTAATATAAATCCATTTTACAGGCCCAGATGTTAAACACTGTTCCACTATGATTTTCATATAAACACACAGGATTAAACAAATTCCAGAGTAGTTTTATGAACACGAGAAAGCTTTGGTAGTCTCTTTCCAATCAGCAGATCCAAACATCTAAACATTTATGGAAAATACTGAGTAAGTATGTGGGAATTTGTGTTTTTCACTGAAAAACAAATTAGATTTAACTTTGTCCTACACATAATAAGGCGGTGCCCTGAGTATGCTCTGAGCCCTAACTTTGTCTTCCCATGTTCAAAAAACCTGAAAACTTCTCTTTTGTCTCATTACCCAGTTTTTCAAGCCCTGCATTCCAAAGAGTACAGATCTGGAGGATAAGGCTGACCGTAGTAGCAGATGTGGTAATGGTATTCTTTGCCCGAGTGGAAGTGCAATTACTCAGCCAATTAAATACTTTGCTAAAAGTTGAAACACAGACTTATGTTCATTACTCAGGTAAAAGTAGAAATGTATAAACTTAGATTTGTAAAAAGCATGAAAGTAAAATACAGTTGAATTCACAGAACAAGAAGATTTCTGCCCGAAATCACAAACTGATTTTAGCTGATGAAGGGACCAAAGAACATTAGCTTACAGCATCTTTACCTAAAAAATATTAGCTAGCATTATAATAACTCATTTAAAAAATATACCAATTAATGGTTAACTGTTTATGGTTAACCCATCTGAGGCAAACGCCTTAGAATTCTGTGCCTGCAACAGTTTAATTTTGCTGTGTAACCAAAGTTATACATTAAAGGGATTTAAAGATTTTTTTCTTTTTTTGAAAAGACAAAATGTGGTTAACTACGTAGCATCCATGCTAATGTTGTGAGCCAATGTAATGATATACGTTTTTCTTTTCATTCTGTATTTTAATTAACATGTTTTTTACTTTTAAAAGGGCTTTATTTATCAAGCCTCATAGAATCAGATTTACTGGTAAATTATTTGTATACAAGTTTACAGAAGAAAATTCATATTTATTGAAATTCCTAATTAAAAAGTATACATCCTACTCATTCTAGGTGGCATGGTGGTGTAGTGGTTATCACTCTGGCCTCGCACCTCCAGGGTCAAGGGTTCGATTCCTGCCTCTGGGTCTGTGGGCGTGGGTTTGCATGTTGGTGGTGGGTAGGTTAATTGGCATTCCCAGGATTGACCATAGTGTGTGTGTGCACGCACCCTGCGATGGATTAGCACCCTGTCTAGGGTGTACCACACTTCGTGCCCAAAGTCTCCTGGGATAAACTCTCTCAGTCCCTGAGACCCTGTACACAGGATAGGTGGTATAGGAAATGAATGAATGAATGATCCTAGTCGTTCTAGCCCATGTATAAACTTCGTTTCTGCGCTTAGAACTTGGCTAGACTGAATATACTGTCAAGTTTAAACTGCTATACTGTATAACAGTATTTAACAGATGCACTTATCCTGAGTGACACAAAATTACTTTAGATTTTCTATTATGAACATATCAATTACTGTATGATAGTTTACTAGGTCAGGGACTAAGAATGCCATCAAGAACATTTTGTGAAAAGTCTTTTTTTTTTATGAACCAAAATGGCTCATGGTTTTTCAACATACAGAAACGTGTTAAAAGGATTCACATATTAATAACAACAAAAATTTTAAATCCACAAAATTGAAAATTACCAGAAGACATATTATATATTCTCATATTAAGTATTTTATACTGCATATAATGTGCTTTATCACGCTTAGAAAACCAAGAGCAATTAGACAAAAGTGCATTGTTATCAAATAGTCTTAATTCTTAGAACTTCCTAGGACATCACTATCAGGAGGAGAGGGTAACAAAAACATTCCATTGTCCAGGCAGGCGCCAGTAAGTTTGTCTAATAAATTTAGCCTGTACCAGGCTGTGCAGAGGACTGCTTAAGACGAAGAGAGGTAAAAAGCCTTGATAGATTAACATGCAGAACTCGCAGTGCGTCAAATACCAATAAAGAGGGAAGTTGAGATGTCTCCTGTGTCAGCCTGATCTGGTGCACTCTCAGTGGCTTTGTTTGCTTTAGATAACCTAAACAGCATATCAGTGAAATAAAGCAGTGCTTCTCGACCTCAACCCTGGAGGACCACTGTCCTGCACATTGTAATGTTTTCTCAGCTCCCAGCACATTTGATCTAACTAATCAAATATCTAATCAACTAATCAACTAATTAAGAGTCTTTGCTTAATTGACGTGGGTGTGGTAGAGCAGGGAAAACACTAAAATATACAGGGCAGTGGTTCTCTTAGGTTGAGATCCACTGATCTAACGGGATAGAAAGACATCAAGTGAGGGTAAAATGACTTATAATAAGTAAGAAAAGCTACAATTAGCTGGTTGAAGGGTTCTTTTAAGATCATGCACTGTAGTCAGCTCTTCAATATTTGACACTGACCTGTTTTTAACAATGATTTCAAATAATAATAATAAAATTTAAAATAATTAAGTGTAAGGTAAGTTAAATCAAATACACACTTGTGGATGTAAGTTTGTAAATATAAAATTATAAAAAAGAAATGTTTTTTTTAAACATTGGTCATTGTCGCAAAGCAGCTTTAAAAAAAGAATAAAAAATAAAAAAAAATATGGAAATGAGTTTAAAATGTGTGAGGAAATATGTAGAAGTTATAATAAGCAGTTTGTCCCTGATGAGCAAGCAGAGGGCGACAGTGGCAAGGAAAAAATCCCTGAGATGGCAATAGGAAGAACTCTTGAGGGGAGCCAGACTCAACAGGGAACCCATCCTTATTTGGGAGATACACATAGCAGGGATTGATCAGTTCAGTATAACAGGTTCACCCTTTGAGGTTGAGGTCAGGGCTCTGTGCAGAAATTGTTCCACTCCAACCCTGGCAAGCCAAGTCTACAGGGGCATGCCATGCTGAAACACAGGCCTGGGTTCCTTATTTCCAATTAAAGGAAATTGTAAAGCATAAAAAAAGATATTCCAAACAATTGTGCGCTACCAAGTTTGAGATAGTAGTTTATATATTAAATAATCGCATTGTGGGTGTGATGGTCAGCTGGCCACAAACTTTTTGGTCATATGGTTTATTCATCGAGGAACTTCTGTAGTCCAACTAATTGTGATTACTGTTGTATTTATACATCCGGTCAACATTCACACGTTAGAGGCAATTTGGGAATGCAAATTAGTCTAATCTGCATGTTTTTAGACTGTGGGAGGAAACCGGAAAACCTGGAGGAAACCCACCAAGCACGGTAGAGAACATGCATGCACACAGACGCGAGGTGGGATTCAAACCCGGACTCTACAGGCGCAAGGCAACTTTGCTAACCACTAAGCCACCATAGGGTGCATGTTGGTATTATATAAAGACAACATAAAGAGTAGTTACACACTGTTTATATGTTTTATTAAATGCAATAATAGGTTATATATCAGAGACATGCACATAACTGTTGCAATGCACAATTTAATCACTGTTAAAAATTATCTTTGCCTTTTATTTTAAATCTACATTTAAAAATTTAATATCAGTTGTGACACAAATGACAAGATCACACCCATCTCGAAGAAACATCTCTCAGGAATCAAAGTAGGGGGAAGCAGGGAAATATTTTCCCTTAATAATTCAATGATCACATGATCATAGCTTCCTCGAGCGCGCTCTAGCGACGGATGTGTGTGGTCACGAGCGTTTCCTCACGTGCGCTAGTGAAACAGCCAATCACAGAGCGAGTAGGAGGAGGAAATACTGCACAGCGCGACCCGGAAGTGAACACGTCAGAAGGAATGATCATAACAAACCGGTGGTTTTATGTCACTTTGGACAGATCTGACTTTATAGTAAACACTACTGCAACTAAAGGAGCTGCACCAGAACCATGGCTGAGAAAATAAACGAGGCCCATGAGCATATGGCTAAAGCGGAGAAATAGTAAGTGGTAAGGTTGTATTTTGCTCCGGTTTTTCCACTGAGTCATTGAGTCATGACTGTGAGATGTGCTGTCTGTCAATATTACAGCTTAAAGACCAGCTTTATGAAGTGGAAACCGGATTATGACAGCGCTGCATCTGAGTACGGAAAAGCAGGTAATGTACATTAACTACATTTAATACATATAGAAGTACACACACGCAGAGAGAGAGAGAGAGAGAGAGAGAGACATATAAATGTCTATGCTGTATATGTATGTAGGTATGTATATATAATAAGAGATGATGATGATGTCTTATGAATATCTCAGTATTTTCCCTGTTACATAATTTAGTAGCCATGAATGCTGCCTGTCATTAAAGCAAGTCCAAAGCTTACATATACATACATACGACACAAGGTGTCTCTAATTTTTTTATTTTTATTATTATCATTATTATTTAAAAAAATTCTCTTTTTTGGATCACCATATCTGAGCATCCGATCCGCAGGTTATTGTGCCATGTTTTACATCGGATGCCCTTCCTTCCACAGCCCACTCCAGTCTTGGGAGTGGCACTGATGATGCCCTGGATCTCAGTGGCTGGTGTATTATACAGTATGTATAGGCATCATGTTAGGGGCTTTGCACAAGATTCCAACAGTGTCAAACCCGAAGGTGGTGGGGCTCAAACCCCGACCCTCCGATCAGCAGGCCACTGAGCCGCCACTGCCCCTTTCCCAAAAATCTCAATCCATACATTCGGGGAAATGAACACTACTGAGGAAAAGTTAACTTTGTGTGCAAAACCTCCTCTGTATGATCGACATTACTTTGTACAGTGCTTCTTACCCCCTGTCCTGCATATTTTAGTGTTTGCAATTTTTAAATCAAACTTTATAGAAATAGTTTCTCAAAATTGTTTACAATCTTACATTTTCACCCATACAGCCATGCCATTTAATTACACAATTCAGAAAAATCACCTTTACAGAGAATACATGGACATGCATACTCAAGAGTATAAAAATCTTATACACTTACACAAACATATATCTCTATACACACAAATGTGCCACATTATATTTTTATAATACTCCACAGGTGCTTCCTGAGTGCTCTTCTATCTGTTGTTCTTATTTTTTTCCTTGACAGTTCCAGCAGGAATCTGCCACTGATTAAGTATCATTGCAAATCTTGTTTTCCTGATATTGTATTTTGCTATCAGTTGTTTTTAGGTAATAAAAATCATAATTTTTTTTTTTGATAGGTCATTTTCAAAAATTACAAATTAAAAATCACTTTTTCATTTAAGGTTATGTCTAATTCGTTTTTTCTTTAACCGATGCCAAATCTCTATTGAGCATGAGCAGTGTATCAGGAGGTGTTCAATAATTTCATCTTGGTTACAGTTGTCTACTGGACATTCTTTAGTTTTGATGTAACAACTCCATTTGACTACACATCTTACCGCCAATCTACCTACACACATCATGTATGTTTCAAGAAAATCTCAGTACAGCAGTTGTTTTCCCTGCTCTAACACAACCACTTCAATCCAGAAAATGCTGTTAATTGGCTGCTTAGTTAAATCAGATGTGCTGGGAGCCGAGAAAACACTACAATGTCCAGGGCAGCAGGTTCACCAGGACCAGGATAAAGAACCATAGACACATGTTCATTTGGTATTACATGGCACTTTGACTGTGTTCTATTAAATGATCATTGTGAGCTTTCTGTTCCAGCCCTATCAATGATTTTAAAAGGGTTGTTAAATATTCCGAGGCATCCAGGTCATGGTTATCCCAAGGATATTGAAGTTTTTGAAGTAATTTTACCACTCATAGTAAAGGATCTAACTGAATGAATTTAACCGAACTAAATGTGGTTGCTAGGATGTAAAGATAATATACAGTATAGATAGTGTGTTTCTTTTACATGCTTTCCATTCTATTCTGTATTTCGCTCCTGTAACATGTTTTTCTTTTCACTTTCAGCTGTTGCTTTTAAAAACGCCAAACAACTTGATGAAGCAAAAGAGGCTTATTTACAAGAGGCAGAAGCTCACGCAAACAACAGAGCGTATCCTTTTATTTCTCAACGGCTTTCACGGATAAATGTGTCTGGATATGGTTAGTATTAACTAGTGGTGTAACGGATCAGAATTGATCACATCTGAACCACACATTAATTGATAACTTTTTTATTTGCACATGCAAAAACTATATTATGAGCTCAAACTATTATACTATTACATTTATTGAAATATAATAATAATAATAATAATAATAATAATAATAAACCCTTCTTTTTTTTTTGAACAGTTGTGAATGTAAAAATATCCTGCATCCACATCATAAAAAGAAAAAAAGTTAAAAAAAAATCATGCCTCATTTCATCATACATTTGCTTATCTGATCCGTGACCAAAAATTGTGATACGATTCAAACCACAAGTTGTGATATGTTGCACCCCTAGTGTTAATGTTACTCACCCATACAGTATTGACTAAAAATACCTCGTGCCCTTGCTGGACTTTCTCCTTAAGTCATATTACAGTCTTTTCCATGCAGCAAAGTAAGAATTCAAAGCACTTTATTGCTATAACGTTATATATTTCTGCATGTGTGTTTACAGGCGACACTAAACCTGACCTTTGATTTCTCCACAGGGCTTTAGAGCAGGCAGGGATGATGCTGAAGGTAAGTTCACACACTGTTGGGAAGGGGAAACTGAAATACCTAAGAAACAGATAGATTTTTAGTCATCACGTAAAGTATTTGATTAGGAGGCATCAGGTTCTATTTGTTCCATAAACAGTATTTCCAGTGTGATTTTCTCAGTGTATTCCCAGTGATTTTGACCTGATGTATTTTGTTTTGTCTTCTTCAGGACATGCAGAGGCTGCCCGAGGCAATTCAGTACATAGAGAAAGCCAGTTTGATGTACATAGAGAATGGCACACCGGACACTGCTGCCATGGCTCTCGACAGAGCTGGAAAGTGAGTGATGAGAGAAGATCAGATAAATATTCTGTATAATCTTGCTCCATTAGAATGACCCGTGTGTCCCATGTGTTTCATTAGAATAATTATAACAATATCATTCACAGGTTGATTGAGCCTGTGGATTTAGCCAAAGCTGTAGACCTCTATCAGAAAGCTGCATCAGTGTTTGAGGTAAGTGACTATAAATGTTTAAGAAGAAAAAAAAAAAATTACTGACCTTTTTTTTTTTTTGCTTTCGAATTTATGATCATAATGATTTATTTGACTTGATCAGCAGTGGCTATAGTGATATAGGTATTTAAGCAGGTCATTTATTAATCACAAAGCGACATGCCCCTTAAAGTCTGAAAAACCTGGCAAGGAAGGGCCTATGACATAACCAACACAGCTCACTGCAGAGTCAGTCATTTGATTTAATCATTTCATCACTGTTTGCAGGGTTTATTGAGTGAACTTGATTGTGTGCCAGGTTGCTTTGAGAAGGACCCCATGTGATGCCTTTTAAAGAATGTCAGAAATTGAACTTTCAGCGCTGACTCTTTTATACTGTCTCCTGACAGGGAGAGACTTTGTCTTGGGAGATTCATCTTTACCTGCTTTACCTGATTATTAGCTCAGTTCTTCTTTTTTCTTTTTTTTCTTTTACAGAATGAGGAACGTTTGCGTCAGGCTGTGGAGCTGCTCGGCAAAGCGTCTCGGCTCCTTGTCAGACAAAAGAAGTAAGCAGAGTTTATGTTTCCAAACTGTATTATGTAATATTCACTTCATATCTGGTCTTTGTCCTAATTTGTGGTTTGTCATGTTTTTATTTTTGTCTCAAAAAGATTGAATGAAGCAGCATTGGCAATCCAAAAGGAGAAGAACATGTACAGAGACATTGAGAATTACCCCACATGTTTTAAGGTATGACCTGTTTTACCCAGACCCCTAAATCAACAGTTCAGCTGTTACATACATCATGATCGAGGAGATCCTTTTTTTTTTTTTTTTTTTTTCATGTTTAGAAAACCATCGCACAAGCGCTGGTTCACCTACACAGAGGAGATTTTGTAGCAGCTGATAAGTGTGTGAGGGAAAGCTACAGTATCCCAGGATTCAGTGGAAGCGAGGACTGTGTTGCTCTGGAGCAGCTGTTGCAGGGATACGATCAGCAGGATGAGGAGCAGGTGGCCCGCGTCTGCAACTCGCCACTGTTCAAATACATGGACAATGACGTGAGTGTTACATCGGCTTTGTTGAAAAACATGAGCTCATCACTTTAAGCTCTCTGACTTGAAGTTGTTTAATGGGAGATTTATGGGTTTTTCCGTTTTTGGAAGAAAAATGCTATAATAGCTATAATAAAAATCGTTGTATCAATATTGTATTTAGTACTCTAATGCACATTTTGGGTTGCAGCCCAAGTATTTTTGAGTTTCGAATATGTCATTAGCGGATCTTCCACCATTATTGTTGGCTTCTCAGTGGTGTTGGAAATTCTGGCTCTTTTCAGTGAGTCGGATCATTCGACTTAGCTGAACCATAGGAATCCAAAGGATTTAGCTTCCAAGTTTTCCATGGAAGCATTAATGGCATTGCCAACATTTACCAAAAAACATCAAAGGATAAAAAAAATGTAACAAACAAAAAAAGAAGAGACACTTTTACATATCAGAGTCGACTTATTGCCAAATGGCACATCATTACTCCATAGTATGTTACTGAACACCAATAAAACTACTTTACTAACATGAGCCTGTCTATCAGCTAAAGCTCAAATATTAGCCTAATAGTTCAGTTATTTGTGTGTTGTCATCATCCTCTATCTATCTTTATGTGAATTGCTCTCTAAGTATTATAATCTTTTCCTAAAAAAGTTCTATGCACATAAGGTGTACACCTTATTTCATCTTTTTCTCAAGTCACCTTCAAGCTTGGCAGTAATGGGGTCAACTCCAAAATTATTGGCACTCTACAAGAGAACAATAGTCGCATAAATAAACATAAACACGCGAACAATATCTTGAAACGCAGAACGTTTGCACACATTTATAAATATAAAGTTAATTAATATTGTGCACCAAGGATTAATTTCTATTAATATCTATTTAAGTTTCTCTTACTCTTATAACAAAGGGCTTGTTGCTGCTGTTCTTTGCAAAGGAGACATTTCCAAATATTACCTAAATTAAAATCCTTGTGCAAGTGTTCTTTTCTTTTTGTGCAAGTGTTCCTTTTAAAACTAACCTGTATGTTTCACTTTCACTTTAGTAAAGTGGACTTTACTATTTTTTACTTTTCCAGTATGCCAAGCTGGCTATCACTCTCAGTGTGCCTGGTGGAGGGAAGAAAAAGAAGGCTGCTGCTGCTTCTGGAGACGGAGGAGTCGTGAGCAGTGGAGCCGATAAACCTGCAGAAGAGGAGGATGAGTACGCAGGAGGACTCTGTTAGTTAGGTAGTCGTCTACAACATTGCTGCTCTCGGTGTCCATTTTCAGCCACAAGGAGAATTTATTTATTTTTTCCCAGTACTGTACATCCTGTTGTTGGGGAAATCAAAAACATCTTCATGTACTTTATGTTCTTTAATGCTTGATCAGGAATCGTTGATTTGAGACATAGCCAAAATGAGTTAGAGTTAAAGAAAGATCCACTCTGATATTAATTTTTAAAAGGAACCTGCTCTTTTCAGTTGCATCAAAGGTTTATTTATTTTTTTATTGATAGATAAATGCAGCATCAACCAGAAAATTGGCACAACAGTGAGTAAGTACATCACAAATATTTCAATATTAATGTGTTTCAGGGTGGAGCTTAATTTTTTATTTTTTAATTCATATTGTGTATTACTAGTGAAGGTGACACATTGTTGCTCGATGCCTCTGAGATGATTCCTGATTGAAGCATTAAAGGTCTGCTTCCTTTATGATGGGAAGCAGGTTGTAGTACAACATTCAAGAGCAGCTTTACATGCAGGGTGTTGTTTCTGTTACAGCACCACGTCTTTCTCCGTAACCTTATCATGGATTGATCTGCCTTATCTAATACATTTGGGAAAAACGGATACACAATACATACATTTCACAGCAGCCTGAGTACTGACACTTAAGCATGATTGTTGCATTCAGTCATAACAGTAATGATTCACAGATTCAAGTCCTGGCTTTTTTGGAATTTCCTAACACATAAGAGTAATCTCATGTTTTTATAAAGGTCTATAATAATAATATGTTTTGTCATGTGTAATATGTTTATGAAGAATAATAAAATAAAACTAATCTTGACTATAATCTACTATATAATAAGTGTTTTGTAGTTATATGAAATCAAAAGGTTATTATAAATAATATAACTTGTATTTTTTGTTTAGGTCATGGTAGCATGCTGTGTGCAGGTTAATTTATATGTACTATTTTACAAAATTACCAAATATTACCATGACAATCATTAGATTTAAAATAAATAAATTAAAGCATTCCTTCCTAAAGAAAACCAGTACTAAAATTTGACTAACACGTCTCAGATCTCAATGCCAGTTTACCCTTCATGTTGCAGTTGAAAACAGTCGTGCCTGAAAGTTTAAACAGTCAAAAGAAGACCATAATTATTTAATAATCCACCCTTAGTCATTTACTTTCTTCGATATTAACACTCTTCAGCTATTTTTTGTCCCATTTATTTACACTTTCAAAGACAAACTTTATTGAAAAGGTCTGTCTAATAACTTTAAAATGCATGAAATGCCTTAATATTATTCCTGGATATTAATGTAATCAATTTTCTCGCATATTGGTTATAGGAGAAAATACAATCTGTGAATCTAAACTTCAGGGAACAATTTCTCTTTGAAATATTTAAGCAAGAAATTATTTTCTATTGTAGGTGTTGGAA
>JAOTRS010000044.1:10551285-10561575 GCA_028565755.1 Dinotopterus cunningtoni
GATTCATGTTTGTGGCTGTAATGTGACAAAATGTGGAAAAGTTCAAGGGGGCCGAATACTTTTGCAAGCCACTGTACCTGAAAAAGCCGGTAACTTGCTTAAAGTACACTGCCCAGACAAAGACAAAATTCTCTTTATTTAAAAACTTTAATATTCTGTTGGAATGCATTTAATTTTCATTGTGGTACACATTTGCCATGGCATTATTTGGACAACCTTATACAACTTTATTTTATTTCCATTATCATTTATTTCCATCCATCCAATTATTATTTTTTTTTTTTGGTGAGAGTTTTGATGATGGAAGAGTCAAACCATTCGGTAAAGTCTTTTACAGCACATCTCTTTACAAGACTTTCAGTAACGTTAGGGTCATGACTCTTTGGGGACTAATTAATGTGTGCAAAAATGTTCCTCATTCTCAAATCTTTATCTTGCTGAATCTTGGCATCATCATACAGTATATATGTCCATGGTGTCAGGGGGGAATTGATAGTTTAACCTGGTGAAGTGTCTATGTTATTATACATAATGTTGTTGAGCCTAGACCATGTGCCACTGAAGCAACCCCAGATAATAGCCTTACTTCAGAGGCTTGTACAAGCGGGCACTATGCATGATGGGTGCATCACTTCATGTGCATCCTTTCTTATGCATTGCTCTGGAGTAGGGTCAATATGGGCTCATCACTGCTCAAAAATGTGTGAACTTGATGGTTCAGCACTATCCTTCTATATTTCAATAATCTGTTGGACAGTTTTAAACCCACTTTCAATAATTTCATCGGTTTCAGGGAACCAGTGTAATACATTTATAATAAAACAACATGGAACGATGTAGGATGCATAAATTTTAATTCCGATTTGGGAAATGTACCATGGCAACTGAGGAAAAACTCAATATTATAAAAGGTATTATAAAATATTAGTTTTGCTTTCGGCAGGAGCAGGGCCTCGCTCCTCCAGGGTTGAGGGTTCGATTCCTGCCTTGGGCCTGTGCGTGGAGTTTGCACATTCTCTCTGTGTTTGGTTGGTTTCCTCCAGGTACTCTGGTTTCCTCCCACAGTCCAAAGACATGCAGATTAGGCTGACTGGTGTTTCCAAATTCTTTGTAGTGTGCGCGTGTGCAAATGTGTGCTCTCCGATGGAATGGCACCCCATCCAGGGTGTACCTCGCATAGTGCTCTGAGTCTCCTGGGATAGGCTCCAGGCCTCCCATGATCCTGTACAGGATAAGCATAAAGGGATTGAGTGAGAGTTTTGCTTTCGAAAGGCTATTTACAGAATGCAGTGCCTTCTTATGATTGAATGTACAGAACCTTTAAATTCTTCTATTCAATTAAATTTTATTTGTATTGCGCTTTAAACAATGGTCATTGTCAAAGCAGCTTTACAGAGAGAAAAATAAGGAAAAAAGTTAGGACACTAACAAGCAACATTTTGAAATAATGAACATTTAGCATAGCTTACCACCTTTTGACTATTGAGCAAAATGCAACATATTAAAAATAAATAAATAAATAAATAAATAAATACATAAATAATAATAATAGTTAGGGAGTGGGGGTTGAATCTCACCTCTGATCTATGTGCATGTTGTCTCTGTGATTGCAGGGTTTCCTCCAGGTACTGTTGTTTCTTAGCAAATTCCAGCGACGTGCTGCAGGTTGATACGAGTTTCCAAACTGCCCACGGTGCATGATCGGGTGTGTCAATGTGTGTCCCCTGTCCAAGTTGTACCCCACCTTGGGCCCAAGTTCCCTGGGATGGGCTCCAGTCGCACCATGACCCTACAAACCAGTAAAAGCAACAATTCTCCTCTTTCACACTGCCAGCATTTACAAAATCCCAAAAAAAAAAAAAAAACCATAAAAAAAAAAAATAAAATAATAATAATAAGGCAAAAAGACTTCAGTAGCAAGTAAATGCATCAGTCTATAATATACTGTAAATGTTTTGATCTTCACACAGCCTTTTTTTCACCCCCCATTTCACCGCACACTCACAAACACATTATGCTATGTCCAAAATCACGACACAAAAACAGGAACGTCTTCAAAAGAGGAACTTTTATTTACAATATCAGGACACTCACTGTCAAATGTGTTGCCGTTGAAAAGCTATACTCTTTACACTGACCGATTCATAACGAATGGACACAATTAAAAAGGCAATAATATATACTGTGTCGTGGGGGGAAATGGACATTTCTGAAGATTACTACCGCATGAACGCCCTGTCGGGATCTGAACACACAACATGGCTTTTTATAAAGCACAGGTATAACTTTTAAAATTAGTTTAAATTACATTTAACTCCACCAGCTCTGCTCTCCCCCTGCACAAAAAAATTAATAAAATGGAAAATAAGCAAAAGTAGATGTATAGAAGAGATGTAATTGTCATAAATCAACAGTAACACATGCAGGGAGCAAAACACCACACAAGAGAGAGCATCCAAGTACCATACAAATGCTTAGTCTTTAATAATATATTCCATAAAAACAAAACAGTAAACAGCCTAGGAAATATAAACATAAAAAAACACAGTTGGCTTAACGAAGAGGGTTAAAATTTGAGGAGAAGACAAAAACACAAAAGATGTGTCATAAGTGCAACGTTAGTTGGAGCTTAGTGCCTGTCTGGCCATCACGGGGTTTAGTAGATGAATTCTCCCGGGACTTCCTGCAGGCCTGGGAAGGGCTCTTCGAATTTGAAGCGCTTTGAAATTACCTTTTGCTCTGGTGTCAGGCTCTCCTTGTCTGAGGACTGCCTGCACTGGCCCAGAGTGTACGCTGCCATGACGATGAGCTCCTCAGTCAGTCTGCTTTCCTCCTCGACGTCCTCGTCAGCGCTCTGAGTGGAGGAGGCCGTGTTCCCTTTCTCCTTTTCAGAATCGGTCTCTTGTGTTTGTAGCCACGGGTGTTTCAGGCAGTCCTCTGCAGTGGAACGATCCCTGTTCAAACGAGATGGATTCAGTTTTTACGATGTGCTTGAAGACAAATAACGAGACGAGTGAAACTGCACTACAGGGAAGGACAAATCAGTAGCCCTGGTGCTTGGGACATGCAGATTGTCTGTCTGGTCTATTTGTTTTTTATTCATAGGTGCCAGGTGGACAAGTGTGTTCATTATGATGATGTAATACAAGAAATACAAGCGTACGTGACACATCGACAATTTAACAAAGTAAAAAGTTAAGATGGATGTATTACAGCGTCTGACACATTCACCATCCACTTTATTAGGAACACCCGTACACCTGCACTATCATGCAGTTATCAGTAAATCATGTGGCAGCACTGTAATGCAAACAATCACCCTAATACAGGTCAAGAGCTTTAATTAATGGTCACATAAAATAAACAAATAAAAAGTGTAATTTTCCTGGTATTGTTATTGGTGCCAGATGGTTTGAACACATCAGTAACTGCTGATTTCCAGTTTAATTTTTTATTATTTTTTTATTTTTGCAGGCAACAACCTCTGGACTAATTCCAGCTGTCCTACCCCACTCTCATTGATCATGCAGGTTTGTTGACTGTGAAGTGACTGGATGCTTTACTTCCCAGGGAGCTCTCATGTTCTTCTGGCTCTCCCTTTTGGTTATGCTGTCATAGTTAGTCCTGCTGGAGTCCCCGCTTGCACACTGCACTAAATATGCATTGACCTTATACATGTGATTGTGACCATACCTAGTCTCTCTCTCGAGCTACACATGGCACTCCTGAGCTGCCAGTGATCCAAACCCCCCTGTCAGTCCTCTGGACAGACTGTTCCCTGATGGCTGGTGACTCAATAGCTCAGGACTGAAATTCCTACAGGCAGTTTTGTACCTGAGCCTCTAATAATGAAAGTGGACTCCATATTGATTTAAACATCTCTCCCATTATACTAAACTTTCAGCTGTTTAACACTCAGTATGACTGCTGATCAATCCCTACTATCCGTTATAACCCAAATGAGGATGGGTTTCCTGTTGAGTCTGGTTCCCCTCAAGGTTTTCCTTCTATTGCCATCTCAGGGAGATTTCCCTTGCAACCAATCGTCCTCAGCTTGCTTATCAGGGAAGATCTGATAATTATAATTGATACATATTTCCTTAACCTTTCAGACTCATTTCCATATTTTTGTTTAATTCTTTGCAGCAATGATGTGCTATATAAATAAAATTTAATTGAATTAATTCCAACTAACGGGAAAGCTACAGTAAATCAAATCACTCTTCAAAACCTCAATGAGCTGAGAACTTCAGTGAGCAGAAGAGGGGAAGAAAAAAAATCTCAGAAAGCAAATTGAACTTTGGGGTTGATGGGTACAATAACAGAAGACAACATCATTTTCCACACCTGATAGAGATTTGAGGCTCACGAAACTCGACAGACTGGAATGAAACCAGATGGGCTTTTTTCCCCCCAGCCTATAGCTGCCCAGTTTCAGTGACTATTCCCACTATAGCCTCAGGTTCCTGTTCTTGACTAAGAAGGCCTGAAGCTCTTGACCTGTATCTGTATGATTACATCACTCTACTGCCAGCATGATTGATCAACAAGACTGGCAATGTACCTGAATGACGAGGTGGATGGCTATTCCAGTGAGTGTATGTTTAAATGTATTTTTTTCTGGTTGGTTTAAACATTTCATGATAGACCTGTCTCACTACCTACAGTTAAACTGGACCCAACTGAGGAAACATTGCTTCCATCACTCTATGGACCAAGGTGAAGCATAAAGCTTCCCTGCTTTCACCCCTGATAAGATGCTAATTTCACACCAACAGCTAAGCAGTAATATTCTGAGATGTGTCTCCATGCATACTCAGGTTCCTTGATGAGCAAAGACTTGATGAAGTGGATGGCCGCCTTGTCCAGATGTTCCAGTTCATCCTCTGTGTAGCTGACATTAATCTGGGAGATATTGAGAAAGGTCTCCTGCTTATCGGCTCCCAGGAATGGAGACATACCCGTCAGCATCACGTACGCGAGGACGCCGATACTCCTACAAGAGGAAAAAAACAAAACAAACGGCAATGAAATTAGCATACTGTTGTATAATAACAGCTTTTAAGAGGTTGACCTTCCTGTCTTGCTTACGAGACCTGGTCACAATCATTACACCCATACTGAGAAGGTCAGCGCAATGTCATGTTGCACTTTATGCTGTGCAATAAATAGCATGATTTAAGCATCATTAATTAATTAAATATCAAAGTACTTGTAGGAGCTTTATGGAAAGGCTACTCACCACATATCAGTGGCTGTGCTAATGGGTTCATAATTAAGAACCTCTGGGGCTGAAAAAGGGATAGAGAAAAGTTAAAAGAGTAGAAAGATTAAAACTGCGTCTATTGAAATATTAAAACTGAGTGGTACAAGCCACAGCATGTCTTACCAACATATTCAGGTGTGCCCATGATCTCTCTGATTTCCTGGTTACTGCTCACCATTCTCGAGAGGCCAAAGTCCACAATTTTAATGTCCCCAAGAGGATCATCACTGGTCAGGAGAATGTTCTGTGGCTGTAGAAAAGATTGGAAAAGAAACAACTCTTGTTAAATAGGCTACGATTTCTCTAAACATTTTGGTAAATAATAACATAGTAATATCTAAATATCTAAAATCTCCAGTATTGTTCTATAATGTATAAAATAAATGATTAAAAAAAAACAAAAACAAACATTGAATCAAAAGGTGTGTCCAAACCTTTCATTGGTACATGTACTGTACATGTTACCGCGCAGCCGTGTTGATGCATCATAAATCAGGGTTTAATAAACTGCTAGTGATTTATGATCTGCCATGCCTACTTCAATTAAAGGATGCAGGCCGCTTGTCAGTACCTTGTATTATAAAAACTACAGCAGGGGGCAGAGCTTTTTTTTTTTTTTTAACAAAACCCCAAAGTTATGGAATAGCTTTCCATTTTTGGGGGGAATCAAAGACCTAGAGTATTATGGTGAACTGGTATGCTTGAATGCTGCCTTCCCCCACTCTCATTTATCACTCATGTTTGTTGACTGGTTGCTTTTCTTCCCAGGGAGCCCTCACGTCTATGAGCTCTTACTTTTAGTTATGCTGTCATAGTTAGTCCTGCCAGAGTCCCAGCTTGTACTCTGGACTAAATATACATTCACCTTATACATTACATGTCTGTGACCATACCTAACTGTTAGCTCTTGTTCTCCTTCTCTTCTCTCTCTCTCTCTGTCTGTCTGTCTGTCGAGCTACACATTGCGCTTGAGATGCCAGTGATCCAGACCCTCCCTCTGCCCTCCGAACCTGTCTAACCTGTAGATGTGTGTTATTTGGGATAGTTCCTCTAGACCATGAAGATGTTCTTAGACTCAGCTGATGCAGAAAGCTGTTTTCTGATGACTTTTGACTGCAGTCACTTAATAGTTCAGGACTGAATTTCCCGCAAACAGTTTTATAACCGAGCCTCCAATAATGAAAGCGGACTCCATATTAACCTCTCCTCTTATACTGCACTTCCAGCCACCTAACAACACAGTATGGCTGCAGATAAATCCCAGCCATCTGATATCACTTAAATGAGGGTTTCCTGTTGAGTCTGGTTCCTATCAAGATTTCTTCCTCAGGGAGTATTTCCTTGCCACTGTCGCCCTCTGCTTGCTCATCAGGGACAATCTGATAATTATAATTTATACATATTTCCTCACACTTTTCAATCTCATTTCTTTAATTTAGTGTAGTTTTTTTTTTTAATTATCTGTAAAGCAGCTTTGTGACAATGACCAGTCTAAAAAAAGCCATATAACTAAAATTGAATTTAGCTACTTTACCTACTTGAAACTACTTTAACTACAATGAAAAATGTGATTGAAAATGATATCTGACATATTGATGCCACTTCAACAGGACAAATAACTTTCTTTCGGCTGCTTTCATCAAGGTGTCAAAACAGCAGACCATCCGATCCGCACACACAACTTGACAAGATTTTCGCCAGATTTGCATAAAAATAGAAAGAAAACAGTTGTTAGGTTTTACGGAGCTTGCTGGAGAATATGAGTTCTTCTGGTAACTTTGTCACACTCGCTCCTTTCTATTTTTATGTAAATCCCAGGAGCGTACATTAGGGTTTTTGTTTCCATCTGAAAACTGGTCTGTCTTGTACTATATTTCTTTCTTGACAGTCATGCATATATTCTCCTGTAATGTTATTTATTTATTCATTAATTTTTAAGTTATATATGGAAATACTGAATGATTTTGTACATAATTATGCAGACTTGATAACCATGTATAACAAAATTGGTACAGCATATAATATGGTCCCTAAGACTTTTGCACAGTACTGTGTATATAACACTCTTGAACATGTCTAAGGCTTTTTTACAAACTTACTCTTAAGTCTTAATGTTAGTT
The DNA here is from genome assembly GCA_028565755.1 of Dinotopterus cunningtoni. Lineage (NCBI taxonomy): Eukaryota > Metazoa > Chordata > Actinopteri > Siluriformes > Clariidae > Dinotopterus > Dinotopterus cunningtoni. The sequence continues at coordinate 10,558,672 of JAOTRS010000044.1, forward strand.
CTCTTTATTGTCTGCAATTAAGTGTAAATACTGACTACAGTTTAAATATACAGTACGTAAACAATTTCAAATGCATTGCTCGTTTAAATAAAACTTCAGTAACAACAAATGACCACTAGGTGGACTCTAGCATCACAAATTCCCTAGTGCACATGTTACCTTTTTTTTAAAGACACTGTGTAAAAAAAATTAAATAAAAATAAAAGCTTTAGAGGGTTTTGTTAATACTATGCATCGCAAGTACACCACCACTCTGTAAAAAAAAAAAAAAAAAAACATAAAAAAAAATTTATTGACATCATGAACCAGTCACCTTTAGATCCAGATGAACCACGTTGTTCTTATGAAGAAAAGCGACGCCCTCCAGGATTTGCCTCATCAGCCGCTTCACATCTTCCTCTTTAAAGGCCTCGTCCCTTTCTGCCACACACTGGTTAAAAATCTCACCTCCAGCAGCACTGCACAACACATAATTCATAACATTATTTATAAATGCATATACAGTTCGACAGATTTACCTGGTTTGTACAAAAAAAAAATGCATGTCATGCTAGAACCTTTTTTGCCAATCATATAGGTTTAGGGTTGTAAGTTGTAAGGAAAATCAACAGACACCTTTTCTTTACGTGCTCTATTATATTTCACATTCCTGGAAAAAAAAAGCAGAGATTTTTAGAGACGTTTATTGCCTCTCCTCCTGGAAAGGTATGCGGCTGCGCCGTGATAACCTTTTAACACAGTCACATTTCATCTGAATTATTACCGTAGAAAATGGGAAGTCTTGTACTCATCAGGGCTAGGTCAGATGTCCTTAAGTCTCCTGCCCTAAATTAACCTCGGGATAAATCTCCACAAGTGCATGACTGTGTTGTAATGACGGGAATAGACACACATAGTCACGAGCATGTGCATGAACACTCACATTCTCTGGAGAGAGAGAGATTACAACCACATTTGTGTGCTGGCCAAACTTACTGTCTGAATACAATGCTATTTTTATTATTTGTTCTTGGGTCCGTTCTTTTTGCCAGAGTCCATTTATCAAAAAAGTACAACATAAAGTCCATTTAATTCATTTTTAGCTTTCAGACAGCAGTAATCTAGCTAGCATTACTGACAAAACGGGAAGCTAAAACCCCTAAAAGGAGACAGACAATCACATGCTTACTGAGATTCTCAGCGCAGATGGCATGTCAAATTCAATTACAGCATGGCCAAGAGAGAACGAGCGACCTCAAACACAGTGCTGGAGTCGATTGGGTCTCGCTGTGGGCTACATATTGCTGTATGTTCATGTGTCCGTGTGTCTGATGGTTAGGCTGAACATGGTGAAGTACAGATTAACGCAGAGTTTAAAATTAAAGTATGCAGTGATGCACACCAAGTGAAAAACCTTGCCATACCCGTACTAATGAACTTGAAGAATGTGTGTTATTTTAACTTTTTAAACACTGTTGTAGCTGTACAGTATGTACAGTATGAGTGTATGTAACTGCATGCACGTTTCGGAATTAGTGAGCGCTGCGATAAGCCGGGATCAGTGTTTGCACGACCTGTAATCCTGTTCTGCAGTTCTCTCACACCACTTACCAAACTAAGTACAGTAATTCTGCATAAGGAATTACAATTATATTGCATTAAAAACATACACCACATACAAGTGTGTACTTAGAAGTTCAGCCTTTATTCATCACATATACATTTCTTTATTCTTTGCATATCCTAGCATTTTTTTTTTTTTTTTTTAAGTAGGCAGGGGTCAGAGCACAAGGTTATACGATGTCCCTGGAGCAGATAGGGTTAAGGGCCTTGCTCGAGGGCGCTAAATCGGCGGAGCTGGTGCTCGAACCACCGACCTTCTGATCAGTCACCCAGAGCCTTAACACGCTGAGATAAATATAAATATCTATATTTTTGACAAATACAAAATAATTTTGTCAATGGTGTCAAATTGTTGTACCTAATTCAATGTGTATAACAGGGAAGCAGAAGCTCATGCCCTGAGCTGTACTACATGGATCTGCAGTCATAGCTAGATCACTTGGACTCTTATCACGATTTATGTACTCCACTGTGTAACCACTGTGTAATCTCTAGTATTCTGTTCCCTCTCTATCTAGTTCTACAGGCCATTTGGATGTGCTTGACTAGTCCTCATGCTTGTCGACCCTCTGCACTCACGACTCCTTTTGCTGCTGTGGATGGGAAACACTGATCATTTGAACTTCCCAAAAAACAATATACTGTATACCCAAGACTCACGCAGTAAATTATCTCACCCTTATAGTATAAATTTGTTCCCAAGAACAGCTCCTTTAATTATAGACAAATTCACAATAAGCTAGTTCGCAACATCTTTGTGATGCATGTAGTACTGTTTGTCGTTGCTCTCTTACACCTCCATACTGTAGGGTTTATCATCTCACTAACTAGTGTGAGAAGCAGAAGAGGACGCTTCTTTCGGAGTCTCAAGGAGTTTTTCTTTGCCCACCTCACCTCTGGCGTCATCTTTAAGGATCTATATTTAGACTTTGATATATTTAAATTTTAATGTAACATATGCTGTAAAAACGGCGACAGAAAAGAAACTGAATGAAGTTGAATAGAAATCAATACTAGCATGTTCATTTTGATATTAGGTGAATAAATAATAGTCTAGGTGGTTTTCTTGGTCGGCACAAGATTGGTTTAATTTTGGAACTTCACTCTGCTTCCTTATTAATACAGAGGTCACTGACTACTAAATATGGTTCAGTTACGTATCATGATTCTTTAGTTATACTATCGCCACACAAATAGTTTGTTTTTAAATTGAATTTATATATGTTTGCCACCTGCATCATGATAATATTGTATCGTGTGTTCACTATATATATATATATATATATAGGATGTTAGATATAA
>JAOTRS010000044.1:10565550-10590495 GCA_028565755.1 Dinotopterus cunningtoni
AGGGGAGAAAAAAAAACTTTTTTTTTTTTTTTTTCTTTTTTCCCTTTGGGTTTTTTTCAAAAAGGAAAAAAAAACCCCCCCCCTTTTCTTCCCCCCCCCCCCCCCCCCCCCAAAAAAAAAAACCTTTGCAAAACTTGTGTTGAATTTTTTCAGCCTTTTATTTATGATGTACTAAATTACTTTTTACCCAGCCTGACTTGGCGGTGCTTCAGCACTAGCTGGTGTTTACACATACTGTACATGCAACTACACAGTACATTACATATCCAAATACATGAATCTGGATATTATATGCTCTTAAGGTTTCAGAGTTGTAAAAGGTGCCAAGTAATGGCTAAACACGAGTGGCGGAGAGGAAACGTTCACTTTAATCTTATTATGGTTCTGTTCCATTTGCACACTAACACAGGCTAAAACATTCTCTCAAACGCACATTTCTCCCTCAGTGTTTATACCTGGAATTATTCCAAAGTTGATAAATGATATGGCTGAATAAATGGAAACCCCAAATGCCAATTTAGCGAGCATCACTCATCACCAGTTGCTGTTGGGCCATGAGTGTGAGGGTGGCCAGATGATGGACTTGAACGAAAAGGGAAATGACTGCATGCCGTTCAGTGGTGACAGAAAGGAAGCGAGACTGACCCTGTGCTGAAAGAGATGCCAAAAGAGAAGTCATGCTGCTTAATGAATTAGGCTTGTAGATGAGCCTAAACAGATGCAGAAGAACCTTTATTACCTATGTATTTCTCTATGCATAAAAAAATAAGTATAAATAAATAGGATCGAGCAGCCATGAGATGTCTCATGCTCCCTGAACCACTCCACAAGTTGAGCCCGATGAATCCTGGCATCGTCATCTTGGAATATGTCCGTGCCATCAGAAAAAAAAAAAAAAAAAAAATCAATAGATTGAAAAACCTGGTCATTCAGTATATTCAGGTCGTCAGCAGACTTCATTTTTTTGATCATATAACGTTGCTGACCCTAGACCTGACCGACAGCAACCCCAGCACTTTACACTGCCGCACAGGTTTATATGGAAGACACTAGGCATTATGCGTGCATCACTTCATCCACCTATCTTCCTACCTTGATGCGCCCATCATTCTGTACCAGGGTAGATTTGGACTCATGACCCTTATCCAATGCTCCACAGTCCATTATTTATACTGGCCTTTTTCCCCTGATTAGCCTCACTGATACATGGCTTTCTTAATGATACACAGCTGTTTATTTTACTAGACAATTTGAGCAGTTTCAGCAATCTTTTTAATTTTTGATGCAAGACCATAATGTGACCTACTGAACAAGAGCAACATTTTTGCCATGACTACAGCATATGTCTTCTGACAGGGCTGTTAAGAAATGAGAAGCTACTCACTGCATTAGTTAGGGTTAAATAACCTGTTGCAGCTGAAACTTATTAATTACTGCAGTAATTATGCAGTAAAAGGCCCTTAACTTTTTGCTTAGTTAAATCCATGTGGTTATTTTATTTTTTCATTTGGACTGGGATTGCTCCAAGGCTGGTTTGTGATTGCAGGGTTCAAGTCCAGCAATCATGCGACAAAACATGGATCCATGGTCTCTTAGATCCAGAGACACAAAATGAAGATGAAAAGGCAAATAAATGGTGCTCGGAATGGGTCTGGAGTTATTTATATTCGGAATATCTGAAACAATAAGCTGTTTTTCGTACTGCAGCACGACGGGCCTGTGGCACATCACCGCTTGACTCTTCGAACTGTTTTCTGTGGGTAAAATTATTGGCCTATTTTTCTGTTTTATTGTTTCATTTCGGGTAGATCGACTATCCTATTTCAGATAGAAGCTCTCGCTTTCCTGCTATGTTATTTCCATTACAGAATGAAAGCTCTGAAACCAGTTCCAATTATTTTTCATGCAGTCTAAAAGAGCTGCGAGCTAAAAGCCTAAATAAACAGCACCTTTTCTTCCTAGTGAACGATGTAAACTACAGGACGATTTGCCATTTTACATTTTATTATTTTTTGCCTCTTTTAAAGTACAACGATCTATATCTATATAGCAAACACAATGCATTCATACAGCCTGCATGAGTGTTCAAATGAAATAAGTAATATTATTATCCTGAACATGTGCAGCAAAGTTCACCTACTAACCTGCATGCTTTATTTCCCTTACTGCTCTTTCTGTCTGTCTGTGTGTATGTGTGTGTATACAGAGGGCCATTGCAATTACTTTGGGAACTGGGAAACAGGTCACCCAGCATCGAGGAAGCTGTAGGGCAAACACATGTAGCCTTCCTCATCTTAATCATTTTCACACACTGTGTGGTCTGATGGTTCTCATGCAGCCAGTCACTGAAGCAAAAAGCTAACCATGCTACTTTACGAGGTAAATATTTCTTTCTTACCATTTGTTAAAGACAAATTTTGGTTTTAATCACATGTTGATCATATTTTATACTTCCTGATAGATATGTATCCTGTTCTGAAGAGTTCAATGACATAGTACTAGGACTGAGCAATATGACAATATGAGAGCGATACTATGATTTATTAACGTTACACTTTAAGTACCAGAATGTGGTTCATTGTAGAAATAATAATAAAAAAAAGTTAAGTGCAAATATTAAGCGAAAATGATTTACAATTTTCTTGATGAACTTTGTGAAATACATGGATTTAATATTGTCTATAGTAAAATTTTATATCATGATATACAGCAACATAACATCAACACCAGTGGCAGGTGAACTGAACGATACTGATCACTGATTATACACCAGCAAATTGGTGATAGTCCACTGCGCACAAGGCCTGGCAGGCAAAAAGCCCAAGGCCTCGGACCCGTCCTCCAAACTCCCCACCCCAGAAGCACCGGACAAACAAGTCTGATCTGTGGAGGCCCCACTCCGCAGCACAAACGTTCTGCCGCCCCAGAACCAGAGACCACAGCACACCCCCGAGGCCCTGCAAAGCCACACTCCTAGATGTGTGGCACAAGGGGAACCAAAGACCTAGTTGCTTTTAATGTTATGGGTGAACAAGTACTGTTAAACGAAGCCATCCCCACATGTATATACTCACAACTCTAGAACGAGCACTATCTCACTGGACATCTCGTAGACCGCGTGCAGGTTGACCACTCGATGACAAGATGATGCCAGCTCGAGCACTGCAATCTCATGAATGATCTCTGCTCTGCAGTCCTGGCCTTTTCTCCTCTTCCTCATAAACTTGGCAGCATATTCTCGACCGGTGCTCTTCTCAAAACACTTCTTCACCACTGCAAACTTCCCCCTGAGAATGAGGAGGGTACAGAGAGAGAGAGAGAGAGAGAGAGAGAGAGAGAGAGAGATAAAGTGGATTTTGGTTAGTGAAGTGAAACCCACACAGACCACTCGGTGCATATTCTATATACAAACACAGGCACAGATTCTGAAAAGGGAAAATGGGGCAGCGAAGAATGTAATGGATTATTAAAAATACCACACTCTATTCCTCAGGCTGAAGCGTTAAAGCAAACACCGTAAGATCTGGTGGTAAGGCACGCCTCCCTTTCCATTACTTTAGCTATTGTAGGCTACACACAGTCTCTTTATTCAGAGTATTATTTCAAGACCTACAAAGAAGAGCCCGAGGGTGGTTAAAAGTGTAAAAGGTGGGGGTGACCGATTGTATAAGGATGGCACACTTGTTATCCTCAAGGCTGAACATGCCTTTGTCCTACTTTTGCATTTTTAAGGAATGAAATCATTAGCTGAAGTCCTCCTTTTCCCCGGTACAATCAAGTGCCCACTTTGTCATGGGTAACCTACTTTTGGATAGTTTTAGTGTTTTAAAGGTGAGAGTCTCTCTCACACAGATCGTGGTTGAACTGCCTCGGGGAACCTTTTATATATTGAGATGACACCTCCTGCTGAGATTTATTATCCCATTAGCATCGTAACTAATCATTTGTTTCACCCTGGTTATTCTATCCACAATCAAGCCAGTTTCAGGGACAGATAGAAAAAGTAAATAAAAAATTATACAAAAAAAAAAAAAAAAAAAAAAAACTGAGCTACACAATGAGCTATTCATGATATAGTCCATTTAAAACATCTCAGTGTGAGAAACTGACCTTTCCACTTCAATGCTGTTGGTTTAACCTTATGATAGGCTTGGTGTTTTGTTAAAAAAACAAATAAACAAAAAAAAAAATCAAGATTTCCTTTGAACTACTGTAGTAGGTGACCTTGAAAGAAAGCTGCCACCAGATATATCCTTATTTAAACAGGAGTGGTTTACAATGCAGTAAGCCACACTCAAATGCACTACGGCTGGATGATTCTATGCATTTGTGACCATGAACAAACCACCCCACTCGTTCTGCACTTTCCAGGCATTATTAATGCTCTTCCTTAAAGACGAGTGGGTCAGTGATACGATAGCCGTTCATCTTTCAACAACTTCAGCTTTCAAACATGCAGTCAAAGGAAGGCGCTTGAATTGGATATCATAGCCGTGGAATGATCTGCAGGGTGCGTGTCTGCATTTCCTGCTCACAGTTGGATACTGTGTGAACTTCGTGGTTCAGTCTTGTCTCCAAGAAATAGCGGAATGTGCCAATTCGGTCATCTGCATGCATTTGAAATCACGCTACAGCAACAACAGATCTTGTATCCAGCTGTTAAATGGATAACAGGCAACCCATTGTTCTGGTCCAAGTTTCCCCATTTGTCAAAAAGTCTTTTCTTTTTATATGTTTAACAAGTTTGGAGACACTTTCAGATGGATCTTGGGCACTCCTAATTCCCTTCATATTGTTAATATTGTGCATATAGATTCTTGCAGACAGCTTGTAATGAAAGTAGCAAATAAAGAAGAATTGTTGGTTGTTCTGCCAAGTGTAACTGACCAGGTAGGTTCTATAACGTTGTTATATTATAGACTATGTATGTGTGGTTCTGTCTACGTGCCGCCCCAACAAATCGGGCAACATATCCACTACTGCTCAAAAGTTTGAGATGACTTTCTAACTCTATTTTTTTTATCCTAATTTTTATTTCTTTCTATATTGAAGGCGTCCAAAATATGCAATAATCTCCTTTTAACAGTTAATGCTGAGATGTGTCTGCTACTCATGTCGGCTACTCAAGCCTTCATAATGGCTCTAATCTGAGGTGCTGTTTGTTAATTGGTGATTTCTGAGGCTGGTAACTCTAAATGAACAACTTCTCGGCAGCAGAGGTAAGTTTTGGTCTTGCTTTCCTGGGATGGTGTTCATGAGAGCCAGGTTCATCATGGTGCTTTATGAGTTTTGCAAATGCACTTGACAATACTGTTCTTGCAAGAACTGCTGCAGAAAGGCTGACCTCCATGTCCTAAAATAACAACTAACTGTTGTTATTGTTACATAATTACTTCATTATTTCATTATTGCATTATTTCATAGTTTTGAAATCCCCAGTATTGTTATAGAATGTAGAAAATAATCACTAAACAAAAAAACAAAAAAATTTGCAAGAAATCCCAAACTTTTCAGCGGTGGTGTTGATCTATTGTTTCTGAGGCAGTTACTCGTGGGGTCGGGTTGCCAGCTCGATGCTCGATTGTATCTGAGCACTTGGCGTGAAGGACCTTGCTCAAGGGACCCTCAACCCTGGGACCTCCTGGTCAGCAATCCATCACCTTAGCCACCGAGCTACCCCTGCCCCTATTATAGACTATGACACAGCACATATTAAGAACACAGACGCACAAAACGTAGGACTCCAGGTTGTCCCAGACATGCAAGCTGATTACTGGGAATTCTTTCATTTACTTTCTATACCACTTATCCTGTACTGGGGCGTGGGAAACCTGGAGCCTATCCCAAGAGATTCAGAGCACGAGGCAGGGTACACCCTTGATAGGGTGCCAGTCACTCACACACTAAAGGCATAGTGCGAACGCCAATTAGCCTACTCTACTTGTCTTTAGGAGGAAACCGGAGAACCTGGAGGAAACCCACTCAGGATGGCAAGACTCCACACATACTGACCTGAACCGGGAAACTAAAGACACAGTGAACATTTAAAACAGAAAACATAATTTGTGTACTAAATTGGTAAAATTGGTCAAAACAGATTAAAATTTTTTTATATCAATATTACCAGTTCAAGTACTAGACTACAATAATCACTAATATGCACTCTATTGTACAACACCATGGCGCTACATCTGCTTTTCTGGTAGTAGTCCACCCCTAAGTCTCTCCTTCTCCCAGACAGAAATGGCTGTTGACAGCACTCATGTGAGAATCATGGACTTGGGAGCCGGCTTCAGGGCCCACAGGAAACACCCACCATTTTTCAGCCCCATTCTGTCTGCCTTACTTACAGATTTACTACAAACATCTGCCACTGCCTGCGCCTATTTGAAATCACGGAAGGTGGAATGAAAAAGGGAATAAATATCTGATAACATCACAGTGCTTTTCTGGAGAGTATTCTTGACATGTCTGTGATATTGTTTCGCCATATTTCCCACACCTTTTAACCTAATTATACTATGAATAAATGTTATTAGTTAATTATAAAATCAGTGTGCATGCATTCAAATCTTTGTTTTGCAAGCTGTAATACACCAGAGGTTATTGCATTGTTCAGGCTCCTTTTTGGGAAGAGGTAAAAAAAAACAACAAACAGTCAGTTAATCAATCTATCCATTTTTAATCATTCCACTCAAGTAATACACATTCAATTACTTAACATCATTGGAGTCATGTTGACATTATTACGCGTACTTGTTTTGAGTGTTAAACCCATTCAATTTAGGTGACCGTTCACAGAGGCTAATAGCTATAATAATTAATTATAAAACTTGATTTCACACTTAATTACAGGCCGTGATGCAAACTGCTCGCAGAACCCCTGGCTATGCTTCACTAGTTCCGCTTTGACAACCATGGTAATACCTGAGAGATTTTACATCTGTAAGTTTGCCTTTATCCCATCCTAACACACAACCTGTGCAGGACCAGTACTAATCACGCTGACTGAGGCTGACCGGCTCAGAATCAATATCGCCTCTTCCGTTCATTTGGAAATCTAACAGGATTTTATTGACCTTGACTGCTTGGTTTCAGCGTGCCTTCCCTCTTATAGTAGTGTGCCATTCTCACCCCTGCTGCTAAGATTCGGCTTCTTAAAAACAGGAATGCCAAATCTGAATGTAATAAAGGGGCGTCCCTAATCCCCTTACATAAAACCAGTCATTCCAGAGGTTTGCAGCTAAATAGGCATGACCACTGCTGCACAGATCTCACCGCTCAAGCATGAAGACAAATCTGGCTTTGAATTGATGTCTTTCAAATGCCTTTTTCCTCCTTAGCCTAGGCTTCATGATGCTGTGAAATGGACACAAAATTAACTTTTGAGGCAATTAGAGGAGAATGATGTTTGCAAGAATTCAAGAATCACATGACCAGGACAAGCAGTTTTTTTTTTTTATTATTCATACATGCCAGGCTGAGAAGTAGGTTTAACAAGCAGAACAAAATAATGTTCTCACCCGGCGGCCAGTCACAGGACAGCCACGAATACACTCCTCACTAGGAGGATTATTCCTAATGACCATTAGTTTTCAATTTCCTCTGAACCTGGCACATGCACGTATGTATTAATACAGAGCAAAGTAAAGTGAAGGGGGAAATGTAACACGGAAATTGACTGGACAGCAAACCAGTGGTTTCGCTTGCATGTCAGACTAGCTACCAAATGTATGATTAGTCCACCGCTAGTCTGGCTAGACAAGTCTTAATATTGTGAGGAATTTAAAAGATGCATTGTGTTTTTCCAGCAAGAATTGCAACTTAAAACGGCTGCGTAGACCGTCTGCGAATTCGTGCTTACGGTGTCTTAAAAAGGGTTCGCAGCATTTTTCTGGAGGAGTGTCAGCACATTTTCAAAGCCAGTGGCCTCACACAGACAACACCCTGAAAGAGATGATTTGCATGTGTGCAGCTGTAGGATGGACAGAAGGGCAAGAGTCTATACAAGTCTGCAATCCTAGTCACGTTAATCCAAACCATCCGCAAAAAAAAAAAAAAAAAAAAACCCTTACTTGCTTAACCATGCTATAATTTTTCTTATATTATGCTTTTGGTGAGCTCATTTACCACAACATTAAACACTGGATCTGCACAATAAAGCAGATCATTACCTTTACAAACTCTTAATGGACTGTGCTGAACTGGACTTCATGTTAATTTACATAACTTCTGTAATATTGAACTTTCAGCTGCACATGACTTTCTATAATTTCTATCCCTTATCACCCAAATGAGGATTTGTTGAGTTGGTTCCTCTCAAGGTTTCTTCCTATTGCCATCTCAGGGAGTTTTTCCTTGCCACTGTCGCCTTCACCCTTGGCTTGCTCATCAGGGACAATCTCATTATTTTTCTCACACATGCACACTTCCATCAATTTTCTTTTCAAATTTTCTTTTCATTTTTGTGAAGCTGCTTTGAGACAATGGCCATTGTTAAAAGCGCTATATAAATAAAATGGAAATTGAAAACATGGTTTTGTACAAGACACTGGATGTGGAATGATTTGGCTGTCATGTATCTAATAAAGAACTGGATAATGAACTGTTTTTTTTTTTTTACAGACCAGAAGCTTAAATATGTTGTCTTACAGTATTTATGACAGAACGTCACAGTAAAACGCATCACCTGCTAATTCATATAAAGATCAAAAGAGACTTTCATCTTAATATAGAAACTTACATAAGGGAATGTTATTTATGCTTCATACAGTTGGACGTCCAACCTGTTGAAGAAGCTTGTTTGTAATCTCTATTAACAGACTTCCATCAACTAACAGCAAAGTGGACAGAAGGCTTCTGATGGCTTTCAAATTAACATAAGAGCAGCAACACCTACTCTTAAGTAAGAGGGATCAATAGATGACAGTAGGGCTAAAAGGAAGCTTAAAGGATGCTGACAGATGGACTCGGTAAGACTGGAGCTTGGCGAAGAGCCTTCGGCAGGGATATGTCAAAGACGTGACGTCAGGGCGGTAACATTCTGACACTATCCAGATGAAGTACATCTCATTCGCACTTACTAGAGAAAATCCTTAACTGTGCGTGCTACCTGTTGACAATGCAAAACACAGAGTGTCTGTTCAACGACACGGGTCTGTAATTAACCGCATAGGTCATCGGTGAAGAATTCAGCCTGCAAACTCAACTCTAACAAGATTGTCATTAATTTACTGGTTTGCAAAAGATCTTCATGTAGTCATGCAGATTACTGATGTAATTGGCCTGAGACCATCTGGACTAGCGAACAATCTGGCCACTGCTCGCCATCTGTTGTTTCAGCTGAGGAAGTGGAAAAAAAAGAAAAAAAAAAAAAGGTATTTCTAGTGATGCCAGGGAGCACATAACTCATATCATCAAATCATAGGTTGTTATTATTCATTTTATTATCATCTTTATTATTAGGAGCTTATTAACTAATTAAACCACTTGGAATTGTTGCAGTCCAAAGACATGCAGATTAGGCTAACTGGCGTTCCCAAATTGGCCATAGTGTGTGAATGAGTGTGTATGTGTACCCTGCGAAGGATTGGCACCCTGTCCTCGTACCCTAAGTTTTCTGGGATAGGCTCCAGTCCCCTCTGCGACCCTGTATACGGGATAAAGCGGTATGGACGATGAGTGAGTGAGTGATCTATACATTGTATAAATATACAAGTAGCTCTTTTTAAATCAGAATTTGTTTAAAATAAACCTCCTAAATCAAAATTCTGATTAAAAAGTATCTGAGCGTTTAACACTGAAGGCTCTTAAAATGTGTGTGTGTTTGTGCGCATGTGTGCTTGTGCGTGTGTTCACAAAGCATGTAGCAGATAATAAAAATTAAGGAAAAATTCCATCATAGCCGAGTGTTCTTGGGTAAACAGAAGCGAGTTTGCTTTTCTAAACTACCCCCAAGCCTATCAGCGAAAGTGCTGCTGTTCATGGTGCATTAGTCACCTAGGCAGCTAGAGGCAGCTTAGGTGATACAGTAACTACAGCCACCTTAACAAGGGTAAAAAAAAAATAAATAAATAAAAAATAAATAAACCTTATCTTAAGAACAAAGCCACCGAACAAAGTATAAATGATATCCCTTTTTTGTGAGAGCGAGAAAACTACTGGACTAAAACCGGAGGCCTGTTTACTCTATGGCTATGACAAGAGGAATTAATGAACTCTGACATGTGACCTCAACTAGAGAAGAGGCGCCTATTCACACAGTCTCCAAGAGCTCAGGCAGACATTTTCTGAATACTTTGGGAAAGTGCATTACCTCATCTGCATCAAGGAGCAAAAGTTTTCAGATGTGCCTGTGTCCTTTCAGCATCTCTCTCATTTCACTGCATGAACGATGCTGAGAGGACACGACACAGGCACATCTGGACACAAAGTCCTAACAGTGTGAATGATATGTACAATATGTATTGCATGTTATTATTGGTAATAAAAAGTAGGCATCGCAGCTTCTTTCTGACACTAAGTGAAGAGGAAGCATGGCAATCCTCCTTGCCATCGGGCCCCAATAACAAACTTAGCTTTCACATGGCCACCCTCCCCTTCGCTTCCCTCTCGCCATTGCCATGGTGCTCCGCAGATGTTGCCATCGGAGCCTGAGACCCGAACAAAGTGAGAAGTGGAGCAATGATGTCATGGTATCCCGTCTCAGCTGTCAGGCCCGAGACAAATCCTTTCTGTAAGAATACGAGATGGGAAAGGAAGAGGGGGGCCTGTGGTGTGAGTGAAAGGGAGCACACACTGCACACATCCGACAGGGCCTTAAACCCCATCCAGAGACGGAACCGCACGCAGCGGCCCTAGGATTTACGAGGGAGGGTGAGACATTTCCAGCTGATGACATGCTACTTTAGTGGATAGCCAGACTAGGCTGTAAACAAAGCCCTCCCAAATACCTATGAGGTGTCTGACCTTAATTAAAGATGACAGACTGTGTTTTATGAACAGCCACCGAAGGCTCGGATGACCTCTGGAATGCTTTGTGAAAACACGAGAAATATTCAGCACACTTTCATTAGGGAACGCATTTCTGCTGTACAGTACTTTGCAGTTCCAATAAAACTTTTATACAAAAATACTGAGTGTATTTTTATATTAGGTACAATTGATTTGTACCATGCTTAGGAAGGATTGCTCTAGTAAACGCCGTAATACGTACCTCTTCAAGCGGACTCGGGCACGGTTCCCGAGCATGGAATGATCGCGTTCTCACTGATCAACATGAACCAGACTTGAAGTGAAATTTCCTTAGAAACCAGCCTTAATGTGAAAACGCCTTAAATTTTCCTCATTAGATGAGCTACAAACACAATCACTTTTGTGTGCATACAAAAAATTAATCTAGAAACAATGATGTGTTTCTAATGTGTTTCTTTTTTTTTGGTCATTTTTTAAATATGCCATCAGAGGGAGGTTGATTTTGCTTTGGTTCTGCCTAATACTAAAACATCGCTAAAGACTAGCGTGTTACCTGTAATACCGAAAGCATAAGGTAACAGTAGTACTTTATTAGTGCTTACTTGTGGTATTACTAGATGTAGGATATTCAGCAACAATGCTGGCACTGCAAGCACGTACAAAAAATCTTTTCAAATAAGTACTCAGTGTTAACTTAGCCAATGTAATGAGCGGAATAATGTAGAGATTTCTGTTTAGCTTCAGGGTAGGGATGTGTTTTGTGATGTTTATCAGCTGACAGTACATTTTCCTTTTCTTATAGTCTAATCAGCTTGCATTAACAATTAGCCCAGCATTTACAAAAAGCATTACCAAATAAACACTAATGAAACTGTTATAGTCTGTGGTCCATTATGAAGCAATCAGCACTACGCCCAAGTCACAATGAAATCCTTCATGGTGAGAATTTTATAACGGTCAATATCCTTTGAAAGTTAAAGCCTGCATACAAGCTAATAAAAAACAAACTAATAAAAAAAACAAAAAAAACAGAAACAATTGTAAAATAAATGGACAAAGACACAAAGACATCGACTCTCTTTAACCAAGTTCAGGTAGGATCCGCTGTCTGCATGATGCCCTTTTCACTTTGGTGCTCTCTTCACTTCTCTTGGACCCAAAGCTTCTGTTTCAAACCAGTGGCAATGCAGTCAAATGAAAGGCTGCCATTTAAAGCTGTGTGCTCTGCAGGGTAAGAACTCTGGAACATTAGATACGGCTTAGCAAATGTTTGCGCACAAAATTATACATCTCATTTTACAAACAGTGGTTATCTCCGAGCAGAGAAACTCGAAAATATTCTCCAGAAGTGTGTCATGTGTTTTTAGTTTCTACACACCAGTCGAAGGCATTTTCAGCTAAGCCTAAAATCTGGTGAGGGACTGCACTGCATTTTAGTAGTGACCTGACAGGACTGGGTGTTCCCTGAGCAGTGGAATGCGGTGCGACCAGCCTGCAATTATCCATATTTGTAAATCTAGAAAGCCCATAACCGCTCCGATTTCACCTCATGATTTAGATGGTGGTGAGTTTTACTATAAAAGAGCTGAGCACTGGTACAAACACTTAACAGAACGTCACTATTAACAAGTAAATTCTGCAGTGTGCATCCCAGGCACATGTACTGGTCGCTTAAAAACCCAAGTGACAAGGATTAAAAAAAAAAAAACTTGACAAAAATATAATAAATTAATTGCAGACAAGTATATGATGCTGAATTCCACTTGTTCACAAAACCTGTAACTTTAAATAGGAATTTTCAACCTACAGCTACGAGAGAAACAAAGAAATGCCTTGTCGAAGGTCACTTCAACATGGCTTCAGCAAAGTGATGTCACCTCAACATGCAGAGCAGGAACACTCCACAAGGCCTGCCATTTTGGAAATGATTGAGAGTCATCTAGCCATTGCAACTTGGCCGTTATAAAAGGTGCTTGGTCCTCAATGACTTTAAAATCTGGCTGTTTACTTGCTGCCTATTGTCAATATGTCATTGTACCAAGATAATCAAATGTTATTCACCTCTACTTGGACCCCTGTTATGGATGATACGAGTATATATCAGCTTGCTGAATTATCCATATATCCCCTGTGGGACTGTGGGAGGAAACCAGAGTACCCGGAGGAAACCCACCAAGCATGGGGAGAACATGCAAACTCCATGCACACAGAGCCAGGAATCGAGCCTGGCAGGGAATCGAACGCGGACCCTGGCGTCAAGGCGACAGTGCTAACCACTACATCACCGTGCCGCCTATAAGCATAATGACATAATTATTAAAAGAAAAAGTAGTCTGGGCTAGTGATTCGTCTGCACCCTGGAAAACCGATATTCTTCACTATTTGCAGTGACTGGTTCGATATTCTACCTTGCAATTAGTGATGATTAGTATAACACTGGGTCTTATGGTCATCACGCCTCATAATTTCCAGACTTATAAAAATACCCAAAATTCTTAAACCATAAATCTGTTTCGGTGAGCATGAACACTGTGGAAAAAAGTATCAATTGAGCTTCTTAAAAAACTTTGCACATGACTGATGGTTTTAAAGTCTGGCTGTAAATACGTCAATTAGTCAAATCCCACGGGTCAGGCGAAAATCCAGACGGCCTAACATTTCCTGCCCTCTCACCAGGGACCTTAGGAGATCATTAAACCAGACTTTTTAGCACTCTATACAGTACAACATTACGACCTTTTGTTTTAATCACCAAAATATTTAATTGTGCCCAAAGTGATGGATGCTTGATGTAAATCTAGACATGTTTATTGTTTCTGGCCTCTTTCAGGTTTTACACTAGAAAATGTATACACTAGAAACCCATATCTAATAAAATGATTACTTTTATAAGGATATAAAGGGACATGTACAGAGAAGGATCTATTGCAAGCTTTTAAACAAGTCCTATGATAATTTCTTTTTTTACAGTAACGAACAACAGACTGAATAACGGCTAAACTGGACGACTGAAAGGAAATGCCAAAAGACTTCCAGTGTTTTATTCTTTGTCCTGCCCCCACGCAAGTCTGTGCAAAAATCACAGACAATGCTCTTGTTCTTGAACAAGTTTCAGCTGTGAAATTTGCATGTCTTGCACTCTGAAAGCTGTCTGGTTTAGAAGACAGCCCGCAAGCAATGATGCAGACGATGAGCATTAGGCTGACTCGTGTGCCTCAAAGCCACAAACCATCTGAACAGTGGCCCTTTTTTTCCATCACATGACCCAGCTTGAGCGTACTGCATGCAAGGATAATTGAGGGTTTCATCATTTCTTTTACCAAAGAAAAATGGGGGCAGGATATTACCTCTTCTGAAAAAGGGTGGCTGGCTGCCTTACAGAATTTCATCAGTGTGTGACAAAGCTCAAACCCTTTCTACAATATCTTTAACACTTACTAATAATAGTGTCTTTCTAAAAGACAAAGTCTAATAGCACATCATGGCAACAAATCTATGACCTCTACCTTGTGTTGTTATTTCTATTGCTAAGCACGGTAACTAAGTAACACGGTTGACATTTTGCCTGGTACCAAGAGTACTCAGCAGGGACATATTAGTGGCGGAAGAGAGAGAAAGAGAGCCAGCACTCTTCAATTTAGGCTGCTTTAACTTTAAGTACGATTGCTCGCCCTCCCCTCCCCATGGTGGTTCCCGGTGATTCCGATCCCTATTAGTAATGCTGCTCAGTACCAGTGTCTTAATGCCCATAGTTGATTTGTAAGCTGTGAGTGAACACAAAGAGAAAAACAGTACAAGAAAGTCAACCTAAGCACTATGCCTAATATTTTTTATATGTCGGGAAAAAAAATGCCAACAATGCCCCTCTCATAAGCCTTCGTACTTTATCTGGAATGGCTGTATAGTTCAGAGGATGGAGATTTCGGAGGAGACAGATGCATTGAGGATGTCACATTCTAAACGAGGGCTCACTTCCGTGTTCAAGTACTGTTGACTTTCTTATTTGATATGAGCAGTGCCCGAGTACACCCGTACCATGCTTGAGAACACTATTTTATATACCTGGGCACAGCTATGGTACTCTGGGGTCAAGCCCAAGACCTTACTGTGAAAGCACATTTGGATGGCTGCTATTTGGGGAGGAGAAAGAAGGAAGAAAAATAGAGAAAAAATACAAATTTACAGTGGTAGTATAACGACTGTCTACAAGTCTTGATTTGTCATTATTTTTTTCTCTCCCTAAAATCAAGGTGGTTGATTACAAGCAACTGTGTATTCATATTTTGTCATTTTAGCACAAAATAAGCCTTTTTTTCTATTTATGTTAAATTAATCTACAATAGACTGGTATCCCATCAAAGGCATTATCTAAAACTACTACTAAGATAGAGATATTGATTTTTTTTCCTTGATAAAAATGGAGAAGGTAGGCTATCTTTATTGCCAATGTTAAATACTGCAGTGACTGTTGTAACTGTTCAAACGACAGCGTGACATCACCAGCACTGAACCCTTAGTTGTCTCCATAAATTAAATTCACCTACAAACAAATACCAGAGATAAGAAAACCTGTTTCATTTATCAGCTCTGAAATATTGATTCTTAACGTGAAATAGTTCGGATGCCTCACATCTAACCCTGATCCTTTCCCACCAGATATCCAACCCAAACTTGTTCCCCCAATTTTTTTTTTTAAGTAACAAACATATCTTGCAAAAAAAGGGTTGAGTTGAGGTTAGGCATTTTGTTAAAGCTTTAAAAACCTTAAAAAAGGTGATCAAATGAATTAAACCTAGAAGAAATGAATCTGTACATAAATGCCAAACCAAACAAGCATGCTGCACTGAGTCAAAAGCATGCAGGTATTAGATAAATGCGCAAATACCATTACGTCCTACAAACACTATCAAGGATCTATATGACTTTCACGATTTCTACTAAACATGTGAGCCAGTGATTAAATAACGTTTTGTCTCACTGTTACTGGTACTCATGAAGTCTACATAAAGGTTTTACAATTTAAAATTTTTAATGGTAAAATACAGTACAGACCAAACAAGCTAAAAGACGAGTAAACCAGCAAATCCAGATTCCAATTTGTCCGCTCTTGCCTTACTCATCTGAGTGTGAAAACGTTTCGACACTGCCCTTTACTTGTGAACAACCTCACACTTGTTCAACATGTAAAGCCTTATCCAGGGATCTGCGCTTGGCTAATTGCAGATTCTGTTAGCATTGCTACGAGACGTTTCCTAGGCTGATCTGGCTGCTACAATTTTTTTCCTTGTTTTGGGGGGGGGCTGAAGAAACAACATTTCAGTCTAGTGTATATGTACAAGTTACCTCAGAGAATAATGATGCACGATTGGTAAAATCCCGAATAACTACAGGGTGTCCAAAAAGGTCTTAATTCATGGGGAGAAATGTATACTTTTTAGCAAAATACACGTTTATTTATAATTTTTTATATATAAAAAAATCACCCTCTAAACAATTGACGTTTCTTGGTAAACAGTCATCTCTCCCACTTGCAGTAAATTTGGATCAAAACATCTGGTGCTATGAACATAACTGCCCTTTGAATGCTTTCCTTTAAAAATATATAATTTAATATATAACATCATTTTTATATATACCATTTCAGAAGGGTGAAATTATTGGGCTGCATCAAGCCAAGAAAACAACTAGGAAAATTACTAAAACTTGGTTAAGAACCCTTCAATACATTATCAAAACCTGGAAGGACAGTGCTTCAATTTTGTTAAAGAAATGTGGTTTAAAAAAAAAAACACTTAGTGAGACTAATAAAAAAAAAATGGCCTGGGAAAATAAAGATTGAACTTTGGAGCAATTAAAAAAAAAAAGCATGTGATCTGAAGAGTTCAGACTGACCCTGTTCCAGAGTAATGGCTGTGTCAAGGTAAGGATGGAAGTGCATGAAGCGATTCATTCATCATGCATAGTACAGGAGGCAGTGTTATGATCTAGAGTTGCTTAAGTTGTTTAGGTCTAGTCTTTATTGGCATCATTATATGCCAACAAAATGAAGTCAGCTGATGACCGGAATATATTGAATGACCGGGGTATCACATACAAAATGTGAAAGAGTGGTTCTGGGAGCATGAGGAGTCATTTTACCACATGAACAGGGCACAACATTGTGTGCTGTATAATCAAAGCAAAAGGTGATTGTTAGAGTGCATGAATGAATGAACCAATGAATATCCATCTATCTATCCATCTATCTATCCATCTATCTATCGGCCAGACAGTCTATAAATAAAGTATGTACAATTTTACATAATATCCCTAATTGATTTCTCTTATGTATGAGACTTTTGGGACACCCAGTATCATCAAAGATTTTATGCCTGTTTCTTTTTTTTTTTACAATGTCAACTGAAAATCAGTAACAGGTTTAATAAACAGATAAACCAGCTCTAGATAAGTTAATAATAACTAAAACACCGTGAATATCAAACTGCCTGATAACACATCACATGAGCTGTGCTATGTACAACCAAGGTTTATTTTTAAATTAGATAAAAAATGTCTGTTGATTGAGCACAAACATTTGGCATAGTTTTTAAAGATAGGATGGTACATAATCAGGGAGGGATTTTATACTCACCCTGCATTAATGAACAAACTTAAAACAACAACAACAACTACAATGTGTCATATAAAATAAAGTTTGAAAATCTTTGGTATGGGGGATTAAGAGTTAAAAACTAATTGGATTTGATTCTTTAAAGGAAACTGCCACATGTGGTCAATACCAAGACTTGAGTAATCTTGCATGTGATGTGTGTGTGTGTGTGTGTGTGTGTGTACCTGCCCAGCTCTTTCCCCGGGATGAGAGTGTAATGCTCGGTGAACGGCTCTCTCTGGATCACGCTCTGGATGTCCCGCAGTAACCCGGAGCGGCTCTGCCCGGCTTCCTGCCACCGGCTGCCGCAGCTTCTCGCCTCGCCGCTCCGAGACGGATATTCAGGAATCATAACTACTACTCGGAAGTCTAATTTATCTAATAACACACTTCTGAACGCTCCTAACTCCTAAAAGGAGCCAACTGTGTGAACTTCTAGGTAACCAGTTAGCTAGTTAACCGACTGAACAGGAGCAGCCGAGTGTAACCGGGAAAAAACCTGAAGCGGAACAAACATCAAACACGCTGCAACTTTATAACAACAAACCGACCTCCGAAACTTTCATCTTGGTTGTGAGGTGTGTGTGTATTCTCTGTCTCGCGCGCTCTCTCTCTCTCTCTCTCAGCCTTAACGCAACAAACACGCTTTGATTCCCGTCGCCATGGTAATACCCATGATTGACAGGCAGTCCAGCGAAAGAGGGCGGGGCTTTTGTAAATCAGGGTTTTCCTCAGGCCCTTGGACCGATATGTCCAAAAGCCCAGATTCCCTTCAAATGTGTCCCGTGAAGACTTTTTGTTTTTCTTTTTAAATGTACTATAGACTACATAGAAATGAAAATGGAAACCAATACACAATAAAGAAATCATACTAAATTCATAAACGCTTCGAATAATTACAATGCCAGCCAACTGCTGAGGTGGGTATCCCCCCCCCCCCCCACCGTTACGTTAATGCACAAAATTAAATATGAGCTTAATATGATATTTGTTGTTAGTACAGTGACTAACCAGATAACTTGCAAAAAATGCAATTCCGCCCCCTGCTGGTAAGAGTAAGAACACATGATTAAACACAAAAGATTACTGCGTTATACCAGAACAAGCAAACTGGTTGTTGAAAAAAACAAACACGTTTCATCATCATCATCATCATCATCATCACAAGGCTTAGTGGTTAGCACTGCCACCTTGCACCGTCAAGGGGCCGGGTTCAATTCCGGTCTCAGGTCTGCGTGCGTGGAGTTTGTTCTCCCCGTGCTTGGTGGGTTTCCTCTGGGTACTCTGGTTTCCTCCCACAGTCCCAAAGACATGCAGATTAAGCTAATTGGCATTCCCAAATTGCCTGCAGTGTGTAATTGAGAGTGTGAGTGTGTGTGTATGTGTGTGCCCTGTGATGGATTGGCACCCTGTCCGGGGTGTACCCCGCCTCATGCTTTAAGTCTCTTGGGATAGACTCCACCGACCCTGTATATAGGATGAAGTGGTATAGATGGTGAGTGAGTGAGAGTTTATAAATCTTCAGTTTATATATCTTGACTTATCTTGGTCAAAGTGCTGGTAGATCCAGAGCTTATTCAAGGAATATATAGTATCAGCCACAAAAACACACTGGAAAGGAAGCCAGACAATCACCCATAACCATGAACACACATTTTACAAGACTAAATTAACATTCTGATCCACCTATCAGCACGCCTTTGGGGGGTGGGAGGAAACCCGACAACCCAGAGGAAATCTGCACAGACACTGGGAGAACTCAGGATTAAAAAGAGGACCCTGGAGGGGTGCTGTGGCAATGCTGCCCACTGTGCCACCTGGTCACCTGACCACAATGTGAGTAATGGTGACACCCCCGCCCCCTCTCTTCTTCTACAGCCATTGCTTTATCTTGGTCAGAATTAATTCAGCAAGAAAAGAGGCAAGAAAAAAATGAATGTTAAACCTTCATTTATAAAGATCTTTTTATTAGATGAACACAATTTAAATATAGGTGTGAGTTACATATTTAAATAAGTCAGTGCATCACAGGAATAGATCATAGGCATTAGTATTATGTAATTAAATCTTGTCTGTAATTTATTAATTGCCCCATTATAAAACAACAAATAAATAGATAAATAAATATAAAAATAAATAAACACAAGGTGTACACATATTGAAATAAACTATAAACATTGTAAGTAATGTATGACATCAATTTACAGTCACCATCATCTGACTATATAATTAAAAGTAAAAAAAATAAACAATGAAAATTATTTTAGAAAATAAAATGCCATATAATAATAAATATAATATGAAAACATAAAGCAGGTATGAGCTAAAAAAATTAATGTGGTAACACAGTAAGCATGTGTGCGTATTTGCTAATATATAAATAACAGATTTACTTGCAGTGTCAGGGGCCGTTAGTAAAGTAAATCCCTAGTTCTTAATGTCTACAAAGGTGACTATGTATATCTCTGTGGTCTCAGTTATGTATATTGCTTTAAATTATCATGACTGTACAATCGCTTAAGCTCATGGGGGAAAAAAATATTAAGGATCTTAAATGCACTGCTTTATCAAGGTTTCCTGTGTCATTGCATATTACAGTTTTTCCCAGCTCAATTCCTACAGTGCATACTGGAAACCGTTGGCATATTTATTATGATTACTAATATATATGTGCTAGGGCACTGATGGCCGGTGGTAGGTTTCTTGCCTGCTGTGCATAAAGCCCGGGTTTGACCCAAGCCTGGATAAAACATGATGACCCCACATTTGAGAGGAGCAGCTGAAAAACCAAAACTACTATAAAAGTATTTTTTTTTTTTTGGATCCTCATCCTCATCCAGTTTTACATCAATAAATAAATGACTGTAATTAAAACATAATTCCTGACTGTGCATTGGAATCATCTGATGAACATCATTAACTTATCATGAACGAACCCTCAAGTAAAAACAAGGAGATTTTCTGGAGAAAAACCAGAGCATCCTGAAGAGATTGGCATTTAAACCATTAAACTGGGTGAAATTTAAATTCCTTTATATCACCCCTTACCTCATCAACCTGCTTTCCTTATCTCTGTATCTCCTGGAGGGACATGATACAAAATAGGTGAAAGTAACATCACAGTGCTTGACATGTATAACCAGAACACTATCAACTGTTGTCTGACTGTGGTTTCATTTTTGGTGTATTAAAATTTAAAGCAGCTTAGTTCAGATTTTTGCTGAACCTCATTACTGATAATAAACGTACACAGGATGGGATGAAGAAGTGACGCTGGAGCTGATTTCTTTCTAACCCAGACTGTAGATTTAAACATTGTGAGCATAGTGTATTTTTTACTTTATAATAATTTTCCCCTGAAATTCTATTTTAAATATTGGACCTTCTGATCTAACACACTGCTCAAACTAACAGTTTCTTCGTCGTGATCGACAAAAATGATATTTTTAGCTATCCAAACTTAGCTAATATTCCGTCCAGGTATTACTAAACAGGATCAAAGAGATTGTGTGTCCACCTCTTCCTTTTATCTCAGCAACTTTTACAAATAGTTTCCACTCATCAACTGGTCGAAATGGTCATTCGGAACTTTAAATATGTTTAAATAAAGAGGAAACGGTTAAAAGTGTTTAAATGTTCACCTGTAAGTCAAGGATGTTAATGGATGTCACGCCCGCTTCCATTATGTAAGCCATCAGTGAACTGTACATAATGTGGGCTTTATCCTCCATGCACAATAATAGCATATCAACAAGACAATGTCAAAAACGCCTCCTTAGTAGCATGAACATTCAGTCAGATAGACTACATTGTAGGCTGGATGCAGGTTTTCACTTCACACTATTTCTGTATATTCCTCCTTCAACCTTATAATAATACAATATGTACGATATTTCCATTATGTATTTCATGCACGTTCAGTTAAACACAAACAAAATAAAAATCTCAAACGAACGCTCAGACAGATTTATTTATAAAATAGCAGTCTCTCGAGGATACGGTCAGTGAAACTCCGGCATGTTTACAAAATACAGTCTTTCCATTATTTAATGAATCTTTCACTCCAGACCGAAAGTGCTCGTCTCCTCAACAGCGATCAGTAGTTTCTCATACAGCATGGTGTATGAAGGATAAGGAGGCAAATCCAGACGGTTAAAGCATGTGTGAGCCCTGTGAGAAAATGGGAAAAACAAAACAAACAAACCACAAGGTCAAGGGTTAAGTAAGTACGTTTATGCAGACATGTGTTTTCAGGTTCTGCATTCGGAATTCTCTTGTGCTTTAGAGAAAAAAATGAAAGATTTACAGATTTCAGAGGAACAGTGATTGTAAGTCAATATGTCTCACTGTATTGTTAGTAAGTGAGTATACTTACTATTAGCATGTACTGTACAGTATCTTGCATAAGTACTGACACCTCTTGAAATGTTATTGCAACATTACAACCTGAAACTAAAATGGAATTAACTGGGAAAATGTTATCAAGATGGTCAGTAATGTTGTGATAGTGTTGCCACGCCAGCCATGCAGAAGGCCCGGGTTCAATTCCCAACCAATTCCCACACAACGCCCAAACCCCAGCCACTGGATGCAGTACCAGTAACCCACGCCTGGGTAAAATGGGAGGGTTGCGTCATCCAGTATAAAACCTGTGCCAAGTGGCGACCCCTCAACAGGAGCAGCCGAAAGACCAACAACAATATAGCGGACCCTGCACATTGGACGAATCTTCTTTACTAGCGCTAGGAAGAAGAAAGTTTAACTTTCCTTCACCTATACACCAATCAGCCATAACATTAAAACCACCTAGGTTTTAGGTTCCCTCTCAGTGTCAGGGTCTGCAGGGCCTCTGGGGCTGTGCTGTGGTGTCTGGCACGGGAATGTTGTCAATGGATCCTTTGGATGTTGTGGTGTGGGGTGTCCGTAGATGGAAATTGTTTGGTCTGGTGCTTCCCATGGTGCCCAGTCAGAATGAGATCTGGGCTCTTTCCTTACTGGGCCCCATGTGGTGCACTGGGTGTTCTGGTTCTTTTTTATTATGTTCTTTTTCCTGCATCCTGTGCGGCATCTGCTTTTCTTTGGGATTGATCCAGAAGGGCTGGCCTTTGCTCCCGACGGACATGTGTGAGCCTTGGGTGTCCATGATCCTGTCACCACTTTTCTGGGGTAACGTTTGTGATCAGTGTTGTTCACGTCACCTGTCAGTGGTCATAATATTATGGATGATCGGTGTAAATTATGGACTATCTTGTGTTGATTTACGACATTCATCCCAGTTTACTCTATTTTCTTTCCAGGTTGAAAAATTTGAAAAGTGGGATAGAGAAGAGTCACCCCTCTTATGCAAGGCACTGTACAAATAGAAAAAACTAATGCAGTTGTTTAAATGATATAAAACAAGCTTTTTCCCTCATATTGCTTAGTCTGTGCTAATGTTCCTGTGCACGCAATGCCAAACAAAAGTCGGTTCCGTCTGTGACAGTGTAATATAAACTCAATGTGGCACTGATTGAAGACAGCGGCTTGCTTTTGATCCGCCACCTCTTCCTTTTGTCGGTACAGCTCTGTGAAAAACAAGGTGAATTTCAAGGTGAAATTTTAGATGCATCAGTGAAAGCTTTTTAAATGGGCAATTTTAGGATGACACACTTTGTCATCTCGGGTAACTTTATTTAAAAGTCTAAACAGTGCGATAAGAGCGGCTTCTTTGAGTCTTCAGTGAATGCATGACTGGCTCGCTTCGGTTTTCCCAGGGATCCATCAAAGAAATTAGGCCAATAAACAAAACAGCGATTGAGATTTTTGAATCCATTGAATATCTCCAGAAAAAAAAAGATTCTGTAAAGGGGTTGGCATGACTTGAGTAGACAGTGATGTAATGAATAATTCTAATTTCCATTAGCATTCTGCTATTTGTTGCTTGAGCTCTGATCTACTTCACATGGATGTAGCAATTGGTGGGAAACACATGGAAAATATCAAAACAGTGTATATATACATATCATATATGTAAATACACTGCCTAGCCAAAAAAAAAAGTCACCACCTGGTTTTAACTAAGCAAAGAGGTACTATGTTTATTAGTGAAAGTAAGAGCATTTCCACTGGTCTGATGAGTCCAGATTTACCCTGTTCAGAATGAGGTCACCTGAATTATACTAAATCGCCGGGTTTTTCCATCAATGGAATTTTCCTTCATCACCTGTTTTGTGCACAGGGAGAACTTATATATACTTGGCATATGTTGTCTTAATACTTTTGGCCACCGCAGTACTATCAAACATGTGGCATTTCTATTCC
This sequence comes from Dinotopterus cunningtoni, assembly GCA_028565755.1. NCBI lineage: Eukaryota > Metazoa > Chordata > Actinopteri > Siluriformes > Clariidae > Dinotopterus > Dinotopterus cunningtoni. The sequence continues at coordinate 10,589,474 of JAOTRS010000044.1, forward strand.
TTATGGACTATGAGAAGATCAGTATTATTTTGCTTTAAGTTTAACCTAAGCATTTTTGTGAGCTAGAATGAGAAATGTGAATCAGTTACCCTTCTTTCAGGTCATGAAACTAATTCAGGACATTTTAAAGCTAAAAACTATGATTTAGAGTGAAGGGTTTCCGTGATCATGCTGTGAACGAACACTGTCCTGCAGCTAGAGAGGACATATGAGAGTGATTCAGCATGTATCACACACTTAATCTCAACTCAAGAACCTCTGGGCTAAGAGCTATTTGTACTGTATTGAGTATGAGTGAGTGGGTGTTTTTATGGAAGATAAAATTGTGACTTGTTGCACATTCTGCTGATATGTGAAAATGTGAACAGACATTGTACAAAACTATTACAGAAATGGAGAGCTTATGTAGCTTAATCTGACGGCTAGGTAAGAAATAACACGAAAAACTGTGCTCTTTTATGAAAATAATCCATAATGGGGATGTAGCAGAGGGCTGTTACCATGCCAAAGTGTTTTATTTCCACGCCAAAGTGTATTATTATTATTAGTCTGAAGTGTGTGAGTCCACTTATGCTACAGTGACTGTATAGTTTGATTTAATCTTGTGGAACATCCATAGGGCAAGTTAATTCCTGTTCTCACTTAAATTATAACAGACAGATAACCAGCTGTTCTCTCTCTCTCTCTCTCTCTCTCTCTCTCTGGATGTATAAAGTTCTCTGAGGTGTGGAACTTTCCAAAGTGCCATGACTTTTAGGAAGACGTGACACCTGAGATTCCTTGCGTAAATGTTAAAAAAATTTCACCACATCAAAGATTTTATGTTCTTCAATGTATTCCATTTATTGTAAGTCTTAAATTATATGAAGCCACATCTGTACAAGTGCCTGTGTACACTACAAAACTACAGTGCAACTTATATTTTCTAGATTGATATATATACAGTATATACAGTGGCTTGCAAAAGTATTCGGCCCCCTTGAACTTTTCCACATTTTGTCACATTACAGCCACAAACATGA
>JAOTRS010000044.1:10600955-10616951 GCA_028565755.1 Dinotopterus cunningtoni
GCCACCGGGGCTAGTGATCTGTTCTGTGATCCTGAAATGTTGGGAGAGATCCACTTCCCCCTCCACAATCATGCCACCATTATGTCGTTTTTTGGGTATTTATAACCTTGGAAAAAAAAACTATGCCACAATAACGCACAAAATGAAGTTCTTTGTTGTTCCATTTCCACCCAGACCGAATAGCATTCCCTCTGTGTCTCTGAGCATTCATGAACAAGACATGAAAGACGTCAACGATGACATCAATGCCCATCACTTACTGCAGCAACACCTGTACAGGGGCAGGAAAAACGTACGTCTGTCATCCACTTAAAAGTCATACATGCTCACCTCCCTAAGAAATCTTGGGCCCATCCAGTAACACTGTACATTTGGCTTTCTTTTCACAGCATCGCCACAGGTACAGCCGTAGTGACTTTACCATCAATCAGAATCAAGATGAGGTACAGGAGATCTTCCAGAGAACCATGAGAAGTCGTCTGGAGTCGTTCAAATCCGCCAAGATGGGGGCCACTCCAGCCAAGAAGATCACAAAGCATTCCAAGAAAGACCCAACCCAGAAAGTGAGAGTTTTTTCACAACATACGATAGTAAAATTATCTGCTGCTACTTAATGCACAGTACAAAGCAGTGCATATATAATATGACTTGAACACTTGAATATCACACCCATGATTTTCCCCCCAAATTTTGCCACACATTTGGAAGTAAACTATTATACAGTATGTCTTTGGATGCAGTAAAATTTAAAATTCCCCCTTACTGGAACTAGGAGGCCCAAACCTGTTTCTGTATGATGATGCCCCTGTGTACAAAGGAAGCTTAATGAAGACATGGTGTGTTGAATAAACACAAATTCCCATAGCCACAGTCTAAAATCTAGTGGAAAGCCTTCCCAGAAGAGAAGAGTGGAGCTCATTATAACAGCAAAGGGGAAACAAATCTGGAATGAGATATTCAGCAAGCACATATGAGTTTGATGCTCAGGTGTCCACATACATTTTGGCAATATAGTGCGTATGTACTGTATGTCTGGAGGAACTGTGGCTTAGTGGTTAGCGCTGTCACCCTGCGCCTCCAGGGTCTGGGTTCGAGTCCTGCCTCGGGGTCTGCGTGCATGGAGTTTGCATGTACTCTAACTGTGCTTGGTTGGTTTCCTCCAGGTACTCCAGTTTCATCCCACAGTCCAAAGACATGCACTCACTAACTCATCGTCTATACCTCTTAATCCTGTACACAGGGTTATAGGGGGCCTGGAGTCTATCCCAGGAGACTTAGGCCACGGGGCGGGCTACAGCTTGGATAGGGTGCCAATTTATCGCAGCCACCATGCCTAAAGCCAAAGACATGCAGATTAGGTTAATTGGCGTTTCCAAATTGCCCATAGTGTGTGAATGTTGCCTAGAGGTCATACCATGGTCGTAAAAATGGGAATAAATATAGTGGTCACCATTAGCTTCCACGGTTCCTAGTTAGATGAATACTGTATATCTACTATAATAAATCTTGTGTGTTTTTTCAGATGTCTATTGGGAAGCCTTCAGAAAGCACAACATATCCATATGGAGATGAAGGTAACATGGTTTATTAGTATTATTTTCAGTCTATTATTTTATCCAGGATACATTACAATAATAATTTCCACTCTTTTACTCTGGCTTGCATACTGTTTAGATTTTGAATTCTCAGAAGTAGAAAGTACATCCAGTGGGGATGGAAAGGCTGCAGGTGGCAGTTTTCCTTCGAGATATGCAACTGGAGGTAAGCACCAGTGTTCATTCTAAAATCATTACATTGTAGACAATCCATTGTGCAGGAATGTTTTGAAAATGTTACACTTTTTTTGGGAACTAGGTATAGAAAACCCAGCGTTCATGCCGGATATGGATGCTCCTCCTCCTCCGTGGTTAACAGAGGCTGAGAATGACATGAGCATAGCACCGTCTCAAAGGGCACAGCGCCCCTTGCCGTGGAGTCCAAGCAACCTGCACCGCATGGCACCTTTGAGGTTCAGTGATAACTCAACAGACTCCTTTCCGATGGCAGATACCACTCCCATGGAGGAATCACATGAGGAACCATTTGAAGAGCCACCTAAAAAGGATGGCACACATATGTAACCTTTACTTTACTCATCATGGCTACTAAGTATGCCTTTGGACAAGAATAAGATCAACAGAAGTTAGACTTTCTGTTATATAAAATTTTTTTGGTTTGTTCTTGCTTATTTCTATCTGGTTAGGACATTTGTAATAGTGTGCCAATAGCTTGCAAGACAAACATTAGGACGGTCTTTCTTAACCAGGGTCCTGGAGGACCCCCTGCCCTGTAGATTTGTTTTTTACAATGTGTTTTCTTGCATTCCAATACAAATGATTTAACCAGTCAGCTAATTAACATCCTTTTCGGAGTTGAACTGGATGTTGCAGAGCAGATGTTGTCGGACTTTCGGTTGCTCCAGTTGAAGGGTCGCCACAGTGGGCCATCCGATCCGCACACAACTTGACACTGGTTTTACACCAGATGCCTTTCCAGACGCAACCCTCCCATTTTATCCAGGCTTGGAACCAGCACCGCATCCAATGGCTGGGGCTTGGGCATTGGGTGGGAATTAAACCTATGCCTTCCGCATGGCAGGCGGGAATCCTACCACCAAGCCACCAGTGCCCCGGAGTTGTAGAGCAAATAAAACACTAAAAGGGCCAGAGGTTCTTCAGGACCAGGGTTAGGAACCGTTGCAGTAGAGTGATGTTACTTTTTACTTGAATGCTTTTGAACAATGCTTTTTTTCTTAGACATTGGACAGGGATATTCTGATATCCTAACACAGTCCTGAAACTGATAATTTATGCCTGTGCCTTGTCTCCAACCTGACATAAGTGGCAGTGTAGCAATGTTGAATAGGTTAACATCAACATATTTTGGGTAAAGGCACTTTTACTCAAGTAAATTATTATATACCTTATTTCTTTCATTTGTCAATAGGTAAATCATAAATTGTTCTCCATTTACTTAGCAAACTTATACTATCTTGTTCTACTTGTGTACTAATTGAACATGTAAGCTTCATTGGTGTTAAGTGTCAATCCTCTGTGAACCCTCTCAACGCTGAAACTTGTAAAATGAGGTCAATGGTTATTTATTTATTATGCCAAAATGTAATTTAGTTCTTTATGCCTAGATTGTAACTCTTAATCCATGTGAATGTCATATGTATATAAATTTATATGTGAAATATAATCTGGTAATTATGGACAATAAATATAATTAATGCACATTTCCGCACACCTTTTTCCCTATAAATCTTCTTTGCAACAATGACCATTGTTAGAAGTGCTATATAAATAAAACTGATTGACTTCAAATTCTTGCCTCAATCCCTAAATTGACTGCCTAAATCTTTTTAAAAAACATTAAAATTATACCACATACCTGGTTTATCCCTAAGGCAAACCATGTTAAAACCATGTGTAAGAAAGAGACAAATTCTGCATACATATATATTTAATTAAAATATTAACAATTAAATACGACAATAAAACAAAAACAAATGAAAAGACAAAAAAGGCTCAATGAAAGTCCCTTCAAAAATGTATTTCAAAAAACAGGTCCATTATCAGACATTTGAGAGCATGATGTAAGTATTATGTACTGTAACCAAAGCAAAATATGTTTTTATTTTTTTCTCTTGTTTCCCCCCCCATAAAACCCCTTCAGCATGAGGAAGGAACTGACATGGCACTTCAGAGCTTGTGCATCGGCCAAAGCTTTAGCAACTCTAATCGGTTTAAGCGTTTTGTTTAAAATTGTCAGCTGCTTATATCTCCACATTGGCTCCTTCGATAACTGATATTCTATGCTTTATTTTAAGGCTAGATCTTTGAGGTCTCCTGTCACAGTCTGGCTAGTGCAAGCAGTTGGTTATGCCATGCCAAGTGCCCCCCAAATCACAAACATAAAACCCTTGAGGAGAAAATTTGGTCCAGACATGATGGAACTGGCGAGAGAATGTGTTCTTGGCAAACAAAATGACAGTTACACACACATTATTGTATTTCTTTTTTTTAAACACAAACACATTATACAGTATATCATGTATCAGTATATACTCTGCTTCAGCGTCGATAAAGGCTTGTGCCCTTTGAGCATTTCAAAAGTACTTTTTTTTGTCCTTTATTTACTAGTTTAAGATCAGCACCATCAAGAAAGGCACATTCCACAGACAAGTCTCCTTTATAGTGAATCTTCACCTCTATGTGGATAATAATAATAATAATAATAACAACAAAAACTCCTAAAAAGTTAATCATGATGTACCAGTTGACAACTCCTGGTCTAGACAAACTGTAAATAAATAATAAACAAGTTACATGTACAGTAAATAATAAGTGGATATAAAATATTGTGTGACATTATTGTGCTTTCAACCTATTTTATTACATTAATTTACTTTTCCCCCCCAGTTCCCACCCACAGCATAAAAAGGCAACTATCACATGACCTCAAACATCACTGCACCCATCCATCATAGGAGAGCAAACAATCTGGAAGAGTGAGGGTTGACAGCCATAAAGTCATACTTTTTAGACGGACACATTTAATGTGTGCTGAGAAGAAGACTCACAGTCGAAGGAGAGCCTTGTAGAACGGCCGGGTGAAGAATGCATCCAGTAGGTACTGATGAATCAGTGCCAAGCCCAAAATACGTCCACTGAAGCGGAACCTGTTGGGCCAGACAGCATTAGTAAATGAACTGCCATTACGCAATGCTCTCAATGCAAACTTTTTTTTACTTAAGTACTGCACTTGGCACACTTTTATCTGACTGACACACACACTTACTTGTAATCCATATTATATAAAGTCTTAATGCACTACCACATTAAGGGATCGCCTGATGTATTCCTATGAGTCACCCAGTAAGTGGGAAAATTCATATCTATAGACGTGAGTTTGTCTGAGTTTGTCTCTTAAGCAAAAAATAAAATAAAAATGTAAATAAATATATATAAAAGATAGTAACGCAAACTTGGTTGAATCATGTCACTAATGTCTTGACGAAACATACTGTAACATTTTGTTAGTTGTAATGTTGAAATGAGTGAGAAAATGAGAAAGAAAGAGAGAAGTATGACATACCATTCTAAATGGTTCTCTACAAAGGCAGACATGGGACTAATCTGGACGGTGTATGTATCGTTGGCCGAGTACTCAAACAGGCCGTAGTATGGGTTAAAGAGCTCCTGAGACAGCAAGAAGAAGAACTCCCTCGAGGGCCCGCTGTAGTCCAGACTGCATAAGACAGACAAACAGTAATAGCAAGAAACCAAGTGACCAGACATTACATTATTAGGGTATGATTATATTAATGATAGAGCTTTTGCAGTCACATGATCCACAATTAAAACATTCATCACTTTGTCTGGCAATCATGCCCGCCACAAATGATGCCACCAAGCCTGATAAGGATGAATCGCTGTCTGAATTTGTCCCGACGGATTTTACAGAACACAGGAAGAGAGACCAGACGGTGAAGGCTCTGGGTTACTGATCGGAAGGTCGGGGGTTCAAACCCCAGCACTGCCAAGCTGCCAACTGTTGAGCCTCTTAACCCTGTCTGCGCTGGGGTAGCTGTATCCTGGCTGACCCTGCTCTCTGATCTCAGCTTCCTAACTGGATTATGCAAATAAAATAAAAAAAACCTGGGCTGTAAAATACAAGTGACAACTAATTGAATCTTGATCTTTGACCACTATTAGCCTTGTCTCCCTGCTAGATGGCTGATAACCACAAATCTCTTTTTTTTTTTGTCGTCCAGGTTTTTCATTTTGTATGCTGAGGCACTCCTCATGCAGGCACTGTAAAACTGCAAACAGGTTGCCAGACAAAATGACAGCTGGTTTTGTTTTACATCAGAGCTGATGTCACATGCAAGAGCTCTATACTGTACATCCAATGATAAACTGTAAATAAAAAATAAATTCATGAGACATAATTTATGTGAAATACTTAAGTTTAACTAAACTATATAAAACTTCACATAGTACAGTTTATGACTTAATTCTTTGCTGTGTTTGCAGAATGCATGATGTAAACATTTTCAGAGCAAGAAATCTAAGTTAGTGTTAAATACTGTATATGGCAGGTAAAACGTGGAACAAATGGTTACAATAATTATATGTTTTTTTGCACAGGTTTTAGTTAGGGTTGTGTTGTGTTAAGTTATGCATCCTGCGATATCTTCGTAGGTGTTAAAGATGCATGGGTTTTGGTGTACAGTACATACTGTATGGAATAATTTCTCGTTAAACTGCTGGATCAAGCAATTGGTTTATAGAAAATACATAGAAACTATATTTAAAAAAAAAAACAATTTGGACTGGAAAACATGTTTGTGACTTTACTTACTAAAATAAACCCAAAAAAACTAAAGGAACTTAAAAGTCTAAGAAAGTTTTGGCTTCTTATGTCATGTATAGATTATACAATATTATGTTGTTTTATGATATTAAGTTATGTGAGATCTGAGAATATAATTACTGCAATATTTTCAGTTTGTTTATTTGTTTGTTTGTTTGTTTTTATGTGGTGGAACTGAAGGTGCTGTAATGGCCTCGTTCATACCCTTCCTCTCCTACAAACATGATGTAGAGTTTATTCCTCTGGAGCTCCTTGCGTGAATGTGCCATCACATGGTTGAACGTGCCCTCGAGCAGGTGCTCTCTTCTGATGAGCAGCCTTTCACAAAACAGACAGATAGATATGTGTGTGTCAGGACAGAAGGCAAAGATTAGATCTGCTTTAATTTTATAATGTATCCATCGTGCACATAACACCGATGTCACACTTGCACAAACACACACACATACTTGATTTTTCCTGGCCCTTGGCCATAGCCCTTGGCTTCAAGCTTCCTGTAAAAATTGCGAAGTTTGGCTTCAAAGTCCCTGCGATATGGAGCAGGTGCTCTGGCTCTCTGCAGACCTGCCAATACAAACACACTCTTAGCTCGAGGTTATGTGCCTGTATTAAATTATTTGCTAGTTGTAAAATTTTCACTGTACAAACATAATATTTTGGCTTCAATAATAGTTTTTGTAAACACGATTAGTTCTCCCGCCTTTATCGCCATGTTCCTGCCAAGGTCCCCGGCAGTGTAATCAATCTGCGTTGATTTCTTTAAGACAAAGAATACACACACCTGGTGAATTCTGAGGGGAGGATCCAGGAGAGCATCTTGGGGAAAAGTTGAGGCCAGGGTGGAATGGGTGAGCTGGGATGTATGACATTATCTCCTCTTCGAACAAACTGGAGAGAGATCAGAACCAGAGCTGAACACAGGATAATTTGGGATGCAGGTTATGCATAATTATGCAGGCGCTTCTCAGAATCACATACTTTGTGTTAATGTTTTTCTGTATTAGTGTAATTTCTGCAAGTAAGCCTTCTGGCTGCTTCATGGTCAATATTCATAGGTATCATTTTCTTCAAGCCTCATGTTTAGCTGTTCCAGGATTTCTTACTTCTTTTTTGGAATAATTTCTTGTGATTTGGTGTAAAAGTAATAAATAAATAAAATAAATAAAACAGCGGCCGAGTATCTTAGTGGTCAGCACTGTCGCATTGCACCTCCAGGGTTTGATCCCCACCTCGAGTCTGTTTTTATGTTCTCCCTGTGCTTTGTGGATTTCCTCCGGGTACTCCGGTTTCCTTCCACTGTCCAAACACCTGCAGGTTAGGCTAATTCCATCCATCCATCTAGGAACCTCTGTAGTCCAACCAGGGATCGTGGAGGCCAAGGGTGACCATTGTATTGATTCCCATTTTGTACGATTGTGGTAGGTCTTCTTTTTAACATTCACATACTACAGGCAATTTGGGGACACCAATTAGCCTAATCTGCTTGTCTTTGGACTGTTGGAGAAAACTGGAGAATCCTGAGGAAACCCACCAAGCACAGAGAGAACATGCAAACACCATGGGCTCAGGAAGCTCAGGTACAAACTGTTTGTGAAAATTTCAGTCCTGAACTATTGAGTGACAGCAGGTCAATGGAAGGTACTGAAATTCTGACTGCAAGTAGTGTCTATGGTTAGGGGACACCACATAGACAATTCTGGCTGTAAACACTCATGGTGGATTTGCCATGAAAAGGCTGGTTAAGTAGGACGCATGGAAATGTATTATTAGGTTACAATGAATCATGGCCTCCGTTGAGTACGAGGAGGTTTTAAACGAAAATCTATGTGCCAAGAGAAGAATCTTTGCCAATAAGCTATAAATGGATTGCGGTTGAGTCTTTCAGCAAGACAATGGTCCAAAATTCACACATAAATGGATCAATAGCCACAGCATCAATATTTTAACAATGCAGTTCATAAGGCTTTATCACAAGCATAAGGCTGCTTGTTTTGTTTATTTTTTTGGAATAAAAGTACTTTCCAAATATGCATAATCCATCTATACTAATGACACCAGTAATTATGAAGCTGACTGTATGTAAATGCTCTAAAATTGTATTGTCTTTTGTCTCAATTGTAAATTCTCTTCGCCTTGCTTTTAAACCATGTCTGCAAGGCAAGTAAATACAACCGGAGTTCTCTCTTTAGTCCTAGACTACAGGAGCTGAATGGATAATTATCTCATACGTAGGATAATTTAGCACGAGTCTTGAACTAGCATGGGTTTGGAAAAAGCAGTCTATAATCATTTAATTGTAGAAAAGCTGCATATAAACATTAAATCATGGAGGATAATATCCGTTCAGTCAGGGAGAACCAGTCCTGAATTATTAAATCACGTAGAGACTAAATCCTAGGTTTAACACATCACTGTTTTCAGAAACCATAGACAGACAAGAAGAGGCAAACATGCAGTTAGATCCTGATATAACTACAGAGATTTATTGCACTGCATGCGAAACCATGTGTATACAGTATGTGTGTGTCAGATCATAGCTAAGGGCAAGATTAAGGCTTGGCACTATGGATTATGCTACATGAGGCTTACATCATGAAAATTTATTTTAAAAAAACACACACACCTTAACAACATAACCAGGTCTGCATCACAAGACAGCTTCTCCACCCCCTGTGGCCCATCGGTCCTGATGTAATGAATCTTTTCCCTGCAAGAACATAAATACGTACACTCAGCAGATTATTCCCTTTTTTATTTAGTCCTGAATGGCTTGAGGAATGTTAATTGTGTTTAAGCACACAGTTAATGAATGCATTTCACCTTGCTGAATGGAGCTGTAATAAGTGGCGTTCAGGAATGCTTTTAAGACAACGATCAGACATCCACATTTGGAAGATAGGAATCAGTCTTAGTGTGTAACTCTATACATAAATAGTGCTCTTATTACATTTAATGGCAGCAGCCGTGACAGTCGTCCATCATCCACTGACAGTAAACCCAGTAGCGTGAAACATATAGGACTGACGTATAGAATGTAAATTATGGTGTCCCGTGCTCATCTAAGTCGTCTTCCTGAGATTATCAGAGCGATTATTATTATATGGTCATAATACTTATCTTGTCTTTTCTAGAAAGATAAATGCTACAGTATGATTTATGTTTGGTGTAATATGTCTCTTTTTTTTTTTTTTTGTCCTGCAAACACGCCTGGAAAATGCTGACCTTAAAGGTAAATATTACCTATATTTAATATTGCATTCTCAACATAATTATCTACATAAACATTTTTTGGGCTGCAAGACACACTGGTGAAATAATTAGATGCTCATTGATAAGACAGCCACTCTCCGAGGTCCTTCATTTTAGCCATCTCTAACCACAAATTGGTTACTCACAAAATAAAACCCAGAAAAATTAACTAAGCCAGTAAACAAATGGAAATAAATAAATATATAACATGATGTATCTATGAAGACAATGAAGGGCAGGATGTCCAGATCCTGTGTCTAGTACAGTAAATCCCATAACAGGTGTCTACTTTTGGTATGTTGCACCAGGCAATGAGTTGTTGCAACATTGCTAGCAAATCACTCACCGGCCACTTAATTAGGTACAGCAGCGAGCGCTGCTGTGTTTGCTGACGTGGAGATCACTCGTGGTCGTGAAACAAGCGAGGGTCAAAACCGGTGATGCCATGGCATGCCATGACACACATGGCAGCAATTCAATGCATTTAGGCATGTAGACATGGCCAATAGTTTTAAACCAAGCATCAGAATGGGGAAGAACAGTTTATATATATATATCATATATGTTGCTGCTAGAGGTCAGAGAAGAATGGCCAGAATGGTTAAAGCATCTCGTTTCAACTATGATATGCTGAAGAGTATCTCTGAACACACAACATGTTTAACCTTGAAGAACAGAAAAATGAGGATAAAATTCACATTGGTGCACCAAATTAAACAATAGAAGATTGGAAAAACATTGCCTGGTGGGATGAGGCTCGATTTCTGCTGTGACATTTGGATGGTCAGGTCAGAATTTGACATAGATGACATGAAAGCATAGATCGATCCTGGGTTATGTCAATGGTTCAGGATGGGGGTGGTGGTGTAATGGTGTGTGGGAGATTTCCTTGGCACATTTCGTGCCCCATAGTACCCACTGAGCACTGTTTAAATCCTACAGCTTGCCTAAATATTGCACCTGATAATGTTCATGGTACACAAAGCTAAAATCATCTCAAACTGGTTTCTTGAACATTGCGTTGAGAACACACCGTACTCGAATGGCCTTTACTGTCACTAGATCTTAATCCAATAGAGCACCTCTGGGATGTGGTAGAACTGGAGATTCACAGCATGGATGTGCAGCCGACAAATCTGCAGCAGCTGTCTGATGCTATCATGTCAATTTAGACCAAAGTCTCTAAGGAATGTTTCCAGCACTTTGTTTAATCTATGCCACCAAGAGTTAGGGCAGTTCTGAAGGCAAAACGTTTCCAACCCAGTACTAGCAAGGTGTACTTAATGTAATGGCTAATACGTATAAATGCATGGCTTATTACTGTACAGTACATACATACTGTGGACATAACGCAGGCTGTGTAATCCAATTGTACTGAATTAACAAATTAAATGGTGTATCAGTAAAAAAAAAAGAAAAAAAAATCACGTTATAGTAACTATGGCGCTTAATTCAAAAGGTATTCTTTATTTAAGACAATATACAGTATATTTAATAATAATAAGAAAAAAAAACCTTGATGTTTAAGTAAAAACATTTTATTCTGGGTAAAACTGAGCAGCGATAGCTTAGCAGTTAAAGCTTTAAACTATTGATCAGAAGATCATGAGTTTAAATCCCAGCATCACCATGCTGTCAATGAAGGTGCACCAAGAGGAGCAAGCCTTTAACACTAAACTGCTCAGTTAAAACCGTGTGTCGATTCTAAGTCATTTTGAATAAAGGCATAGATTTAGACTTTTTTCTTTGTTTTTGTAATAACAAAGACCTGACACCCCTGCTGATTTCACACTCCATTCTCACATAGAAAACAGAGTTCTCCTCACCTGAGTGTGTGATTGCGGGCCAAACTTGGCTGCCTCTCCTGCAGCAACTCCAGAATGTTCGGCTGACGTAGAAAAGCCACGATCTTTTCATTATATGCTGTAACAAACAAAAAGGAGGATTAATGTACATAAAGGTACATCAAACTGACATAAAGCATATTAGATATATCTGAGTCACATATTTGCTATGGTTACAAAATAAGACTAGGACACAACCTGCCCAAGGCATCAGCGTTTTCAACTGAACGCCACATACGAGCATGACCTTTTTGCAGCATGTTACATAACACACTAAATAACCCATGAGTAATATTCACTTTCATTCAAACCACTTTATTTAAATTTTATTTGCGCAGCACTTTTAACAATAGATATTTATCACAGATCAGCTTTAGATTCTTAATAATCAAGCCAGGGGTGAAATTATTAAGGAAAACCCTTGAAAGAAACAAGCACAAAATTGAACCCATTCAAACTGGATTCTTCAAAAATGATTAAATAATAAGAGCATGTTCAAGTGCATAAATTATGGATTTGAAGAGAGCGCTATAGAATCATGTTGCTATGTAAAAAAAAAAAAGAAATGACATGGATTTTAAAAGTCCCATATTTTTCTATTTATTTAACACATTAAGTTAACACAGGTCTCAGAGATCCACCAAAGTGTTTATGTTAATACTCTAGATGTCAGAACATAACTGTCAGGTAATGCATTTTTTTCATACCTCAAACTCACTTTCTTTCACTTCTTCTTCAAATGCACAGTTTTAGTGTCTATGCAAATGAGCTACTGCTGGACCATGACCTAGAGAACAGCAGAGTTGAGCAACAATCCACGGGAGGTTCTCTTCTTATATGAGGTCACAACAGGGAAAAAAATCTAACTGGCTTGTTTTAACCTCAGCCAATACAAAAATGGAAAAAAGTTCCACACGCACACTGACGGACTAAAGAATGGCATAACAATCTGAATAATAACTTTCTTTTAACATGGGTTTCCAGTGATAACCCACTAAAATAATAAAAAAAAAACTTTCCTCATTTCAACATCAAATTTCAACATAACTAGAAATGTTATATTGAATTTTTCATTAGCTCCTGTACATGCTCCTGCAACTGACAATAAGGGAATAAAAATGAATGTCATGCTGAACCCCAACTTAATTCTAGCATATGACAAAGATAAATCATTTGCTATGGCATCCACATTCACCAGATTTCCAGCTCAACAGATCTCAAAGGAAATATCACTTGGAAGAATGGTGCTCATTGCATCACCAGTACAGGTATACAGACTCTGCAGGGAAATTGAAGCTGTTCTTGTTCATGGAGGACAAAAGAAATCTATATTATGACACTGTACTATGGGTTTAATGAATTTGTCACCAATTGGTTTGTCACTCATATGCATTCATATTAACTGTTGCTCTTGACTGTAATTCTAAATAACGTAATATAAGGAGAATAATGAAACCCTAAAACATACATAATATAAGAGCTATCTAATTTGATGGAAAAAATATCACTCTACTAGTAACTGTAGTGCACTTCGGCTTCAGTTCATCTGTTATTTTCTGACACTTGCTAATGAGTTTTTTCCCCTGGTTTATTTTAATTCCCAAAATGGGAAATCTACTGTAGGTTATGTTTCCACATTAAGTTGTAAACTCCTATCTGTTGTTTATCCACATCTCTGCAATTAGTTGTAACATTTATCTGTCTTATTAAAAGTGCTTAATTTGTGCATTAATCCTCTGCTCAAGGGATATTAAGTTCTGAGGGTTGACAGATGGCAGCCTCCTGGAGGGCTATAACACTGCAGACCTTAGCATTTTCTCGAAATTAATACCTTATTTATCTCAGCTAATTACATAACCCTCATGCAGTGAATTGGGTATGCTGGAGCAACACGAACACGAATTCTATAGTGCATATTTGCTTTGCAAATAGGAGAAAACATTGTGGCGGCACAGCGGCTTTGCGGGTAGCACAGTCGCCTTGCGCCTCCACGGTCTGTGTTCGATTCCCAAACAAGGAGTATGCATGTTCTCCCCGTGCTTGATGGGTTTCCTCCGGGTACTCCGATTTGCTCTCACATTCCAAAGGCATGCAGATTAGGCTAACTGGCGTTCCCAAATTGCCTGTAGTGTGTGAATGAGCGTATATGTGTGTGTGTGCCATGTGATGGATTGGCACCCTGTCCAGGGTGTACACTTCCTCGTGCCCAAGGCTCCTGGGATAGCCTCCAGACCCCTGCTACCCTGTATACAGGATAAAGTGGTATGATGATTAAGTGTATGAGAAAACATTGTTAGATTTGTAGCCAGTTTTGAAGTGTTGATATTCTGGTAAAAAGCTTATTTTCTCCTCTAAATGACCCAAATGACTGCAGAAAAAGAATAGCATAATGCAGCTCTGAAAAGCTGCAGGTGTCTATTTTCTTTCTCAAGCTGGAGTTAATAAGGCCTTTCCAAAACCATCATTCATTTAGAGTTACAGCCCAGTTACAGCACTTTCCCAGCGAGGGTTTCTCTTCTCTCTAAAGGACCTCCTCAGGCAAGACATCAGTGAATTTAGCTTCGATATTCCCCATGCACTCGCATCGACAGCCTGCATTACACTGAGGAAGCACCAGATTGCATCTTCCAGCTTTTCAGCTAAATTAGTAGCATAGATAGTTCAATGATTTGACAGATAAAATACCAGCGCATGATGTGACCATTATTTCGTCTGAGAATGGGTGAAGTGAATTATTATTTTTGTAATGTATGACAGAACAATTTAAAACAAATTAGTAATTTGCATGGCCAAAGAGAACACTCAAAACAAAATTATTATACAGCTTCAGCAGGCTTAAATATGTTTAGACAATAATCAGAATACCAACATGTACTATTAATTAAATACCTGCCATCGTTTTATTTCTCTGAACTTATTTTATTATTATATTTTCCAAGTATCTGAACACACATTTTCAATTCATTTTAGCTCAATAAAACTTCACTGGCTATGCAATAATATATAGTACTGTGCAAAAAAATTCTTACACCCCTAATTTTTTTTTATATTTTGCAGACTTTAAATGTAGTCTTGGAAAATAGCTTTCCAAGCTTCCTGAAGGACTTTTTTGGTTCTCATTTTGGTAAGGTTTTGGTTCTCATTTTCATTCCAGCCTGACCAGTACCTGACCAGTTTCAGAGACATGTTTTTTAATTTTTAAGTCACACAGTAACCTAGAAATCATTCAAGCATAAAAACACTTTAATTTAAGGCGTGAACCAGTGAGAAACAGGTGCAGAAGATGAGAGATGATCGGGGTGGTGATTGATATACTGCTGATGCTGAATGCTGAGTGGGTGCAACAGATGAGAGGGGAAATGAGGTTGCTGCTGAGGTTGTTGCTGTACATAAACAATCCATTCTTAAATTGTATCCTTAGGCACTTTGCAGCCTGATGCGCTAAACCATATTGCTGTGTTTAAAGATAAATAAAGCTTTTTGGGCCATGCTGTTATTGGAAAAAAAAAAAATCAATGAATAAATGAATTAATAATAATAAAAAACATTTATTCATTAACTTGTTTTCTTGGTTTTAAAAAAATCTTTAAATGTATTAGGCTTTTTTATAAATATAAAGCTTTTTTCATACCCAAGTATAAAACCTTTTTATAAACTAAAAGCACAAAAAAGGCACAAAAAATAGCAAACGAGTGAAAAACAACATGAGGTATACAGAGTAACAAAAAGGGATAGTGCTAAGTGAAAAGGAAGGTCATTAAATGAGATGCAAGAGGACAGCAGCAGCTGCAAGGAGAATGAAGCAAAGCACTCCAAAATCCTGCAGCCACACCGTTAAAGTACCTGCCAACTATGAAGGAAAACATCTATGTAGTTTTGTAAGAAGCCGGATTTAACAATGTGAGGAAACATAAGGATGCACAAGAGCCTGAAAAATAAGCCGGGGCAGGAACTGCATTAGTATTTCATAGAAGACTTGGAAACTAATGAAGCACAGAAGTCATATGTGCAGATCACTTTTTGACTGTCAGTAAGAAGTGTGTAGCAGGAATCTTCAAATATTTTTTCGATGCAAAAAGCAACAGCAGATTGCATAATATTAAATAATTTAATGTTCTTTCCTTAATGTAAAACTGAAGCCCCTTTCCCATATTCCCAAACTCCTAGTGAGAACACACTGATTTGTCTGAAATGGAAATGACTCAACTTTAATAGTTTTCTATGTATTAGTTATGATATGTATGAGGTATGAACTTGCCACACAATAAATCACCATATATGTTGTCATAATCTATTAAAGGATACTATTACCCTATAAATAAATAATTTATTGATTTGAATTTAGCCATTTAGCCAAATAAGGGATGTCACAAATTTGATAAACTCTTTGATTCTAAACTCGCATTGATTTTAAAATACTACTTTTGACATATAAAGCATTAAATGGTCTCGCGCCGCAGTATCTGAGCGAACTGCTAGTGTC
>JAOTRS010000044.1:10627655-10639124 GCA_028565755.1 Dinotopterus cunningtoni
GGAGATTATTGTGGGTTATTGTTTTTTGAGTAGAATGACTTTTACACATGCGCGCGCGCGCACACACACACACACACACACACACACACACACACACACACACACACACACACACACACCATTGGATGCTGGGAATCCTGGACACTATTCTGTCAGCTGTTTTCCACTTTCCTGGACAGTGAACTCTGTTTTGTTGAAGATTTTCTGAAATTAGGATTATTCACCATCGGGACAGCTTTATAGGACAGACATTTTCTATCATTGTGTTTCCAGACTAATTCATTAAAATCGGTGAGGCTGACTCATCTCTCCTGCACCAACACGCACACACACACACCCACACACACATACAATATACCGGTCTTTAGACATGTTATACATTCACATACATACTGAAAATATTGTGTATAATCATAAATATTGGTACAGTATCTGTTGCACTGCAGTGTCTATTTTTGTACAATACACGTCTGTTCATATCTGTGGAAATTCGTAACTCGAATGTTTCTAGGTTAAGGACTCCCTGTATTAAAATTAATATCTTATTTCTTTGTATACAAATTTTAACTATTACTTATTATTTTAACTCCACAATCTATCATTGTGCCTAATTTACTTTATTTTAGCTTGCAGTAATAATGCTCTTTTATTCCTTGTGCTGCTTCCTAGATTTTAAGCTCAAACGTGCTTTTAGTGGAATTCAGTTGACATTTATACATCTAATTAGTAAGTTAATCCCATGGGCTCATGCACGGTCAAGGTTTTGATTCCTAACACCTAAATGAACAGATTTACATAATGGTCAAAATAGCAATTGTGTGTATAATAAAATAACAAGTCAAAGATTTAATATGCCAGAAGAATAGGTTACTACAATAAGTTACTACTACCTATCTTGAAATAATAAGGAACTAAGGTCAAATAGGGACATACTCTAATATCCTGAAACAATAAGTTATCACATCAAAATAATGAGATAGGACATTTTAAACAATGTGTTGGTTCAGGGCTTCCAAACACACCTTGTAGACACACCCACAAACACTTTAATCAGGAAAATCACACAAAAGAGCACCATGCCATCTTTCTATGGGAAAAAAAAAACCACTCACACACACGCACACGCTGACTGGGTGATGGTTGTAAATAAAGTGATAAGCATATTCAGTAGCACGCCCCGGCATAGAGGAGAGAGTGTTCAAGCTCTGATTTATCTCTCGAACCAGGCAAACACTCTGTCACACTGTCAGCTGGTTATGAGTATGTTTGAACAGCGTGGCTCTGGAGACAGCAACACCCGCTGTACGCTAATCAGTTCTCCCAAACCGCAATGCACACGGAATGCCCATGCTTTAAAGCTGTCATGTGATCTTGGCTTATCAGGGGAAATAAATTCAGGCAAAAAAAAAACAAAAAAAAAAAACGCAGTCTTGTACTCATAAATCTCCTAAAGGTGGCAACAACTGACTAACACAACATGGGTGTTAAAATACCCTCCAGTCATGATCTGGACCAGAATCCAAAAGCCATGTATCTTTAATGGTTAGTCTTTAGTCAGCTGTGGGTTGTGGGTAGCAGAGCGGTGGAACTGCAAACAGTAACTACAGTCAGACTACACAAACACACTGTTCTGCGAAGTGTCTTACAAGCTTGAACATTTTTTTCCCGCTATTTCAGACACCTGCTGTTTGCTCTCCTGCACTCTTTTCCTTCCATATTAATCACCTCTCACCTTCTCTCCTACCCCCCATCTATCTCCATCCTCTCTGTCTTTAATCTTAAGCGCAGGAGGAGCCAATGTTTTGGAGTGCATGGGGAGGTCTGAGCTATATGTTTAAATTTAGCCCAGTGATGCATTGCCAACAAATAATTCAAAATAGGTACAGAGAGCTTAGAAAAAAAAAGAAAAAAGAAAAAGCCTTATAGTGCCAAACAACTGCAGTCACGTGATGTGTAGAGGAAGCAATTCAGCATATGGGCTAAAAGCTTAGGGATTACTTAGTTGGTGCAGTGAAGAGATGACAAAGCAAAG
Organism: Dinotopterus cunningtoni; assembly: GCA_028565755.1. Lineage (NCBI taxonomy): Eukaryota > Metazoa > Chordata > Actinopteri > Siluriformes > Clariidae > Dinotopterus > Dinotopterus cunningtoni. Next base: position 10,629,688 of record JAOTRS010000044.1, read on the forward strand.
GATAGAGGAATTATGACTCCATGTAATAGTCTAATACAGGAAGGCAGCTCGAAGAATCCTGACCATCTCCATCATCTTGTAAAGGAATCCTTAACCCATCATTCTTACAGTAATTAATCCATTGCTATAATTTGGTATTTTGGTCTGGCATTACACCCGATTGTCATTCACACACTACAGGCAATTTGTGAACAACAGTGAGCCTGATCTGCATGTCTTTGGACTGTGGGAGGAAACCGGGGTATCCGGAAGCAACCCACCAAGCGTAGGGAGACCCCGAGTCTGGAATCAAACCAGGAACCTGGAGGTGCAACCGCTACACCACTGTGCCACCCATCTCTATCATGGACTTTCATTCATGGAAAATTTTTTTTTAATGATTTGTGAGGAATAAAACAGAATTTGCTGTGACAGCCATCATACTGTACCATCATTACGACAGCATGTCCTGAAGTGTTTTCTTTCTTTTACACCATAGCAATTTGTTTACAATTATACAATCTCGTTTCATTTCAAGAATATGCTAGACATTTAACCACTCATAGTTATAGGAATAATTATTATATGGCTATGGCTTAGTGGTTAGTTTGCATGTTCTAGCCGTGCTTGGCGGGTTTCCTCTGTGTACTCTGGTTTCCTCCCACACTGCAAAGTCATGCAGATTAGGCTAACGTGTGTATGCCCTGGGATGGATTGACACTCTGTCCAGGGGATATCCTGCCTTGTGCCTCGTCAAGCTCCAGGCCCCCTGCGATCCTGTATACAGGATAAAGCGGTATAGACGATGAGACTGACGAATCACAAGGCAAGTTAGTTCTCACAATATACCAGCTTTAAACAATCATTTCCTTTCCAGCATATTTTCTAATGGCACTTACAGTATAATTAAAAAGCACAGCCTGTCATGTTACTGAGACAAAAATATTCCAGCGAAGTTCCATTCCATCTTTATCACATTAGTGATTATACATTTTTCTTACTTAAATACAGTAACAACACATTTAAATTACCTGCAGTGCCCGCCATGCAAGTTCCTTTAAATGAGTTGTTAGTATACATCAGAAACAATAATGGGACTTATAAAACAGGAAGTGATGGTTCTCTGCTTAAGGCTTTGGGCTCCTGCTTGTAAGTTAGATGTAACTTGAGCAAGGCTCTTAACTCTCAACTTCTCAGTTGTATCCAGGCTCAACTCTAGGTTATTTTGTATAACTGCTGTTATGTAAAATCAACACCTTCTGACCAATGAGAACGAAGAATTCAGCAGTCCTGTGGTACAATAGGTTATTAATCCCTAACGATTGAGCTAACCACATTCGAACCCAAAGAGACTTTTTAAATTTCCTCTTACTCTGTCATGAGTGATTAGTCTCGATTCTGTTACCTTCCTTATTAGGATAGCTATAGTTTAATAGGGACAATTGCCTGGGGTAGCACTTGGCGTAGTGCATGTGGTTGGCACAGTGTCCTCTTGAAGTGCCCCTCTGGGAAGAAGAATTTTCAGGGCGATCTATTTTTAGCATATTGGACGTGCTCCCGTTTAACGAGAAAATCCAAAGCTCAGCACTGTTCCCAACAGCTTTTTTTTTTATTACCAGTGTCCAATCTGCTGAGACACAGAGTTGAAATCTGCAGAAATGAGAGCATTTGAAAAAGGAACAGTCCTCTCGGTTTAAAGCACCGGGGCTTGACTTACTTCAAATGCACTGCGGGCACTTGACATGGAGAGGGGCATTTTACAGAAAGAGGATGTTATTAAATATCAATAGTGCACGGTATAAAAGGAATATGACTCATGGATTCTCTGGAGGGACCAAAACCTGCAGTTTAATATTTCCTATGCTTATCCTGGCAGAGTGCCAATTGCACTTTGCATTGAGCCATACTGATGAATGATACATCGTTTATAAGTGTGATGTATGACCCTGCAAGCTAATGCAAGCCGCATTCATTTTCTTTCCGCTCAAAGCACTTCTGGCAGTAGGACTGCACGGTGGAATTTCTAATCAGTATCCTAAATTATGTTTTAGGACAGTCCCTTGATGGTTTGTCACATTGGAAATGACTTGACTACATACGTGAGTTCAACTCCGTGTAAATCTCATCATTGAAGAGAGGAGATTGATTGTACTTTTAGAGCCTTGAAGGTTATACTGATGTTCAGAATACATCCCAGAAAAGGCCATGTCACTAAGGATTCACATCAATAAAGGACTTTAATACATTAAGCATTCTTATGTAATTAAACTCCTTACACTGATCCACATGTATGCCATGTTTTTGCACCATGCATTGATTTTAAAAACAAAAAAACTAAACAAAAAGGCTACAATTATTGGTGGGACGATCATAAATTCTAGTCGATTTCCTGTGAATCTTAAACGATCGATTATGAAAAAGAGCAATTGATCTGATTCATCAAAAATTCCAAAAAACACACCATGATTCATGTTTTTGTTCTGCTGTTTTTGTGTAGCTGAAATAAGCACAAACATGCATACAGTATAATGCTGTTAACTGCCTGCTCATGACATTTTAATGTAAAATGGCAGATGATGTATCTTAAGGTGTTCTGTTTAACAGTTTTCTTGGAAAAAGTCTCCTCCTGAATGTGGGCATACTTTGATTTTTGGAAAAAAGATGAAAGAAAAAAAAATTAACATGAAATGCATGATGTGAAAAATCTGTCACAAGGTGTATGAGTACAATGGGAAATACTGGCTAGCCTACAATAACAAGCTTCTGCTTTGACAGCTGTGTCATGTTTGTAATGTTAATTTATTCAGTAACAGACGCTTAAAAGAGTAATCCTAGTTGATGTATGTTTGTGTAATGCACTCTGGGTTTAGTAATAGTAAATAGTGGTGGTAATAATTTTTAGGAAACAAAACAAGTGCAAGAAGCATCGTACTGTGCGTGAAAGCGATTGTTAATCGATAATGGATTGATTGACTCAAACTGATGATCGATTATGGAATGGTTACAGACTACCAACACTACAGTAGTTAAAATATATTCAAACAAGTTGCTTTATTATTAGTTAAACACATATGAGTCCTTAAATGATTGTAATTGTGAATGGTGAAAAACACTAGTCTATGGGTTGTTCCAAAGAACTGAGAAGTATGTACAATCTTCTAGTAAAATTTTACATTCTTAGATGTATGTACACACCAAAACACATACAAATTGTGTGCAAATTGCACAAGTTGTAATGCAACTTTTGCATTTCTTAATATAGTAGATTCCAAGGAAATTCGATTTATGATCAATTGTACATGTACAGGTAGTCCCTGACTTACGAATGAGTTCCGTTTTGGGAGCATGTTCGTAAGTCTGATTTGTTCTTAAGTCTCATTGAGTCTTTTAAACCTTTGACACGAATATACAATTTAAAGCATACCAATCTACTTGACTAAATCTCTGTCCCCTTTCTGTGCCAGTGTCAAATGTAACAGTGTTGTCTCTAGGTCTTTAAATCGCGAGGGGAATCCCGAACGCCATTTTGTCTCAAAGATGTTTTCCACTGTATTGGACTATGAACTCTGTTTTGTTGCGTATCTTCCGAAATTAGGGTTATTCATTGTCTGGACAGTTTTACAGGACAGCCATTTTCTATCATTGTGCTCTGGGACTGATTTACTGAAACTGGTAAGGCCGTTTTATTTCCCCTGCACCCTCACAGGCACAAATACAATATACCGACCTTGCACATTTTATACATTAACGTACACACTAAAAATATTATATAATTGTAAATATTGGTATCTGGTGCAATGCAGTGTTTAGTTTTGTACAATACACTGAGCTACTTCTGTGATTTCTTCTCTTCTAGAAATGTTCTCGTCCGTTTGTATTTGCTGAAATTTGTAACTTGCATGTTCGTAAGTCGTGGTCACACCAAAACACATACAAATTGTGTGCAAATTGCACAAGTTGTGATGCAACTCTTGCATTTTTTAATATAGTAGATTCCAAGGAAATTCGATTTATGATCAATTGTACATGTACATGTAGTCCCTGACTTACGAATGAGTTCCGTTTTGGGAGCACGTTCATAAGTCTGATTTGTTCTTAAGCTCTTCTTAGTAAATTATCTAATTGGAATGTTAATATTTCTATTGATTTGCTTTGTCCTTATTTAAGACATATAATCAACTCGCTAGTTGGCTAAATACTTCAGTTCTTTGTTCATTTTGATGTTTGGCCTTCGTAGTTCCCAGTTGCTTAGCAACAATGTCCCTATTAATTTCACCACTTAAACAATGAGCCAATTGAGTGTTTACTTTCTTTCTGAAAGTGCAAACTCATAAGATTGACCAACAGATTGCACACTGTGGGACAAACAAGCACACACAAACACACATACCCACGGCGCTCAGATGTAAACAAGGGATAAAGGGTAGGGACTGGTGGAGGTTAGCTTACTTGGAGGCAATGAGTCATCAACACTGGGGTAATGGTGGGAGGTGGGCCGCATAGCAGGAAGTTGACTGAATGGTTGGTGACTAGCTCCTACAAATGTGATGAAAATGAAAAATGGAGATTCACTATTCACAATCTAAACGACATGGATAATCATAAAGGAAAAAAAAAACATGAAATAAGAAAACAATGAAAGTTCTTGCATGATGAGAAACATAATGAAAAACATTAATGTGAGAATACTGTCTGGTTCAGACTGTTCTGAGGGTATAATGGGTAATATATTCTTTGGGTGTTTGTCTCAGAAATTCTAATTATTTCAGCTTGAAACAAAGCCATTGTTTGAAGAATCCCTCTGTGCAAAATTCATGTAGTCAACAGTCTCTCTGAGAAGGATTTATCCTTATATTGTTCAAAGTAAATGCTACTGCTTATTGATATCTGCTTGATATCAATTTGCACTAAAGTGTTCTCAACGGTTTAGGGATGAAAATGGCTTTCTTGCCATTTCTGAAGTAAACGGCTCAAAGAGAAACATCTCAAAAAGTAAAAAAAAAACAAGAAAAAACAAGATTGAATTATAAGGAGACTATGACATCCATCCCACCCAGAGAGCATGGCCAATTTTGCTCTCTGGACACCCAGCAACTGTTGGGAGTTCCTTACATATAGCACCAACTTTACGTACAGCACCAACATCTATGTGCGTGCTTAATAAATTGCATTAAGTGTAAACAATGTCTAAAGCCCTGAGAACACTCCATTACCCAAACAATATCTTTTCAGGAGTAATCCTTTGGTCACTTTCCAGTGGTGGATCAAACAGCAAGTGAGGGGCTGACAAAAAGTGCACAGCACCAAAATCAATCAGTAAATCTAGATCATTAAAATGCCTCCACATGAGCGAATAGTCTATTAAAATCATATCCAAACTGGAGCTGTTCAATGGCTTTGTGTTTCTAGTTCAACAATTTTAACAGCAAATTTCCTGGCGATATGAAAATCAGCTGACTTGGCATTACAGTACAGCTCAGCATCAGTCTCTCCAATATCAGGACATACCAGACATGTTGGAAAAGTCAAAGGACTTAAGCAGTATTTGAGGATGAGTCATGAAGAACTAGCCAATATGCTATCCACTACCCACTGTGCTTGTGAGCAAAACACTTAACCCTCAAATGATCTAGAAGCACAGCAGGACGATGATTGAACCTGTCTCTGACCCTTTCCCCTGTCCGGTAGGACAAAGCATTATTAGGACAAACTAGTCCTTGTGGTAATGCTGCTTTCAAGCCTTATTGATTTGATCTCCATTTGGTCCTGGTAAGCTACTGGGGAAAAAAAAGAGTAAATGTCACATCAGTGGTCAACAATTATTGACATTCAGTGGTGTGAAAATTAACAGATTGCAGAATTGTCAATCTAAATCTCTGTAAATCTGGGAAAGTGACAAAGATCTTTCTATCACTAAGAGCAAAGAAGGGCAAATCTTAGGTCAATGGTCAATTGATTTGGTTGTTGTTATTATGGCAATTTTTCAAGCAACTTAAATTCAATCATCTGTGATTGCAACAACTGAGGCCACATTTTGACATTCATTTGACAATCAATACCCAGCCATATATTTTTCTCAAATAAGAAAAGTACATCTTTTCCCACCTGGTGACCCAACACTGGGACCAGCTACTGGAGACTGAGCATGACCTCCATCGTTTTGCTCCTCCATCCACTGGGTGGAAGCATCTCCCAACTCCCTTGAATCTGGGCTCTGTCCTGAGTCTGTTACCGACTCAAAGGCACTGTTCTCCTCCTCTTCCTCCTGCGAGGAAAATACGGTGCTCTCTGACAGACGGGTGCTGTCCACAGATGATAGCCGCGTGTGGCTGCAGAAGCGGTTTCGTCCCTCGTGACCTGAGTTGCTGTAACAGGACGTGCTGTAACATGATGTGCTGTAGCATGAGGTGCTATAGCAGGAGGTGTCACACAGCTCACACTCGCTCTCCCTGTGAACCCGGTGGCCTCCTCCACCGCTTTCAGTTTCCGCATCTTCACTCTCGAGACGTGAGCGGGTCTCACCATCCAAGAGCTGGTTGAGCTCAGAGAGCCGTTCGATGGAGAGGCTTGGAGGCAGAATCCTCCGACAGCAGGGTCTAAGACATTCTGGGACTACTGACGGAGACCGAGTCTCACTGGATCCTTCCTCGTTTTCATCAGCCACCTCTTTTTCGTTCTCAAGTTTTAGGCTAACATCCTCAGGAGAGTCAGGATCAAACGTCTCCCCATCATCTTGGCTGTGAGAGCCCTGCTGGGCAGAGGGAAGGCTGTGCAGGAGGTGATGTATACGAATGTAGTGCGATCGTGGCGTTTCAGGTTCGGTGCACGATGAGGCAATGACTGTCTCAAGTTCAGAGACAGGCAGTGAACAGGGCCGGCGTTTCATGGCCCTTCGCTTCATCATACATGTTGTCCTTGGTGAACATGGTACTGCACTCTCACTCTCTTCCTCCTCTCTTACTTCTGGTTGCTCTGAGCCTGTAGCTCCTTCTAGTTCAGTGATTTCTTCCCCCTCTGGCTTTATCTGAATAACTTCTTCCTCCACCTCTTCATCTCTTATGACTATTTGACCTGCAGCTTCATTCCCATGATCTTCCACAATATTGTCTGTAATATCTGCATCACCATCATGATGCACCTCTCCCAGCTCCTCAACTAGTTCCTCAGGGCTCAGCTCCTGATGTTCAGTGAGCTGAACTGTGTATGACAAATCCTCCAATGTTCTGTTCTCTTCCTCCCTTGGTGCCTCCTCTAGATCTACATCCTCCCCTGATTCCTCTGTGCTAGACACAATATGATCAGGGGAACTAGGTTTAGCGGAAGAAGGTAAGGGCAAAGGATTCTGTTCCTCCACATTCAGAAAGATATTTTCATTAAGCTCATTTATATCTTCATTTTTGTCGTCCAAATCAGCGGGTGTTTGTTGGTCAACATTCAGCTCCTCCACTTCCTGATGATCAGGAGTCACAGCACCATCTGCATTCACAGATACCTCCTCATCATCTACAAGACATATAATGACAATTTGTCACTAATGTGAGAAACCTACAGTATAACTAAACAGCTCTTAGGTAAAACCAGTCTCATACATAAAAAAGTATTGATATAGTAAAATAATGGAGACCTGGATGAATTGAAGATGTTATCTCAAAGCGAAACTGAAGCTGTCCACTGACATGATCTGTTGGCAGCCTGCGGCCTAAAGCATAGCTAATCACACGGTCTCTGTTGAGAAACATGGACAATCATTACTACTGCTAAAATATGAGCCAGGAAACAGAAAAGGAATAAAAGTAAATTATCTGAAGAGATAAAAGTGAACTAATACTTAAAGAGTAAGGAATAATATACAGCAAGCAAGGAATAAAATAACAAGGGTTTGAAAGAGAAAATCCTACAAAGTATAAATGCACCCCAGACATTAGGGAAATTTATGGTGTTCATTTAAAAAAATATGTGTAAAAATCCACCATTTTTAAAGCATGCCAAGGAAAGCACGATTTTGTGACTACATTATTAAGTATACAACACTTACCCAATAGCATGCTTCTCCAGTAGCCGTTGCACAGGCACAGACAACTTGCCCAAAAAGCGCTTGATGATGGGCCTGCTCTTGGCAAATTTGTCCTTCACTTCAATATCCAAAACATCCGTGGGCAGAGAGACAAAGTTAAATTTCTGTGAAAATAAAGCAAGCCAAAAGGGTGTCATACCCTCTTTGAAAAACATATTAAGGCCTTAGACTTTCCTATTTTTCATCTTTATTTGCATTCTCTTACACCATTTACTATTTGATAAAGTTAATGTAGAACATATAACGGTCATCCATACTATTAACACCACAACACATTGACACATTAATATTGTCCTTATCTGACATTATTGACATTAATAATATTGACATTAATAATATATAATGTCTTGGGCACTGGTGGCTCAGTGGTAGGTGTTTTACCTGCCTTGCGGAAGGCCCGGATTCGATTCCCAGCCAGTGCCCAAACCCCAGCCACTGGAGGCAGTGCCGGTCCAAAGCCCGGATAAAAATGGGAGAGTTGCGTCAGAAGGGCATCCAGCATAAGACCTGTGCCAAGCTTGTATGTGCTGTGGCGACCCTTGCCGGGAGCAGCCGAAAGGCCAACAACAATGATATATAATGTCTGTGGGGACCAAAGCTATCCTGTCTGGTTCAATCCGAGAGAAAAGCCAATGTAGCACAAACCACTGAAAAAAACAAAACAATGCTGACCATGACAGAAAGGCACCAGAACCCCAGCACTACAGATCACCTTGCCCAGGGCTCAGCAAACAAAGGAGCGAAAAGGTTGCCAACCAAGCCTGCAAATTCCCCAGTTCTCAAGCTGATTGAGCACACATGGGATGTGCCAGACAAACAAGGCTGATCCATGGAGGCCCCACTCTGCAGCCCACAGCACCCAAAGAATCCGCTGCCAATGTCCTGGTGCCAGACACCACAGTACACCCCAGAGGTCTTGTGGAGTCATGGCCCAAGGGGCTTTGTTTAGTACTGAAAGTAAGAGCATTTTCACACACACATACAATGAGACAAAGCTCAGAGGACTGAAACTAAACTGCTGTTTGGCCATAAGAAAACCACCTAGTAAGGTTGGTCAGAAAACAAAATTTAAGCTTGCTAGGGAGAACTTTACCACTGTGCCACTTAGGGATGATTTAAATGCCTTTTTATAAGAGAAGTTATGAGCATTTTTTATGCCAGATTATAAACTGCATGTTTTGACAGCGTACTGCACATGCGTCAAACTGTGGGCGCGTCTTAAATCGACCACTGGACAGAATTTACTGACACTTTGCAGTTCTGTACGTAGATACAGGTATCTGCCTGAGGTTTAACCTGCATCATAAATAAAATCAAGATGTTGAGTAAAAGCGATGTTATGAACAGTTATGTACCGGATTTAATAATCTACTTAAATAAGCTA
>JAOTRS010000044.1:10639224-10653413 GCA_028565755.1 Dinotopterus cunningtoni
AGGTTTAACCTGCATCATAAATAAAATCAAGATGTTGAGTAAAAGCGATGTTATGAACAGGTATGTACCGGATTTAATAATCTACTTAAATAAGCTACTAATAATAATAATCAATTCAAACATACACCTGCATCAATTGATATTAATTAGAAAATCTAAACTGAATATTTTTACTGGGATTAGTTCATATTTTCACCGCTGATATAACAGTGCTGAAGTGGTATAAGTAATTTTTAATGTGCTGGAGAAGTTTTAAGACAAAACATCATCTTTTATCCGATCTATTTCTTCGATTTCTCATCTGTGATTCACTCTCCAATAACCGAATAGAAGGTGTATTTGGCTGACGACAAAAGAAGTGCAACTTCACGTTAACAAGGCATAAGTCACCTTACAAAATTTTATTTCTTTGTATAAATAAGCAGAGAGTTCTATATATTTTACAGATATATAAAAGTTTAATATAAGTTTAATATCTAACCACTCTGGTCTTACCAAATTTCAGTCTGTGCAGAATGTGGTGAATTCCTATGTAGTTTAAGTAGAAGTAGAAAACATTAGGGAGGAAAGGGAACAAAGACTGGAGTAATATATTTAAATCTATAATAATGCATTTAATTAAGTTGTAAGTGATAAATAAAATGCTATGGTTGAATGGAAGAGAAACCCAGAGTAAGGATTCAGTGAATATGCATGCCTTCATATGGCTCAGTTTCATTATCCAAAATCAGGCTGGTGGTGGGCCTAGATATGAGCTGTGACAATTACTCTCATCAGCTCCTATTGTCCTGCACAGCTAAAGGACAGCAGAATTCAGAACCTGTGTGTCCCTGGAGCTATTGGGAATGCTTAAGAAGCTGAATAAGCCTCTTTTAAAAAGCCTTGCCTGGGCCAAGTCTGAGTGATAAACCTGGATTTGATCCAAATTCCAAGGTCATGAGGAGAATACTGCTTTGTAAGGTGTAGAACACATCATGCCACAGTGCTGTTTGGAGATGATGAAATGTATCCCGAGCATTCGATTTAATTCTAATGCCGGCTTAGCCATATAATTGAATGTAATTCTGAGCAGAAGTCACTTCCTTTCATGGAAAAAAAGAGTCATCTCAGAGCAGTGCACTCTGAGAATTCGGCTGACTAACAGGCAATTTACTCTCGGGACGTTTTATTATATTTCTACCGCAGTCAGCATGAGAAACTCATTACTGAAAAGAGCGCCTTCGGTATAAAGCACATCACATCATATCTGGTGCTTTGCTTTGTTCTTCCATTTTCTGCATTCAGCTGGGGTGGAAATTTAATATGTGCATCTAAAAGCGATAATCACACAGCAGTCGCCTCTTAGCCCCCTGCAGGTTTATCGTCCATTATGTTCACTTTTAAATGAACGTGACTGTTCTTTTTTTTCCTGCTGTTTAGCCCAGCAAAAGCAGCAAAATCCACAGTCTTTCCTAATTAAAACCATTTATTTCATCCAAACACTCTTATAGGTATGTAACTCTGCTTTAAATATTTAAATAAATGAAAAAAAAAAAGAATTTATCCTACAAAACTGATGGTAGAGGGTAGCTACAAGTGTGTGCTAACTAAAATCAGTCTCAACAAAGCACTGAGGGCTTATTAATGGTTCTCAAATTCCTCACCAAGACACAACAGCTACATAGTATGGGCCGTCATTAGTCTGAGGCCGTCACAATAATTCCTAATCAATGCTTTTAAAAAACTGTAGATCATCCAGATAGTGTTACTATTTATTATAGATCCTGAGACATTTTTAGCAGAGAGGGAATGTAATGATCTCTCCTGAAACGCTGCATTCTTTTACCCTGTGGCCATGTGGAAAGCTGCAGTAATGATGTGGTCTAAAAAAAAAAACAGCAGTAAAAAAGACAAGTTGATATTCTCCTAATAATTAACCAGAAAGTAACTGCTGCAATATGTTACAAAGTGGTGCTGGCTCATCCATTAGGTTGTACAGGCCACTGCCTAAGGCCACGGTGTGGTGGATTGGTTTCCAAGTGGCGCTTTTAGTCACCACATTGCTTCTCTTAAAAAGTGATGCTACTGTAAGTGTGAGCTAACTGATTTAAGGTTATCTAACTACAGGCACATTTGCCAGTGGCATAATGATGGATTAATTAAGCAATAGGCTTACTGCTTTTATGAAATGATAGCTAGTATAATCTAAAAAAAAAAATTCAATGCTCCATAAGCAACCAATTCTGCTACACAATGTAGTCTGTTAGCAGTATGCATTGGTTGCTAAGCAACATAATAGGCAAAGATTAGTATGTTTTATGGAAAAAAGATAAATATAGAATTTAATCACTGCCATGCAGTTACAAGTGTGTGCACCGTACAGTATATCAAGTATTGTCAAACTGCTCCAACTGTCACTCAGACAATCAAATTTTATAGCCGAAACCTAATAAACATACACTGCCCGGACCAAAAAAAAAAAAAAAAAACCTCACACTCTAATATTTAATTGGATCGCCTTTTGCTTAAATAATCATCTTGGCACTGTTTTGATAAGCTTAGGCAATACCACAACATTTACTTTCCCATAGTCGCATTGATATTTCTCCAAGATCTTTTATTGATTATGGGAGAGTCGGACCGAAAACAATGGACCTCATGATGTGAGATTCACCAATATTTTTTAAATATTTTTGCTCATCTCTTAGGAGTGGTCGAGAGCACTCTTACCAAGATAAGAAAAAACTCCCAGTTTCACAGTCTGAAAATTGTTTGTCCGAAGCACATAGGCATAGTTTTAAACTTTACCAACATAAAAATGTCACATAATCAAATGAAGATTATTTTATGTTTTTCGAGTAATTTATTTTTCGAGTCATTTAATTTGTGGCCTAAAAAGATACTGTTGGACAATTGATCCCAATTAAGACTATAAAAACCCTTGGATGCTTGCATGCATTCTGCTTCTGAATGGCTTACAGATTGCTGTTAGATGCTCTCACCATCCAAAGTTTATGGAGAGAACATGCATTTAGAGATCACACAGTTTCATGGATGAATGCACACTGAAGCGTTTCAGACTGCCACAAACACTCTGAAACACATAATTATGGAAATCACTACCCAGTCCAACTGTTATAAACAACTTAACTTTATAAAACTCTAACAAAGCTGACAGAAGCAGTGCGCCATGTGCATCTCCATCTACCCCATTCCTTTTATTTAACTGTGCATTTCTCAGCTGACACAGCATAGATCTTTTGCCATTGCTGTGGTTGGATTTACCTGAAATGACAGATCATGTTTACTTAACCTAAGTTTATTTCAAAGTACTTCAGAGGAAATTATCTTTGCTACAGTTTTACATGAATCTGCTAATCCTATGCACCTCCAAATGTAAGATCACATGGAATCCATAATTAAGAACAGATTGGGATGGATAAGAATGCTTGTGGCATCTGGTGTTGCTGGATGAGGTTCAATGTTCTTTGGGATTTCTTTAATGGTTCATTGGTTCAATGGTTCATAAATACTTAAGTCTTTTTAATTTCCAAAAAAAAAAAACAATGGTGTGCTTCAACTTTGCGGTGACAGTTTGGAAAAGGCACATATACTGTATTGGTGTGATGTTCAGGTGTCCACCAATTTTTGGTCCTTTGGTGTAAAATATCTAAATGTTCTCTCTATATACTGCACGTCATGATAGCTATTTGCCGAAAATAATTATGACAATTAAACAACCAAAACAAACATGGGCTTTCTGATGCTTCCAAGCAAACTAATCAATGTCATAGCACTCAACTCTCATTTCATCTAGAGAGGTTTTAAAGACAGTGTTGTGTGTGGCCATTAAAAGGAATGCTATAAATGTATTCAGGGCTGAGAATCAGACTCTTATCTGCCTATTATATATCCAGATCCAATTACACTTTACCAGAAGATAAAATAATATATATGGGATTCTTTGTAATGTAGCTATAATTTTTGGGATGTAAAATGCTGTCTTATGGACCAGACCAAGCATCACAGCACTGTCCTCATCATTTACACATTAAAAGCATAAGAAACTTTCTAGAGGCTGGTAATGATAGTATTATTTTTCTATCATATTACCAATTGTGTTTTAAGGTCTGCTGTACATTTTATTCATCGTGTGGTTTTGTGTGAAGATACACAAACAGAAACTGTTTAAAAAAATTACTCATAAACAGAGTTTAAGAAAAAAACAACGAAATAAAAAACCTTTTGCAGATTCCAAAGACTTTTTTTTAAATAATTGACCCATAATGATGATAATTTAATAAATTGTCTGTGCTATCTCCTCTCACATATCCCGGTTCAGTAGCCCAGTACCCTGGCATAATAATGGTACAATGAACACAGAATTATGTATTAACAGGTATCATACTGCACGGCACTCACACTGAACTGCTCTGAAGGCGATTAGTCCCACTGGATTTTAATTAGGGGTATCAGTGTTAAGAGGGCTGAATACAACAGGCACACTACACTTTTCAGATTTTTATCTGGGGATGTCAGATTTTTTTTATCTAATAAAAAAAATTATATAATTTTCCTTCCACTTCACAATCCCCATAAAATACAGGTAGTTCCCGACTTGTGAACATTTGAGTTACGAATATGTGTGTAAAAATGCTCCTACACAATAACCTCCCGCCTCCTCCTCATCCTCTCCTGACGGAGGTGATTCTTTTCAAAGATAAAGTGCAGTTTAATTTTTAGTATGATTTTTACTTTATATCTTTTATCAATCATTTTATATGAATTTTTTTTTTTGGTTTGTAGAACAAATCATTAGACTTTCCATTATTTCTTACGGGGAAATTCGCTCAAATGGCATCTGGGATTCCCCTCGTGATTTAAAGGCGCAGAGACAACATTTCACTGCGAGATTCATTTCCTTAGACGCGGTTATGGTTTTGGCCACATGATGGCAGTGTAGGTAAAGAGGACAGATTTAGTCAAGTGAATTGGTATGCTTTATATTGTATATTTGTGTCATAGGTGTTTGACACATTGTCTGACTTATGAACATGCTCCTGGAATTGAACCCGTTCGTAAGTAGGGGACAACCTGTACATTTACGAGTTACGGTTGTAACGTGACAAAATATGGAAAAGTTCAAGGGGTATGAATACTTTTGCCAGGCACTGTAAAGCCAGGTGTCTGGCTTTCTTCCTTCTTCTGGACCTCATAAAATGCAGCCAACTACCTGCTTGCAGTCATCCAGAGCAAAATTCCAAGCATATTTTTGCTAATTTTACAGCCATTGTTTGAAATTAAAGAGTGGTCTCACAAATAATAACGCCTTTTAACCCAGATGGCCCAACAAAGATAGATCGATGTGTGCAAAGATAGTTCGCTCGCGCTGACTCTCCTCTCGGGGGAATGGCCGGACCAGCCTCTACCAGCTCTATCAGTGGCCGCGGCCTCCGGCAGTAAGCTCACGGCTGACCTCATCGTGGAGATCAAAGGCGTACTCGCCTTTTTGAAGTCCCTGGGGCTTGTTCCATTGCCCCGTTCGCTTGGCTCTCTTCCGTGTTGTAGCGCTTGCGTCGCACACACCACTTAAAGTCCAGTATCCCAACCGGCTCCGAGCTACACTCCCCGCTGTGTTTTATAGCGCAGGGAGAAGCCCGGGATCATTAACGTAGATGGCTCACCAGCCGTGCCTAATTCCGTGGCCCCGCTCCTTCGCACACCTGCAGAAGGTGAGGCCGCCTACTGTAGTTAGTGAGCTTCGGAGTGAGCGAGGAGCGATATTAGATTTGGCCGCACGCCCATCACAGGCGCGCATGCAAATCTGATCTGACCAAAAAAATCTTAATTGAACAATGTGGCTTATAACGCAAGTGTTGCCTTGGTGGCCCTTTTATGGTATATGCTATACAGTATAAAAACAGCAGGAATGCTAATTGCATAAATTGGTATTGTCTCGATGACTCAAACGCTGAATCTACATGATGAAGATTTAAGTATGTAAATTAGGCTTTTTGAAAATGCATGGTGGTTAAAAGCATGCAGCAGAGAATCAAACATCAATGCCTTTTCAATGTATTATTCAGAACAGTTGAAAGGGTGATGAAACAGTGAAGCAATAAGGCTTGGTGTGGGAAATGCTAAATATGCCCTTTCTTCATTGAACACCAACCCTCTCCTAATTACCCCTACCTCGTTTTATTTGACAAATTCATTATAGAATATCCACTAACCTACATGATGTTGGCTCTGAACAGGCAGCATTGCAGAATCGAGGTGAAAAATAGTATTCAACCTGGAGGGCATTATGTTTTTATATCTTGGTGAGGTCTACATGTCCCCAGAGTTAAAAATTGAAAACCTAAGTAGCCTTTGGTTACTCAGGTTTGGGTTAGCAATGGATTTAGGTGGCATTAGTTAAACAAAAATAAATGGAAGGTCCTCTCAAGCATATTAGGACAAACATTGTAATGGAACATTCAAGGCGCCTTTGTTCTTCCTGCTTTTGATCACTGGACTGTCCGGCAGGAAAAAAAAGAAGAGGACACAGCAATATGCAGAACCGCAAACTCAGTCCGATCAATCGCTGGTGAGGGAAAGGAAACACGATTTACGGTCTCACCATAGAGGAGATCCGTTTTACTGCGTCACAGTCACGCTTTGCTGCAACTTTTACATTCTAGCATAAAGCTTCCCCTCCCCTGCACTTTCCCCACCCACAGGGTCTGAGAGATAAACACATGGAGACAGGAAAGGTAGCAGGAACAAAAGAGAAATAAAACTACATACTGTGAGTACTGAAAGTGCTTTCATATTAAAAAAAGGAGTTGTTTCTTTTTATGAAGAATTTGGGCAGAGGCATCTTTTGTTACCCCAAACAGGAAGGTCTAGTGGTGGCTCAGTGGTTGAATGTAGGTTACTGACCAGAAGGTCAGGGTTTCAATCCCAGCACCATTAAGCTGCCACAGTTGGGTCCTTGAACAAGGCTTTTTAACCTGGTCTACTCCAGGGGCTCTATCATGGCTGATCCTGAACTCTGACCATAACTTCCTCTCAAGCTGAGATATAAAAAGAAAAGATTTTCATTGTGCTGTATACATGGAAAAATAAAGGCATCTTCTTCCCCTCTGTTTGATCTCCAGGTTTCTTTTTCATGTCACAGGTTTGTACAGAGCTAAAACCCATATCCAGATTTCTGTCACTTCTCTGACTGGTGCTGAAAGTGCTACAGCCTTTCTCAGACTAAAAAAGACATCGATATAAGGTCTCATCTTTTGGACCCAAGCCTTCTTTGTACAGTAGAACAAGTGCAACATCATCATCAGTTATCATCGTTGTCATCGCTTTATGCTGTATACAGGGTCATGGGGGGCATGGGGCCTATCCCAGGAGACTTAGGGAACACCGTGGGGTACACCCCGGACATGGTGCCAATCTATTGCAGGGCACAACCACACATACAAACACTCACAAGCTCATTCACACACTACGGGCAATTTGGGAACGCCAATTAGCCTAACCTGCATATCTTTGAACTTGGGGAGTAAACCGGAGTACCCAGAGGAAAACCCACCAAGCACGAGGAGAACATGCAAACTCCATG
The DNA here is from genome assembly GCA_028565755.1 of Dinotopterus cunningtoni. NCBI lineage: Eukaryota > Metazoa > Chordata > Actinopteri > Siluriformes > Clariidae > Dinotopterus > Dinotopterus cunningtoni. Next base: position 10,646,807 of record JAOTRS010000044.1, read on the forward strand.
CAGAGACCTGAGGCAGAAATCAAACTCGGACCCTGAAGGTGCAAGGTACAGCGCTAATCACTACACCACCACCGCACATGCAGTTGTGTCAGGTAAATATACAGAGTGAAACACCCAGCAGATTTGCTCTCCATCTGAGGGGATTTTTTTTCCAGTCTGCTTCGCTGACACATCTGTTTCATGTCATCAGCAGTAATTGAGAAGGTGCTTGCAAATACAGTCTTGGCGTAGTGAACATGGATTATTTACTCTATTATCATTTATCATTGTCTATTTCCCACCCATTCTATGTTTGGCAGAGAAACTGTGATTTCATGAACTATAATATAAACTTATTATAACATCATAACATCATTTAGCATTTTAGGAAACATTCCTTAGAGGTTTTGATTCATATGGACAAGATAGCGTGGCGCAGTTGCTGCAGATTTACAGTATCGGCTGCACAATTCTGATGCAAATCTCCTGTTCCACCACATCCCAACCAGTGTTGTGCAAGTTCACATAGCATAAGACGAAGAGGTAGCTTAAAGCTTAGTTCACATACATTAAATCTAACTAGTTAACGTTCATAGCTTGGAATTAAAAAAAATTTGAACAAGTTCAGAGCCCAAAAATATGAATCAGTTCGGGTTAATTTGTTGCTTTTTTATTAACAAGCTGCTCAATCCCCAAGTCTTATGCACTGGGCATAATTGCAAAAAAATAAAAATAAATAAATAAAAATAATGCTGCTGGATGCACCAAGTGTATCGCATTAGCAGATGTTAGCAGATATCCCACCTACTCTATTCTCTACTCAATAACTCATGGGGTTATTTATAAACCTTTAACCAAGTAATAAACAAACGAGACTGTTAAACTCACATTAAGATGTCTTTTACACTTATTAAACCCACCATGGATTGCGAACAAAACTGCCACCATTGTCACTGCTTAGTTTTACAGGCGGAGTACATTTTACTGGATTTTTGAGTAAAATATGTTAGTAGTTTTGCTTTTTAGACAACTCAGCGAAAATCCTGCATGAGACTCAACTGTACTGATGCAGAGAGACGGAGAGGTTAAATGTAACGCCCCACCCACTAAAGACCGTTCACATAGCATAAGACGAATCAGTATTCTCTTTCTTTCTCTCTTGCACGCTGGCTCACTCTCAAAACATCGATTTCCAGGATCTTCTAGATGATTTGCCTCAGGGAGCTGCTACCAGTGTGCATGATGTCTGTATTAGCAATATGAGAACAAACTATGTATTTTTTGCTCATGTTCCTCACCCTGCATTTTACAGATGCTCACATTCAAATTATTTAGTTGAAAGCTAAACCGTTTAATTCACCATTCACCGAAAAATTCACCAAACATTCAATGAACAGTGCTCTTGTGGCGTGTTCATGCGCAACACTAATTCCAAAAGTGCTCTATTGAACTGAGATCTGGTGACTGTGGAGGCCATGTGAGTACAGTGAACTCATTGTCAAATTCAAGAAACTATTTTGAGATGATTTTAGCTTTCTAAAATGGCACGTTACCTACATTAAAGAGATTGAGATACATTGAAGCGTTGTTACAAGGTTGGATAGATCCAAGCTTTCATGTTGTTTACGCAAAATTCTGAATGTCACAGCAGAAATTGAGACCAAGCAAGATCAAGAAATCAGACCAAGCAACATATCTCCAATCTTCTCTTGTCCAATTTTGTTGCATGTCCATGTGAATTGTGGCCTAAGTTTCCTGTTTAACTGACAGGAGTGACACCCCGTGAGGTCTTTTGCTGCAGCCCATCTACACCAATGTTCGACATGTTGTGCATTCAGAGATGCTCTTCGGCATACTTCAGTTGTAACTCAAATGATTCTGGCCATTCTCCTCCGACCTCTGCCATCAACAAGGCATTTTTGTCCAGAAAATTGCTGCTCACTAAACGTTTTTTCTGCATATCTTCTCACCCTTCAATGTAAATCCTAGAGATGGTTGTGAATGAAAATCCCACTAGATGAGCAGTTTTGGAAATACTCAGACCATCCCTTTGGAACCAACAACCATGCCACGTTTAAAGTAATTTAAATGATCTTTCTTCCCCATTCTAATGCTCGGTCAGATCGTCATGACCATGTCTACATGCCTAAATGCATTGAATTGCTGCCATGTGATTGGCTGATTAGATATTTGTGTTAACGAGCAGTTGAACAGGTATCTATTAAAGTTTCCAGTGAGTCTATATTGCAGGTTTAATTTTTTTTTCATACGACTTACCCTTGTAAAAGTAGATATAATAAAGGTAAACTATACAATAAAAGTATTACACAACAAGACAGACGGCAGAACTGTACATTTAGTGTTTTTTCATTTTTGGGCATTTCAGCACTGGCCCAGTTGCTTATTATTGACTTTGAAATTACAAACCATGAATTCGATTGCCTATCTGTTCTGTAATGATTTTCCCAATGACATTCCTATACCATCATCATGACCTCATGGTATAATTCACTGCTCAACTCTAACAGTTTCATAGATGAGCTATTGATGGGTATTATATGTAAGGGCTAAAATTGAATACCACTTCAATTTGGGCTTTAGCTCTGGACAGTGTGAAACAATACACAGTATCAGCCTTAACCAGAAAACTACTGTGAGTAAATCCCCAGTGGCCGTGCACATCAGGTTAGGCTCAAGTCACCAGGGTTCCTAAGGCTCATAATGGTTCCATTATCTCTGAGAAAAGCATCAGGATCGAGATCACATGCCACGCTGGGGGGGATTTGTGCATGATCGACCATGCACTGAGTCTGAGATGAAGCCATATTTCACACTCATGGTGTTCTTACTGCCTAACTCTGTAAGTTGTGTATTTCATGGATGCTTAAAACTTTCTAGCTGCCGGACAAAAATATTTTCTTTCTTTAATCTTTAATAGATTCTTTAATCTTTTGGGTTATTGTTCAGTTATTTCATTATAAATAGGCTTCCCAACAGGAAAGTATGTAAGAGAAGAATTGCATTGCAGTATTCGCACAGGAATATGGCACATCCACATATCCATGTATGAGATCTGGCCATTTTATAAGCAGAGAGAAGCAAGGACTAAATCGTGACTATCCAGTTTCAGCAAATTAATGTTTTCATTGTATGTGATGTAGCTGATCGCATCCAGGGAACCCAGGAAAAACTCACTCACTTATACTGTAGACACATGTACTGATCTCTACCTCAGTGCCCCAATTATTGTATAGTAGTTTCTTAATATCCTATTTGTTCTCGTAGTCGTTCTTGTTTTTGCTTAAGATCAGGGTATCAGGTATTTACTAAGCATCTCAGAATCACTTGTAGGAATCAGGCTTGAAGTTCATTTAGGACTGAAAATCTTCCTACCTCAGAGTAGGACATAAAAGTTATTACTGAAGCTTCCTACTGAACTCTTTTTTCAGCGAGGAGTAGGACTGCGATGTGGAAAGCAAGCAACGGTTATTTTTTTACGACAGTGAGAACGTTTAAACTGGAGAAAGGAGAGAGCATTTAGCTTACGGAGGAGGAAGTAAAATGTAAAGCATTAGTTACAGCTAAATTCTGCCCTACTCTTACCTCTGAGGATACAAAATGACTGGAAGCAACTTGATAAAGCATAAATGCCGCCTGTCAGTTTGCCGCACAAACCCCCAAAGAGTGTGAAACATGGGGGTACGCTGTGTTAATGAATTGATGAACTGCTGCTTATAGCAGAAAATCTAAAAAAAACAAAAAAAAACAGTAGTTTATTTATATAAATATAATTATTTTAATGTGTGAGCCATGAATCATACCCACGACTCCATGAATGTAGACAGTTTTTTCATTGATTTCATCCTGCCTAATGGGAAAATGTATGAATCTGCACATGATCTGCGGTGCTGTAACAGCAGAATTAAATTTATTATTCCAACACTGTTGGGTGTCTCTCTATTTTAAAGATGCATCTTCACTGTTACTAAAAACCGCACAGTATCAAGCACCTGTAGAGACAGCTTATGAAATGTTCATTAATGGACCATGCAATGTTAAAAAAACAACAACAAGTATTTCATTTTTGTCCCAATGTTTCTTTTATGAGCTCTATGTCACTCAGTGTTACCAAAACTTCTCTTCTCCACGCGCGGCTCTGACTGAACGCCATTTCCTTGCTACTCCTAACCGGTTAGGACACCTCCGGAGCTCTCCAACATTTAGGTGGACATAGCAGTGATTTTCTATTATAAGAATTTTGATAAATAGCTCTTACTTCTACTCGTGAAAGTGGGACCAAAATGGCGTCATTCTAAGAATTTCTTTCCACTTAGGAGCGATTTCCTACTCTGAGAACCTTAGTAAATACGTGTCCAGGTTAAGAATGCAGTCAACTTTGCCTGTCGTTTTTTTACGTTCACGATAACATATTTGCGTGTTCTAATGGATTATACCTACATTCTTACAGCTGGGAAACACCTGGAATTGATACTGATAGATCAGTACATACCATGTTAACCTCATAAATCTGTTTTCTCAAAATTGCCCTGATGACAGGTAAATGTCAGGAGGCTTACTTTAGTTATAAACTGCTGTGACTCTATTATGTTAGACTCCTCTCAGGCTGCTTTTTACACTTGGGTAGTCCCATTTTACATGTCGTCCTATGGGAACAGATTGCAAGGTGAGTGAAATGTTTGTAGACTGCTTTTAAACCGCGCTCCTGTTTCACATTACAGTAAGTAAGTTTTATGGTTAATGTTTCTGTGAGGCTTTGAGTGTGTGAGCAGCCTTAATGTCTACTAATTTTATGTTTTAAATGTCATAATTGACAAATTGTTTAGGTCAAAAGCTGGAGCTCTTATATATATATAAAAAAAAAAGATCAGAGCACTTCCATTCTTTGCTTCCTGTGTTAGAATACACTGAGACATAAATCAGACTGACAAAATAGTTGAACTGTTGAAAGCAGCACTTTTGTTTGAAAAGCTGAAAGCAAAGCACAATCAAAGACAACAAACCAAAAATGAAACAGTCTGATGTCAGGACTCAGTGCACTACAAAACAAACGTACCGACATAAAAGGCACATCAAACACTGATGGAAATCCTAGTATCTTGACAAATTGTTCAGACTGTACATTGTTGTGCCATTATATACCCCAGACTGCTGTTACAGCTTCCAGTAATGTGTGTGTACACAGTATATTGCGTGATGCACATGGTTATAATGGAGTAAGAAATAAGATGAGGGCTAACCTCTCTCTTCCAGACAGGGTTAATGGTGTTACAGATGATACCAGATCTCTTCTCTTGACCATGGTGGGGGAGAGCAGGGAAGATGCTGTGCTTTCCAGGGTGGATTGCAATCTTCAAATATGGATCAGGATTGAAGAACATTCCCTTCTTCAAACCCACTGCCTGGATGTCTGACATTAACCAGAGAGCAGAAGATGGTAAGGCTGTGTGTTTGATGCTTTTCTCTTCATAAAATATAACCCCTGGATATAGATAGATCAAGGCAGCTCAAATGAGAAAGGAAAATAATCCCATACTGTAGTTCCTATATTATACTTCCCGGCCACAAAAAGTCCCCATTTCCGAAGAGTCAAATTGTTGGCCTTCATCAAGCAAAGAAAACAACTAAGGAAATTTGATATTTAAGCGAATTAGATTAGGAGCTCTTAGACACTTTATTAAAGCCTGGGACAGTCAAACAAAAAAACATGAATCGAAATCACTTAACTGTGATCATGCTCCCTGATACTGTAGCATACATCACTAAAAACTACAGCTATGTTTAATAGTAAACGTAACAGAATTTCTAAACACACAATGTCATGGGAACTCAGATGATTGGGACTGAACAGCTGTGTGGCTATAAGAAAACCACTTATGAGTCGACTAATCAGGAAAAAGGCCTCAATTTGCTATGGAGCATAAAGATTGAACTTTAGATCAATGGAAAAAGGTCATGAGGTCTGATGAGTTCAGACTGACCGAATTCCAGAGCGATGGACGAATCAGGGTAAGAAGGGAAGCACATGAAGCGATCATGCGTGGTGACCACTTTACAAGACTCTGCAGGCAGTGTTATGATCTGCGGTTGCTTTAGTTGGTCAGGTCTAGGCTCAGCAACAAAATGTGGCAATAACATAAAGTCAGCTGATGAAATGAATGTACTGAATGACCAGGGTATCACATCAGTGGAGTTTTTTCTTCCCTGATGGCACAGACATATTCCAGGATTCAAACTGTGAAAGAGCTCTCTCTGCTCTCCACCACACTGTGCTCTGTAATCAAAGGTAAAGGTGCTCAATAAAGTTTTGGAGTGTGCGACTTTTTTGGCCAGGCAGTGTACTGTATATTATAAACAAAAAATCTTAATTGTCACAACTCTTTTATTCTTTGGGTTCTTTGCTCTAAATTAAGGGTGGATTGGTTTTCCTAGACCACCACACACATACCAGTCTTCCTTACAGTACCTCTGTTCATATGGACCCTAATACAGTGGAACCTTGGATTACGAGTAACATGGTTTACAAGTGTTCTGCAAGACGAGCAAAGATTTTTAATAAATTTTGACTTGAAAAACGAGCATTGTCTTGGTTTACGAGTACCGAGTATCA
>JAOTRS010000044.1:10655718-10675413 GCA_028565755.1 Dinotopterus cunningtoni
GTGTGTGTGTGTGTGTGTGTGTGTGTGTGTGTGTGTGTGTGTGTGTGTGAGAAACATATTTTATTTTGTGTTTGTAAGCGTGTTCGTACAGCACGCGTGTGTGCTTACTAACGGAATCACTGCTGTAAAGTAACAAAAAAATGAATAAATAAACCAGCACTTTACCTTTGAAAAGAATCGTGACAGAGCGGAGTTTCTGTGTAAGGCAGAGAGAGTGTGTGTGTCTATGTGTGTGCGAAACCGAGAGGAGGAGGGGGTGGGAGGGGGGCTGTAAAGGCGAGTGTGTGTGTGCTGGTGTTTTGGAATACGAGCCCGCTTCCGGAATGAATTATGCTCGTAATCTGAGGTTCCACCGTATTCCACTAATAATCGAAATAATACCCCAATCAGAAAAAAACACCTCAACTAAAAGACATGCCCAATTGGATGAAATTTTCAACCGGAAGAAGAATTAAAAGGTTTGTCCAGACTATTCTATATGTTTGCCCCCACATAGGGTTAAAATTATGTAACATGATGAGTTTCCAAATGGGCGGAGGAAGGACAATAAGAAGTTTAGTGTTCCTAAGGAGCTGTAAAGATCCTGCATTACTCTTCTCCTGTTGAAAAATTGTAGGAGCAGTACTGTATGTATTTCTGAAATTGCTGCTTAATTAGAAAGAATAACAGAACACAAATACTCCATCATGGTCGTCATCTATTAATTTAATTTTATTTAATTTAGGGAAAAAAAACAACTTTTGTTATATTTTTGGCAGATTAAATGCCTTAGTTATGTTCTGATTAAATGCTTTGAACATCTTATGGGATCAGTTTAGTTGGAATGCCTAATCAAGAAATTTCTAGTTGGATTGTGGGAATGTTATTTGTACTGTAGCTAGTAAAAATATCACTTGCGGCTGTTTAAGTTACTTTTGTTCTAGTGTGATAGCGTTTTGCGAGATCACTTAAGCTTTGTGTCAAGAGGGCCACTTGTGTCCTGCTTTGCTAATGTTCACTGCAAATTGATCCACTCTCAATTTGCAATGAACATTACCAAAGCAGGACACAAGTCAAACATCTATGCCCTCTCTAATCTGCTAATGCATATAACAAAGGATTATATAGAGAAATACAGTACTTGTCAAAAGTTTAGACACCTTCTAATTACATGGTCTTTCTTGATTTTCATTTGTAAAACAATGCTGAACGCAACCAGAATATACAATAATCCCCAGTGAACAGTTGATATTGAGATGCGTCTGCTACTTACACTCTGTAAAACATTAATAAATGCTCGATTCTGAGGTGCTGTTTGTTAAATGGTGATTTCTGAGGCTGGTAACTCTGAATAAACTTCTTTTTTTTTTGCAGCAGAATTAGGTTTTGGTCTTGTTTTCCTGGGAAGGTCTTCATGAGAGCTAGTTTCATCATGGTGCTTGATAGGTTTTGCAAACGCACTCAACAATACTGTTCTTGCAAGAACTGTTACAGAAAGGCTGACCTTCATGTCTTAAAATAACAACTGACTTATTAACAAATAATCCCATATGTGTTATTTTACAGTTTTCAAATCTCCATTATTGTTCTTGAATGTAGGAAATAAATCAATATAACAAAAACACTAAATTAAAAGGTGTGTCCAAACTTTTGACTGGTACTGTGACTGTGGTCTGTTATTTCGCACAATCAGAAGTCCTGGTTTGAGTGGGTATTCCTTGTACATGATTATTACTTTGAATATAATTTATTTTTAATTCAGGATTAACAAAAATAATTTTCGCAATTGTTAAATAAAAGGAAAAAAATGGTCTTTAAATTAACCTACCTGACAGGGAAAAGCTGATGAGCCTCCTGTTGCCCAGACTCTGAGTGACATCCTGAGTCATTACAGGCTTCAAGACCTGCATGAAGAGAGACAGACAAAGAGGGAGACAAAAAAAGCTTTAATTTACAGTCTTGGTTTACTTGCACTAAGGCACAGGTAATAAATATAAACTAAAAAGATGTACTTGTATTAAGGTAGTTGGAGAAATAGTATCTGTATACAATAGCTGTGTGAGTCTGTTTTTTGTGGGGGTGTGCGAGAGATGAGTACTGAGGCAGGTTATTTTGACGACGCTTGGCACTTTCTCACCATCCACTATCTTTATTTCCTCTCCATTATTCGTCTTGTGTGCTACAGTGCTAATACGCCATTCTGGCAGGTTGGCTGGAGATGGGTACCTTACATTATTCATTACACCTTCACTGGTCTGGCTTTCAGAAAGAACAGGGACAAGAGAGTCTCCAAAAGTAGTGTGGACATGAGGGAGACACTGAGCTTTTACTTTCATGAACAAATTTGATGTATAAAAATCTGACCAGGTCTACAGATGTAGGCGAGAATTAGTTTTAATGCATTTTAGTAGTAGTTTGGTTTGTTTAAATTCACTTTAATCAATAAGTAAGAACTGCTGAGTTTTTATACAGTATTTTTATACTGAAGACTATATCTGAATCATGTTGATTTCTGTAAGCGCAGCATTATTTAATAAACTTAGGAGTTTATTTCTTTAAGATCCTGCAGCTTTGTGCATGTATGTGTTTTATTATATATTGTACACATCTGTAAATGTAATTGACAAACAATAGTACATCATGCTTTCACCCCGGAGACTTGAACTCCATCGGTTGGGTATTGATATTGTTTTGATATTTCCTCAAAGTCTCAAAAAACTCTCAAAAACAACCCAATATTAATATCGTACCAACGTCTACAACATTGCCAAATTAATGTTACTGCAATGTTTTGATGACCATAAATTTCTGCTGGGGAGCTAATTCATAAAAGGTCAACATTTACACAAGAAATGTCTGGTAATGAAAATCTACCTCCTGAGTTGGTACAGTTTACATATAATTTGATATAGAATAATTCAATAATTCAATAGAAACATCAACTAACAGGATGAATTCCTGAAAATTTACAGCATACAAGGTGGGTGAAAAGTAACTAGGCCTTAAAAATTGGTAATAAATTCATGTTTCTATTACAAATGTATTTAAACAAATTGTACATGCACATGTACTGCCTCCAAGTCATCCAGTGTGCAAGGCTTTGTCTTGTACACCTTCTCCTTTCCGCAGCCCCTCAGGAAAAAATCAAATACTGTAGAATGAGATGTGGACGTCATGGAGGCCATTCAAGAGGTCCGCATCGTCCCAGCCAACGTTCTGGAAAATGACACGCTGGAGGACTTGGAGACACGGATTCAGGAGGTTTTTCCTGAATCCCAAATGACCTCCTTTAGAAGACTGTACAATCAATTTCTGGCCGTTTGGGGAAACTAGTTGATGCCGCCGATGCCTACATTAAAATTTAAGAGTATGCTTTCATTTTTCTATGTAATAAAGTACATTTGTTTTAATAAATTTGTATTAGAAATATGTACTTTATTACCAAATTTTAATTCCTAGTTACTTTCACCCAACCTGTACATTGACAAACTTATGTATTTCAATTATGCACATACATTTATTTAATTTGGTAAAATTCTAGCATTTCATATTTTCAAATTATTGTAATAATCAGCTGTAATCAGCTTAATTCTCACATTTTAGAGATTTTCTATTTGCATTGACACCACCATGTATTTTGTTCTTAGGGATACAAAATTTCATTTTCATTAAGAAAGATAGACAGGATGCTGTTTTCAACAAATCCTCTCGAAAAAATTTGATAGCCCTTGCATAAGGTGCTATACAAAGAAGCTTCCAAGACTCAGTAATCTCTGAGGAAAGAAATTAGAGCAAACATGCTAAAAGAAGAGCAGGTGTTTGGCCCACTGTCACTAAAATGAGATGCAAATTCTGTTCCACTGACCATTAAACAGAAAAACTTGCCCCATGACAGAGATGCACAGCAACACCAGACTCTTCACAGATTACTCAACTAAACAACCAGATTACGCTAATCTGCTGGAGCCTAAATTCCCAGCATTAGTATCAGCATGATTAGAGATGAGGTCTGTCCATGGGATTTCTGCCACTGAAACTCAATTAAGCTCACATGGCGGATTAAGGACACATGTGGTGGACATGATTAGTTGAGTGATGCAGTGTGAATCAAAACTGTGTATTTATTGTCACATGAGGAGCACATAAAGGATATGGGATAGAGCGCATTAGCTATTAAAGAAAAAGTCTACCTTGAATTACTTGAATAACCCTTGCATCTGACATCATGACATCTGTCCGTCATGGTCCCGTCCATTTCTGGACAGCAAAAGGGACGTTAGTTACCAGATGCCGAAACCAACATACAAAACCAGTCACTAAAGCACTTTTCAGCAAGAAAACCCATCTGATAATGTTATTAATGTCTTCTTAAACAACACATTGTCTCCTTAGGAATTGCTTTTACAGTGCTGTGAAAAAGTATTTGCCCTGATTTTTTTTTTTTTACCTTTCTTTCACAGCGATGTGAACGACAGTTATCGCAAATGCTTGATTGCAGTTGTTGCTGCCAAGCTGTGGCACAACCAGTTATAATTACTTTTTCACATAGGGCCAGGTAGGTTTGCACAGATTTTAATCCTAAAAATCATTGTTTAAAAACTGCATTTGGTATTTACTCGGGTTATCTTTGCATTATATTAAAATTTGTTTGATGATCTCAATCATGAAAAACAAGAAAAAACACTCAGGAAGAGGCCAAATACTTTTCCACAGCACTGTAAGTCGTTCTGAAATGCCTCTAAACTGTCCGGACTGTATTTCACAACTAACGTGGACTACAGAGCTGACTAATTTATAACACAGTGCTGAATCCCAAATCGTTCTCTAACCCCTGAACAACGGCACTACTTGGAGTGTGGAACAAGGGATTGTACTTTCTATTAGGAGTAGCATAAAATTTAAAAGCACCATTTAAAACAATCACCCTGCATCCAGCATGCAATTTAAAGCATAAAGTGGAGAACAGTTAGTTGCCTATTGATTAGAAAGCTTGAAGCAGTGCATACTGTATTCCATAGCATCATCTTTTACCAGAAGCACCAAATGGGCCAACGCTATTGCTAAGTAGCAAGCGGCAACAAATTCAGGAGAAAACACATATTGTATTTGTACACTGTCTAAAGCATTCGCGTTATGATAACAAATAAAACATTTCCCAGTTAATATTCTTATTACCATCTACATCAGTTTTCTTACAATATTTCTCTTTTGAATAAGTTACAAAGTCCACCACATCATACTGCATTTAAAAATAATCAGCAGAACTGAAGCTATCACTTGCTAAGTTACTTGTTTATCTATGAGACAAAGCATTAGATAATTATCAGGTAATCTTTATTTATTTATTTATTTGGGCTCGAAATACATAGTAGCCTAACAGTAGCTGTCTGCTGTTGTGACTGACGTCATGGTAGTCATGTGACTGCAAGGTCTAGTCATGTGCTTTCCCTCTCCCTGTCTCTTCTTTCCCTATCCCTGTCTCTCAGTCGAGCTATACATGTCGCTCCTGAGCTGCCAGTGATCCAGACCCCCTCTGCCCTCTGGAGCTGTCTGAGTCGTCCTGGTGTCCTGCTTCTGGCTGGAGATCTTGTCACATGGATGCCCTGTGTGGTCTGCCTGGGATGCGTGTGGTGACTGGGGACAGTTCCACTTTTCCACGAAGACGATCCTGGCCTCGGCTGATGCTGACAGCTGTTCAATGAGGAGTCATGACTGCAGTTGTTCAATAGTTCAGAACTGGTGTTTCCTATAATCTACAGTACCTGAGCCTTCAATAACGAACTGGAATCCATATTAATTTAAACACATCTCCTGCTATACTGAACTTCCAGCCTCCTAACACAGTATGACTGCAGATCAATCCCTGCTATCTGTTTTCACCCAAATGAGGAGGGGTTCCCTGTTGAGTCTGGTTTCTCTCAAGGTTTCTTCCTACTGCCATCCCAGGGAGTTTTTCCTTGCCACTGTTGCCGTCGTCCTCGGCTTGCTCATCAGGGACAACCTTATCATTTTGACACGTTCACACTTCATACAAACTTAAATAATTCTTTTGATTGTGTAAAGCTGCTTTGCGACAATGTCAATTGTTAAAAGCCCTATACAAATTAAATTGAATTGAATTGAAACGTGAAATACCACGGTAACTGTGCTTCTATGAAACTAACAGAATTCTATGAAACAGAATTCCTAAACACATCGCAAATGTCAGTCCAATCTCAGTTAATGTGTTCCAGGGTGATATACAGTATATATATATATATATATATATGGATGCTAAAAGCTGCACAATGACAACTTTAACTGCAAAAGCCCATTTCAAGCCAAATTCTCACCAGGCATGTCATTATAGCACTCCCCTCACAATGAAGAGATGTTCTGCTCTCACTCACTGTGAAGAAAAGGTATTGAGAAGACACACTTTTATACTATTAATGCCTACTGTCAAGTCTAAGACACATTTAGTTGATTCACTGGCAGCACTTTAGCCCAGTCAGGGTAAATTCAGCCTAAATCTAAGCTTAGCTGTGCTCTGGGTAATTGTTTAAAGTAGTTATCTACATCATGGATGATGAACAAGGAGCTCCTGTTGCAATGAGCTTCCATGTGCCTGTGTATAGATTTCTAATACAGGTGAAGGGGAAAAGAGACAGGAAAACAAAAGAAGCAGGCTTTGCAGTATGATGGATAAATCATAATGCAGCAGTGAGTCAGCACATTTTATCAGCAGACAGCATCATATATAAATAAAAAGGGAGGAAAAATCTATTTATCAACCAGAACATGGATTTACAGGATGACCTGAGGTACACAATCTTCAATTTATCTCTAAACTGTTTGGAAAGAAAGCCACTTTGAAAGTACATACTGCAGGAATACAAACACAACCACATTCATCTGCTCACCTCATACATATTCTATTGCTATAAAAGATTACACGCAAGTGCACTCACACTCTGGAAATACAGTCAGTCTCAATACAGTGAAAATGCACATACTGATTAAAAGCAGAAACAACAGTTTCAGTAACCATTCTGTATTCATTTAGGTTCGTTTCAGTGCTCAGAAACTCCACCTTTAGAGAAGAAACTGCAAATGTCATCATGACGATCATCAGCACGCTTAAAAAAAACGAAACAACTAGGAGCAGCACTGAATCACTGAATCACCTTCAGAAAAGGGAGGTTACTCTGCTCTGTCCTGTCAGCAGCATCATCAGAGTCTCAGTCATCCGATCCTAAAGGACAAAAAGAACAATACTGCCTGGTTGTGCTTACGCTGAGATAAGGCATGAGCTGCGTGTGCCAGAGAAAGACAGCCAAAAAAGCACCTTTCTCAGAAACACTTATTTCCTATTTGCAGAAAGGCTAGAGTGATGACACTGAAAAAAGGTTGTTGTTTTTTTTTCCCTTGACAGTACTCCGGAAAAATGCACTAAGCCGAGGTATGTGTGAGGAGTGAATACACATTGAAAATGCTATTTTTAGAGTGAGACTGTAAGTGCCTTCCATCCATCCATAAAAACCGCAATGGAAAGACTGGAAAAGGGCTTGGTGTCTATTTTATAGACCATTACGTATGCATGTATTCGCATGTAGGCTTCTCATCTGCCATGTGGAAGGCTTAGGTTTACTCTCTCTCCCTCTCTCTCACATGCTCTATACCGCTTATCTTGTACACAGTTGTGGGAGGCCTGGAGCCTATCCCAGGGGATTTAGGACATGGGGCGGGGTACACCCTGGATGGGGTGCCAATTCATCACAAGGCACTTACTCTCACACACTACAGGAAATTTAGGAATGACAATTAGCCTACTCTGCATGTTTTTTGGACTGTGGAAAGCAAATGCACCAAGCAGAACAGCGCACAGACCCAGGGCAGGAATCGAACCCTCAGCCCTGGAAGTGTGAGGCCACAGTGCCCTACCACTATGCCACCGTGATGCCTGGCGAGGTTTTATGGTAAGTGCCAGAAAACGCCCCCAACCCAGCCACTTCATTCTTAAGCCCGGATAAACGCGGGCGCATTGCATCAGGAATGGCATAAACACCCGTGCCAATTTAAATGTGCGAATCAGATAGGCTGCTCTGGCCACCCGTTAACGAAAGAATAACAATATAAAGATATTAAACAAATGAAGAAACTCTTATCACAACTGCGATCCCATGAGGTACATCTGCAATAGAAAACTATGGTACTAAATTCAGAAATATGTGCAAGCATAACGTTAATTACATAATTCTGGCCTTCTCTTTGAACATGTGAAAAGAAACAGGAATTGCAAACAGGGTTGCCTTTCCATATACAAGTCTGAACCTGAAGAAATTTCAAAACTAAAATTAGACCAAAGAAACCAAACAAACCAAACAAAGACTGCAAAAAGTAAGTGGTTGAAAAAAAAGAAACCTTTTCCTCACTGCTATTAATTTCATTTAACTTAATTAATCCTTTTAGATGCTTTAATGCAAAGTCAGTTACAAGTTTGCCAGAAATAAAAGAAGTGTCCACAAACTGACACAAAACCAATGCCAACTAAAGATGAGCACACAGTGGGTGCATCGATCAAGTAGGGCAAATAGACACACACCCAAAGTGGTTTTTCATCAACTCCCCATTCTCCTTAAAGTTTGTTGAAATCACACATCAAAATCTGCATAAAAGCTTCTGTCTTACCTGAGCCTTGCCCATCCACTGTGCATGCACATCTTCATACCTCCACCACGCTAAGCCAGTATTATAACAGGAACAGAATAATGTACCTTTACCCAGTCAGGCATCCAGGTGACAGAGCACTCACTCGTCTTCCTCCTCCTCCTGCACTTGCCTTCAGTCTGACTAGGTGACATCAGCCCAAATTCAGCCTGTTCCAGACTCAGCACTGGAGAGAATGTGTAAATATGGTGCATGTGCACAGATGGAGAAGTGTGCAGTCCATTTGCCTGTCACCCAGGCTCTCGCTTTGTCTTTCACACCTGGCCTTTCTGTGCCTGCTTCAGCCAGCAGTTATTTTTAAACGCCACTCCCAGAAAGGGCACAGGGATCAAGTTCGGGGGTGCTCAGCATTTCCTAGGGTGGCGGCAGCACAATAGCAGTGGGCTCCAGTAACTCTATCTCCGGAAACTCTTCAGCTGGATGCTAACCAAAGGATAATGATATTGAAAGGACGATGTCTTGAGTATTTATGCTTCAGGGAGCAAAACAGTGTGTGGATGAGGAAGGAACGGTATACGACGGAGGCTGCTTCGACATGCCAGGTACTAAGTGAGGAGAAAACTGGACATGCAGTGATTGATTGCTGTGACTTTTAAAGCCACTCCACTTTCTAATCTAATTTAGCGACAGAGAAGCATTGTGAGCTGGAAGAGAGAAAAACATAGGGTCAGCAAGACAAATAAAAGGTGACACATTAATCTTACAGACGGAACAATGGAGAGCTGCCCAAGAGAGGCAGACGAAGAACCGTGTGCGACATTTTTCTCACAATTCAATCTATCAATTATGAAGTGACAATATAAGCTGACGCAGCGTGCAACAAAAACAGCCATCACGAATTGGGTTTTTACCAAAGCTAGGGTCAGCCTCTGATATTCTGCAGATAAAGCATCTGACACAGGGATGGCTGGTTGTAATATTGGATCAGAGACTAAAATCTAATCTCGCTCAGGTATTTTCAAAAATCTCTGTAGCCTAAAGAATTTACATCCTCATAACTCACTTCCACTTACTCGTATCATCTATACTGATTTATCCTGTGTTCAGGGTCATAAGGGCCCTGGAGCCTATCCCAGGAGACTTAGGGCATGAGGCGGGGTACACCCTGGATGGGGTGCCTTTCAATCGTAAGGCACATACTACATACACACTATAAGCCTAACCTGCATGTCTTTGGACTGTGGGAGGAAACCCACCAAGCAGGGGGAGAATATGCAAACTCCATGCACGCAGACCCGAAGCGGGAATCGAACCCTGGAGATGCAAGTCGGATTAACAGTGCTAACCAGTAAGCCACTGCGCCACCTTATCCTTATAACTTTGAGTGTTAAAAAATACTCACATTGTCATACCTATATATCATATATCATGTGACCTACAAGCATGGTCCAATTCATTCATAAACCAGTGAGTCTAATCATATGTCTAATCACAAAGCAGCAACTACTGCATGTTGACATCAATACACAATGATGTGTTTGGAACCAGACGACTGTTAAAAAGGTTTACACCATCAGGTCTCTATGTGTGTAAGAGTATATCATATGTTAGTAATGTATTTTATAGAAGGCTTGAACTATTGGTATCCTTGTCTTTTCTGCCCTTGGTGTATGTTTGTGTGTGTGTGTGTGTGTGTGTGTGTGTGTGTGTGTGTGTGTATGTGTGTGTGTGTGTGTGTGTGCGTGCGTGTGCGTGTAAGTGAACTCCCTTTGATCTCCTTGTTCTATGAGAATATTCCTTTTTATATATGTGTCACCTCTACAAAACAGTAACAGATAGCACCTGAAAGGAAATACTCACTGAACTGCACATGACCTCAGTAGCGTATTTGAAGTATTTCGTTCCAAGCTGTTATGCAATCCTGGGTTGCAGCCAATAAAAAAATAAATTAAAAAAAACAACAGAAAGCACTTTCTGTTTTTAAAGACTGCACTGTATCTTGTCCAATGTTGATAAAATGAAGAGATAATGTCAGATTTTTTTTCTGCTCACTCATACAGTACATGTTTCAGTTCAACAATGTCTCATAAGACAGTGTAGTTCAGGGAAAAGAACTACCTCTACATTATTGATGTGGATATTGCAAAATATTTTCAATAACTACAAACCACTCAAACTGGTTACTCCAGGACATGATGTACAGAATATCCTTCTTCAATATTTTAGGTAAAATGTGCTCAGTGGAAAGACTTATCTTTATGGATGTTATGTAAAATAAATAAAAAGAAATATATATATATATATATATACTGGGAAAAAAAGCAAGACCTAATGGGGCACCCAAGCATAGACAATGCAAGCAAGTAAGTAATAAGTATAAGGGAGACTTGATGTGCACTGTAACCCCTTGGGACTATTGATGCAGGTAAAATGATCAGCTAAGCTTCTTAAAGTATTGTCCATAAAAATGGAAGATTAGGTTCTAGATAGCCGTCATCCATCTCCATTTATGACATTCGGCAGACACCCTGTTCCAGAGTGAATTACATTTATCTTATTTTACATCGGAGGGTTAAGGGCCCAAGAGTGGCAGCTTGGTGGTGCTCAGGTTCGAACCTATCACCTTCTGATCCGTAGGCCAGCATCTTGAGCTACCCTTGACCATGCCCCCTTTGTTCTTTGTCTTCTTTTCTACCTAACCAATGTTTCTGTCCTACCTAAATTTCTCTTTAAAGTAAAGGAAAACACTCTCAGTCATTCTCCATACCGTTATCCTGTTCAAGTTCATCTCAGAAGACTCTGGCACTAGGCAGGGTACACCCTGGACAAGGCGCCAGTCCAACTCAGGGCACAAGCACGGACAAGAGGGAATTTGGAAATGCCAAGCAACCTACACTGCATGTCTTTGGACTTTGACAGGAAACAGGAGTACCCAGAAGAAACCAACCAGGCATGGGGAGAACATGCTAACTCTACACGCACAGACACGAGGCAGGAATCACCCCAGCACAGATGATTAATAATTAAAGCATAAATAAAAATCTAAGAATTATAAACTAAGTTGGGTACTGATACTAGACTTTGTCAGGAGGATCACAGTTAGCAGAAGTTTGTATAAGACTGGAGGAGGTTTTTGAGATAGGTGAGACTGTAAAAAGCTTCGAATGATATAAGTGATGTTTTATAGTCTATCCAATAAGACCCAGGCAGCCAGTGAAGTTGGATAAGCAGAGATAAGATTTGTTCAGTGGATTTGGAATGTGCAATAAGCTGTGCTGTGAAGTTCTAGATGAGTTGATGGAGGAGTTGTTTGGAAACACCAGCCAAGATAGTCCATGTGAGATTTCTGCACTGTGTTGTGTTAAAGCAGTGCATAATCTGTACAAGTTTTGCATCAGTTATAAAATTGTCATGCAGTAAAGTAATTTAAACTTTCAAAAACAATCTAATACCAACGTCGTCCCAACGTCCTTAATGCTGACATCACACTAACATCACTGCAATGTTTTAACAACCAAAGATTCTTGCAGGGATTGTTTATGTACAGTAAGTTGTAAAGGCAAATTGTAAAAGTGTTATCCAGAAATATTCCAAGATGAAATGGGTTCAACAATACAAGAAATATTCATACCTCTGAATAGACGTTCTGCTCTTTTCTCCTCAAAATTGAGCGTTTGAATAAATATCCATAAACTGCATTTTCTGACAGAAATAACAATATCACTTTCACCTGTTTATTTAAGCATTTCTGAAGTCTTTGCTGAAGCATGGGCTTTGAATGTGAATATGAATTGTTAGCACTTTGTGGATTTCTGGCTTTTTCCACAAAGCCCCTAGCATTATTGACCCATGTGGCATCATTTGTCATCCTTTATAAGGGCCCCAGACAACAGCGAATGTGTGTGTTTGTGTGTGTGTGTGTGTACTCACAATAGCAAAAGGGTTTCTCACAGTCACACAGGGGGTGGTGGCTCTCAGTGCTCCGCTCACTCCATGGTAATACTTGAAGCAGATCTTGGTTTCGACTGTATCATATGAAGAAATAAAATAAGGGGAAATATTATATTTTGCCATTAGACTGGTGGCTATGGCATCATTATTACTGATTCCTCCCCAAAACCGATGCCATCCCACAGCCACACAACCCTCATTGTCATTTTTAGGTACAAAAAAATGGAAGATGCTAAAAGGGAATCTGTTTTATTCATACCTAACGACACAAATATAACATGACTAGTCTGTAAGTGGCATTTATTATATATAATTCTGAAGTTAAGAAAGTTTCTTAGGTTGTATATAAAATCCAGACCTCTAGCTATCATTAGACAGTCTAGTAATTTTCTTTACTCAACAGGGTCAAGAATTGCAAGCCTTCACAAGTGAGTGACACCGCAAACGACTGTAAATTATTATATTTTCATGAAGTATGACGAGGCAGTTTTAGTTCAAGGGTATTTTGCTTTCTTGACACTTACCCCTTAAACCAATCCTCTTAAACAACTCAAAGTAAAAAAGTGCTCTCAGAGTGACTGATTAAACTGGTGCACACAAGAACCTTATACAAAATACAGTAGAAGTTAAAAGTTTGGACACAAGTTTATATTTATTTTCTAAAACAATACTGAATTTTTGGCGTTATGAAGGCTTTACAGGGCATAAGTAGTAGACATATCTCAATATCAACTGTTCAAAGGAAATTATTACATACTGTATTTTGAAAAAAAAATATAGAAGAAAAAGCAAAAAAGATCATGGAATTAGAAAGTGTGTCCAAACTTTTGACTGGTGGCGTATGTTTCTGAGAGTGATATATATGCACTCATCACGAGTAATGTAAAGCAAACCTATTGAAAAGGACATCAATCTTCGCAATATCATTCAACTGAAAACCTGTTAAAAGTGTATCCAAGGTTAACAAGACAAATCATTAGAAAAAAAGAAAACATGTCGGTAAAGCAAGATTCATGTTATTTGCAAGAAAAAAAGATTTCACATGCCTCAGCACCTCATTTAAGTGGTGTCGTTTTCCTGGATTGTGTCGCCAATGTTGACACATGCATCACGCAAAGAATTACTAGCTTGGAACCATCTGACAAATAATTATTCATGAAACTCTGCATCTTGTCACCACTTTAGAAAATTAAACAATGAGAAAATGGAAGGTTTTTTACCCTGTTATTTATGCGAGAATCAGCTATAATAGCCCACATGGACAACATCCTTTAGCATTCTTATGAAACATCATATTGTTTATTTCCACTCAGAGTTACATAAATTTTTGCCTGAGATCTTGATTCCTTTATCTCCCAAAAAAGAAAAAAAAAAAACTCTTTCACAATTTAAGCCTGATGAATATTGAAATTCTTATCCTGGAACATGCCAGTACCAACATGGAAGAAAAAAAAAATCTATTGATGGGCGATTAGTACATTCAGGTCATCAGCTGACCAATTTTATTGCCTATGAGGTTGCTTGTACAGTGGGCACTATGCATGATGGATTATGCACATCTCTCCTTTCCCTGGTATACCCTTCACTCTGGAATAAGTTTAATGTGGACTCCTAAGACCACATGGCGTTGTTGCATGCTCAAAAGTTCAATCTTGATATAAGGCGAATTATCTACCCCTCCTAAAACAGTAAGATCTTTTTGCATGAACAGGTGATACGTCGTTCGCATTTTCGTAAGAAATGAGAAGCTACTTTAAGTATATATTCGGTTGAAGACTCTTAAATGTGCGCTTATGGTGTCATAGTGGTGTAGTGGTTAGCACTGTCTCCTTGCACCTCCAGGGTCCAGGTTCAATTCCCACCTTGGGGTCTGTGTGCATGGAGTTTGCATGTTCTCCCTGTGCTTGGTGGGTTTCCTCCAAGTACTCCTGTTTAATTTGGGAAAGCCAATTAGCAGGTTAGGCTAATTGGCGTTCACAAATTGAACGAATGTTGACCGGAGGTCCTACCACAGTTATAAAAATTGGAATAAATACAATGGTCACCACTTGCCTCCAGTGGTGACCATTGGCTGCCACGGTCCCTCGTTAGACTACAGAGGTTCCTAGATGGATGAATAGAAATGTGTACTTATTTCAAGTCTAATGATGACCCTTTTTTTGTCTGAGCAGTGTATTTTATAAACTTGTGTAATATATATGTTTATGGTTTTATGTTATATTTATTTCAAGTGTCAACCCATAATGAAACACATAGGGGGAAAAACATCTGCTTACTAAGTGGGAAATAAAACGCAACCATATACTCAAAAGTGTACTTACTGTAAATAGCAGATAAGACCGCAGCTTGCAAGTTCAAGTGGTCAGCTAAATGTACTATACACTGTATAGCAGAGGGAACAAAACATTTATTTCCTACATAAGAAGATCTATTTTTAGCATGACAAAGAATAAGCAGTTCAGCAACTGATCATATGGCTTCCACTCAGCCCTGATCTTAACATTATTAAGATTGTAAAGAACCAATAGTATTCTTTTATTTATTTATTTATTTAGTTAGTTAGTTAGTTATTTTTCTTTAATTATTTCTTCTTTTTTTTTTTAAATCAACCCTCTGTGTTCTGCAGAATTCCTTTATATTTGTCAAGACTTGGACAGTACGGTATACAGCGATGGCTGGTTATGATATTAGATGAGTAGACTAAAATCTAATATCTAATTATAGCTTAATGTTTATACAGCAGCCACTGAGCAAACCATTATAATCATGAGGTCTTACTGATGGCATGTGGTAATAAGAGTCATAAAACTATTAGACACTTTTTAAGTATATAATGTCCTACTAGTTTCTTTAAATAATCAAATATGGTAAACATAAAAACTGTTACCCTTTCATTAAAAACACAAACAAAAACTTACTGTTTTTTTGCCTTGTTTGTTTTGTCTAATTATTACTTTCATTCTGGTGTGTGCTTGGTCTAACTACTTTGTCCTGCAAAGATGATATTGAGGGAAATACTATAATAGAGCAAATAATCCACTTCATTCACATTCACGGCCACCGTAATTCTGAAGTCACTGCTAAGAGTGTGTTACTGATGCGTTAGCATCATCAGCCCAAAATAAAATCACATTTAGAAAGCCTTTCACTTAGTGCAATAATCTGACACAACAGTCACTGATAGACTTTATGAATTTACTTTACAGTCTGGGCTGGAAAGAATTGAGCCCCAGCCTCGCTCCTTTATCCCCTTCTGCATAAACAAATCCCAAATAATCTATTTTATATTACATGCTTATACGTTTGATAACTTCAATTAATCTGATGTGGATGCCAAATTTTAAACCTTATATTGATGTCTTCTATCCTGTTAACACAGATGGATATTGCCCTACTAGTTCATTTATACTAGCTGCACAAAAGTGTTCTAAAAATGCTCACAGATTTTTAAAGATATCTCTTTGTGTAGATACTATGCTTTCTAAAAATGGTAAGGACTCAATAATAATTCATAGCACACTGCGCACACAAGCTTCTCACTGAGCAGCCCACATCTGGTTCACTGTCTCCTGATAAATGAAGAACAATTTCCTGTTTGAACCATTTACGGTTAGCACTTAGAAGGGTCATGGCAACAGATAGCTGCCACAGATGAAGACATGATAATGCAATAATCTGTCTTAATATAGGTTTAACTTTAGCCTTTAAGCTCTCTAGACAACAATTATGGATTTTGGCATCACTGCCAAATCCTTTCTGCTTGTAGGTTTAGTAGATATCGGCTCGATTGTTTTATCTGGGGTATGGCACACATGTATTATTGCATCACTTTAAGGTAGCATCATGACAGTCTTACATGGTGAAGAAATGACTACTTTCACAGAATCCAGATATTTTATTAAATAAAATTCTGTAATAACTTTAAATTAGGACATTTCATTCACTTTCTTTATAATACAGTGATCATATCTTGCGCAGGGAAAAAAATGTATTCTGGAAAGCTTTAGGTGTTTGAAAAGAGGTGCAGGTACATCGAAGTGTGAACAAATCAGACTGCAGCCTTTAAGATTCTTTATCTTGTGTCCAGAGAATTGTGAATAGCAAAACAGAATAAACTGCATATAAATAAATAAATCTAGTACAACTGCTAAAATTTACAGAAGGTGCAGTGATATCACTTAATATGAAAAAAAAAAACTAAAACATAATGAGGCAAGGGGTACTATCCATAGCACTATCAGGAATAGCCAATAATAATTTACACTGTGGGTCTACTTAAAATGTAAAAAAAGACCCACCCCACCCATCAAAAAAAATAAAAAATAAATAAAGGAAGAAAGAAAAAATATTCATACTTATTTTGCATAATATGACACTATGACTCTAAGATGAAAGAAAGAAAGTCCACATTTTGACATTATATAACAACACTTATAGTATTAGGTCATAGATATATTATGATAAGGTCTGACAGTAAAATATGCTTTAACCTTGAAGTCAAATCCATTTGTTTTTACATAAATTCCGTGTATATGTTTCATCTTTCTGCCTTTGGGTCAATACCAAATTGCTAAAAAAAGACATCTCTCTCACTGAGCTGTGAGATGACTAATGGAGTGAGAGAAAGAAAGATCAGGGAATACCTACACTCCATAAAGTATGAGCTGGCATCAATCTTCCAAACAATCTGCCCTTTATGAGATCCATTTACCCCACGGTTCTTGTAGTCCAAAAAGTTCTCTGCGAGAACCTCATCTGTAGAAAAAGAGAAAGTGCTTTTTTTTCCTTCACAGCAACCTTTACAAAAAAACATCTCATTTTATCATCCTGGTACTGATCGTTTTGTTTGTTTTGTACCGATTATCTGAAAACTCACCGATCAGGTACATGCCGATCCAGTCTCCGGCATCCACTTCCTCTTTGATGTCCCAGCAGAGGAGGATGCCCTGCGGCTGGCCGATGCTGTAAATTGAGGAGCTGACTGTGAGCGTGGAGCGGCTGCGGGTCGACACCAGGTCTGGGTCACTAGAGGATCGTGGCAGGGTTAAGGAGTTGCTGGGATCGATGGGAGGGCATTGCTCAGCCGTGAAGCTGTAGCGCGCCCTGCTTTTACACCGACGATGGCTTTGGGAGCTCCGGGGTGGCGAGGACATAGCAGTCAGGAACCTGCTCTGGTACAGGTTCTGCAGAAAAAAAAACAAAACTGAAATATGTAAAAGTGATTTATAACTGAAGTCCATGTCTAAAGGGTTACCTTTAGTGCAGATTGCATTTATAGACATGTGTGTGAGTAAAAGTGTGTGTGTGTGTGTGTGAGAGAGAGAAAAAAGAGAGAGAGAGAAAGAGAGAGAGAGAGAAAGAGAGAGAGAGAGAAAGAGAGAGAGAGAGAAGTGAAAGACATTTTCAGTATCTTCAAGCTACTTATATGGTATCGATTATTACAGGCCATTTAGACTTACTGTGTGCCCACAGATCTAATGCACAGCTTTATGGGGATGAAGTTACTTTTAGCATGGCTTTGTCTTTGTCTATGTTAATGTAATTGGCTCAGACAATTAGGCATATCACTTAGTGGTATTTTAGAGCCTGTGATCATTAGGAATAAGAAACATAGGCAGAACAGAACTGCTAGTACCGACTGCCTGCATCATATTACCAGAGTAAAGCCTGTTTACAGCATGGCATATTTCAATGAATGAGAATGTGAAACCCTATCCAGCGATAAATTATTCATGGAAGATGAAAGTACAGTATGCCTTTATGTTTTATATGTTTTAAAAATGTAGGATGGTTGTCAGGAATTTTCTCATATTTTAATCATTTGTAGGTAGCACAGTGGGTAGAGTGGCCAACATGTACAGTACCAGTCAAAGGTTTGGACATACAGTACCTTCAAATTTAATTTTTTTTAAAAACAATACTAGAACAGATCTGGAGATTTCCAAACTGTAAAATAACACATATGGCATTAGGTAATTATGTAATAACAAAAAGAGTCAATTTTTATTTTAAGACGTGAGAGTCAGCTGTTCTGGAACAGTTCTTGCAAGAACAGTATTGTCAAGTGCATTTCCAAACCCATCAAGCACCATGATGAACCTGGCTCTCAGGAAGACCTTCCCAGGAAAGCAAGACCAAAACTTACCTCTGCTACAGAGGTGAAGTTTATTTAGAGTTACCAGCCTTACAAATCACCTCAGATAGGAGATAGGCTTTACAGAGTATAAGTATCAGAAACATACTAACCTCAACTGTTTAAAAGACATTATTGCATATTTTGGATGCCTTTAGCATTGTTTTACAATGTAGATAAAAAGAATGAAAATCAAGAAAAACCATGGAATTAAAATGTGTCCAAACTTTTAACTGGTAGTGTAGCTACTAACTTGGGTTAGTAATTCCTGAATTGTCATGACTTTTCTAGTACTTACTGATTAGAGTCTTCTTAACATTTATTACTTTTTTATTACTAATATATTACCATCACTGATATTAAGAATCCATCCATCAATTCATCTAGGAACCGCTGTAGTCCAATCAACGCTGTAGACCGTGGAGGCCAATGGTGACCACTGTATTAATTCCTGTTCTTTCGACCGTGGCAGGACGTCCGGTCATTATTCACACGCATTCACACACTACGGGCAATTTGGGAATGCCATTAGCCTAATCTGCATGCCTTTGGACTGTGGGAGGAAACAGTAGTCCCCGGAGGAAACCCACCAAGCGCAGGAGAGAAAATGCAAACTCCATGCACACAGACCCCAGGCGGAAATCGAACCTGGACCCTGGAGGTGCGAAGCGACAGTACTAACCAGTGCTGCTGATATTAAGGATGATTAGGGAGAAAATTCCTGCACACCCTGGTCTCCCATACGCATATTGTTACCTTTAGCCATATAGCGTATTTGGTTATATCGTGTCTGATTAAGGCTTAAAATTTTTTTTTACAGAACTGTTGTAGTTGTTGTATGTTGTTGTAGTGAATATAGGCATGGATATAATCACAAATCACAGCTGTGAAGATAATTAATATAATAGCATAGTATAGTGAGATATTTTATTCATTTATGTAAACACATAACCATACCCATATAAACAATGTACGAATATAAG
>JAOTRS010000044.1:10694164-10708834 GCA_028565755.1 Dinotopterus cunningtoni
GTGGTGTTGTATGAGGAAGTCTGGAGTGGCAGAGAAGTATGTTAGAGTGGTGCAGGACATGTATGAGAGCTATAAGACAGAGGTCAAGGTGGAGGTGGGTCTGCATCAAGGATCGGCTCTAAGCCCCTTCTTTGCTATGGTGATGGACAGGATGACAGATGAGGTTAGACAGGAGTCTCCATGGATAATGATGTTTGCAGATGACATTGTGCTTTTTAGCGAGAGCAGGGAACAGGTGGAGGAAAATCTAGAGAGATAAAGGTACGCTCTGGAAAGCAGAGGGATGAAGGTTAGCTGTAGCAAGACAGAATACATGTGTGTGAGTGAGAGGAACCTAAGTGGAACGGTGAGGCTACAGGGAGCAGAGGTAAAGAAGGTACAGGACTTTAAGTACTTAGGGTCAACAGTCCCGAGCAACGGAGAGTGTGGAAAGGAGGTGAAGAGGCGGGTACAGGCAGGTTGGAATAGGTGGAGAAAAGTGTCAGGTGTGTTATGTGACAAAAAACTATCTGCGAGAGTGAAAGGAAAGATGTTCAAGACAGTGGTGAGACCAGCAATGCTCTACGGCTTAGAGACAGTGGCACTGAAGAAAAGACAGGAGGCAGAGTTGGAGGTAGCAGAGATGGAGATGTTGAGGTTCTCTTTGGGAGTGACAAGGGTGGATAGGATCAATAATGAGTTCATCAGAGGGACAACCCATGTTAGATGTTTTGAGATAAAGTCAGAGAGGCCAGATTGAGGTGGTTTGGACATGTTCAGAGGAGAGATTGGGAGCATATTGGTAGAAGGATGCTGAGGTTGAAACTGCCAGGCAGGTGGTCTAAAGGAAGACCAAAGAGGAGATTTATGGATGCAGTGAGAGAGGATATGAAGTTAGTTGGCATGAGAGAAGAGGATACAGAGGAGAGGGTTAGGTGGAGGCAGATGATTCACTGTGGCAACCCCTGAAAGGGATTAGCTGAAAGACAAAGAAGAATAATTAAATATTACAGGTTGAAGCCCACATATAGTATGTCTTTCATGCAACAAGGATGACCCCCATAATTTTAACTGTAATTTTACTAAATTTTGTTTAATGAAAAAAATGTTATTTATTATTGGTTTCCTAATTGGTGGCTAAATATTGGGAAATTGCACAAAATATACCTTGTTGGCAAGATTTTGAATCTACATTTTATTACAGTACGATCAATAGGAAAGAGAGGATATAAAAGATCTTATGTTTAGGCATTGTTTACACTTTAAGTTGTACTTCTTTTGACATCAGCTGAATACACTCCCTGCTCTGTAAACTGCGAGTGAATCACGAATGAGAAATCGAAAAAGTAGGTGGGAAAGATTAAGTTTCGTCTTAAAATTATTCCAGTGCGTTAAAATTTACTTATATAATTTCAGCACTGTTATTTCACTGTACATGCATGTAAAAAGTCCAGTAAGCAACATTAACGTAAGTCCACCATTGCAGAACAGGCCAACTGATTTCACTTGGTGCATGTTGGTGCATGTTGAACTTCAGGCAAATACCCAAGTATGCAAAGGCAAATACCCTAAGTACTGCAAAAGCTTCATTAAATTCTGTCCAGGAAGTTTGCAGGATGCTGTGACAAAAAAACAGACAGATAACATTAAAAGAGCGAGTTCTGACCAGTGTATAGATAAAATTTTTATTATTTATTTTTATATATAACACCACATCACAAAACTCCTCTTACATACGGGGATATCTTCCAATTATCACAATTTTATTTATCAAAGGATGAAGTAAATTTGTTGTATGCCTTACTGTACTGTATGTACTGTATTTCTTGCCTGGAATTCATTGCATGTTTCCTGAGTAAATGGCTTATTAAAAATCTTGTTTATAAAAAATAAGCAATGCAATATGATTAATATCTTTCTTACTCTAACCATGTTGGACTATATTCATGATCTTATTGCATATCTTATTCTTGCCAAACCCTACCATGAATATTTCAGGAGCAACAACAGGATTTCCTTACAAGATAGCATCTGATCTTATTAATTTCTTATGAATTATTTACCGTGCGAAAATGTCTTTAGAGTGAACATTTGCATCCCTTTCATATTTATTAAAGACTACTCAAGCAGTAATACAAGCAGCAATTAGATGTTTTGTTAACCACCAAAATGTACAGGGTGGCATGGTGGCGTAATGCCCAGCACTGTGGTCTCATACCTCCAGTGTCCATGGGTCTGCTTGCATGGAGTGGGATGTTCTTCCTGTACTGGGTGGGTTTCCTCTGGTTACCCTGGTTTTCTCCCACAGTCCAAAGACATGCAGTTCATTCCAATTCGCCTGTAATGTGTGCGCTGCAGTGGGTTGACACCTCGTCCTTGCTGAGCCGGGATAGGTTTCAGCCCTCCCATCACCCTATACCTGATAAGTCATATAGATAATGAGTGAGTGAGAGTATAATGAACAGTATGTTTTGGGTAGGATTTATTATATATCTCTGAAGATTACTGGGTAAACATTCTGTCTTTACCTGATTGTATTGGATTTGTTTGTTTTTAGTTTTTAGTTAAATTTGGGCTTATTTTTCCCCAGCATTATGGCAGGTTTTATGTCCAATTCGTGGTATGAAATGACCCTAGGAAGCATAATCTAATAATTACAGTAAACATTAATGTCAGTATAACTGTTTTACAATTTCAAAATAGACTGAGGCCTGGTAGAAATGCACTTAACCGTGTTTTCTGCTGCAATAAATACAATGACCAGCATTACTTTTCCCTATTTGTGTAGCAATTTAAGTTTTGTTTTTTTTAAACGAGAGCGAAGGCAACCCATAGCTTGAATGATTCATTGGCCTGCATTAAACTCAGATGAAGTGTATGCAATGCGTGGCTCAGTAGGACAAGACAAGGCAGGGAACGGGAATGGGTGACATTAATCAAAAGAGGCTGTATGACAGTTGTTGTGATTGTATCTGACAGGCAATATGTAAATTTTTCATAACCAAACACGGTCCTTTTTTTTGAACCACATTTAATAGGCATTTAAAAGCAGCAGTATACAAAACTCTAAACCTTGGCCACACAAGCCTTTTCCACATTAACCCTGTCACTCAGTCTGTACTGAAAGGTATGTTACTTGTGTTTGATTCATGCTCGTGCAATATAAATGATGATGTGTTGACTAACAAATGATCCAGAATAATAAAAAAAATGAACATCTGCCTTTATAATAGCTTTGGCTTTTATAGATCCGAACCAGAATGAGAGGTTAGTAGCAGCATTCTTGATGAATAAACATGTGCAAACAGACTATACTTTGTGTCTAATACAAGATCCACATTTAATAACTATTATACCTCTTGTAAATTTCCATACACATAAAGTCATATTAAAGCTAGAGTAAACATGTAAAAGTGATTTGCAGCTTATAAATATTCAGGGTTTCTTCTTCCTCACTTACAGTTAAGGAAATGCATAACATTTCATTTCTATCACTTTAAATCCTACTACAGTACTACTGTTTGTTCTACTACTACTGCTGCTGCTGCTACTACTACTATTCATCCATCCATCCATCCATCCATCCATCCATCCATCCATATGAATAGATAGATAGATAGATAGATAGATAGATAGATAGAATTTTCAAACACAGTTCTTAGTTTAATAGCTGTGCTTAATGCAGGTATAAATCTAAAAAATTCCAAAGTGTCGTTTTAATCTGTTGCTTTACTTCTCTTTTACTCATTAAAAGTAAGGGTTTAAGAATGATTACATCCTGTCTGTTCTCCAAAACTTCTAACTTGTTCTGCCAAAGGGTCAAAACTGATTACCTTTTTAAGCTCGCAATGAGTTACGGTGTCCAGTCCACTATAAATATCCCAGGGAAATGTGTGTGTGTGTGTGTGTGTGTGTTTAGTAAAGCGCCTGGTGGGATTTTTTTTCTGAGCTAGCATGGTAATGATCTTATCTCATTCTATCTTATCCTATCTTATTTTAGATAAATTAAGGCATATAAATATTAAACAGTTCTCAGTATTAAGAAATCAATCCAGGACAGAAAGACTATAAAACACCGGTCAGTATAGTCACCTAGTGGGCATGCTTTGATACTGCAGGTAAAAGGCTTATGCAGCTATTTTTTAAAAATAATTTAGAAGTCCTAAACATTATGAAGCAAGGTTATTGCTTGGTTCAGGTAGGCCACTGGCAGGCATTAAACTCTACCTGCTTCTGTGTTTAAGAACATAACCCCAGCCTGTTATATCTCCTTTCCTAGAACAAAGCTGTGGCTAAACAGGATAAAGATATGGGATAAATTTTTTTAAAAAAAGATAATATTTTGCATATGTGCTGAAATAAATTTAAAAGCTGGCATCCTGTGGTCAGCATACAACGTTTTGATGTTTATTAGCTTCCCAAACAGACAAAAGGGGGCACTGTTGAGTTATTATTATTCTTTTTTTTCTTCCACCTATTGCATGAATGCCTGTAGGACAATCTAAGAGAACACTAAGCCAAAGATCCAGTGTGGAGTGTTTTGGGATTCACCAAAATGCCACTCCATGATTGTGATACCGCAAATCCGATTTGATGTATTGGTATTCATGAACATCCTCACCAGTGTAATTTGCACAGAAAACATTACTAGTGTGCAGATATATCATGAAAAACTTGAATATTACATTATTTCCATCCCTATAGTCGTACTCTGCCTTTACGAACATTATCTCCATGGATTAGAATTGAGATTTGGCTTAGACATAAGGTCTCCTGTTCCTAGCCAGAGGAAGCCCACCTGGAAAAAAATACATATTTAGCTACAGTGTTCTAATTAGATGTCGACCTGAATGCAGCTTGGGCTTCAAACATTGCACCTTGACAGTATGTACGTGCGCAAGGTTTTATTAAACATTTTTTTCTACTCTGGACATCGAAATGACACTTGTTTGGAAGCTAAGTATTACCAATAAAGTTCCACTAGAGGGCTGTGCAGTAATTCCATTAAATGTGCGCGTGTGCTCAATGATGTTTTTGTGAGCATCTTCAGTGAGTCACCTCCACCTCCCCCACCGTCTCTCTCTCTATACATAAAACCGTGCTGATGCTGGATCAATGTGAGGTTACATGTTTCATTTCAAAATGGGAGGAAATTTAACATCGTGCTCTAAATAGGCTATTACAACTGAAAAGCATCATGTGCCTTCCTGCTGGAACAAAGAGAAGTAAAGGAAACTGTAGTCTACATTGAGCATTTGATTCCACTCAAATTGAATCCGGGAACATCTTAATGCTTTGTTTCCTCTCTCGCCAACCGCTGGGCCCGTCTGAAGAAAGATGATAAAAGCAACTCATCCTCTCAGTCAGGTTTCTCATCTGCAGGCAAAAAGAAGAAGAAAGCATAACATCAAAAATTCAAAAAAAGATGAATGACATAGCGAGTTCAGCTAAGCGCTCTACATGTGAGATTCATGCCTTTCTTATACATTTCTTTGAGCTTTGTCTTTCTATGACAGGAATCGCTGTTGCCTGATTGCAAACGTTCTCAACAACACCCTGTGCTGGGATGAAAATGGCACGGCACAACGACTCTGAGATCCAGTCACGTTTCTGAGAGGTTTGTTACTTCTATGCAATTCATGCATGCCCAATTAATTCTATTGATTTAAATAATCACCATGGAGCTGCAGATATTCACTAAATCATTGTTTGAAATCCAGTCTCTCACAGGACAACATGCACACAGACTGATTCAGATACTTCGCACCTATGAGAATTTTTTTGCATAGATAATCCACCAAGGACATGTTTTTGGAAAGTGAGAGAAATTGGAAAGGACACGTGAAGAACATGCAAAACTGCGCACTGACAGTAACCTGAGGCCCAAATCGAACCGAGGACCCATGAGGGTGTGAAGCCCAGAGGTCTGTTATTTCTAGACTCAATTAATCATTGCTAACTCATATTGATTTAGGTAATCATTATAGTGCTGTGGGTTTTGATTAAATTCATTATCAGGCATTATAAAACAACAACTCAATTTCTACTAGGTGTCTGTTCCTTTGTGGGTATGGATTTGGGCTGCTGATCCAAAGGTTTAAATTTTTGCTATTTCAATATTCCTAACTTCCAAATCCTGGATTGTTTAACTTTGTTTGTTATATAAGCCTTGAAGTGTTCTTGAAAAAGTTGTTTGGGGTTTGTTGCTGCCAAAATCTTGTGTGGTCTGCATCGAGTGTTGAAGCCAACCAGTCTTGGTGCTGCATGCAGAGGGACATGATTGGTACAACTTGTCATATTTCACTGGAGAAAAGGCTTGTTATGATCAGTGCAGGAGATAGAACGCCTTGTTGATATACAGTATAAAACCAAGTGTTAATTGGACTGGAGCACTGTAATTAGCTCTTTGTATGCAATGCTTGCACTTAAACCACACAAAAAAATGCAATCCTGCATAACTAAAAAATGGATTGTATCAGTTCCTTGTTTATAGGTACACAATGACGTCCCATGCATTGAAAACCAGCTGCTCCTCACTTGAGTCTGTGTGTATGGAGTTTGTATGTTCTTCCTATGCTTGATGGGTTTCCTCTGGGTAATCCAGTTTCTTGCCACAGTCCAAAAACATGCAAATTAGGCTAACTGGCAGTTATTCCCATAGGGCAAATTTCCATAGCATGTGTGAGTGTGTGAGCTTGTATCCGTGCGATGGATTTTCGGTATGTACGGTGTACTTCACCTCTTGCCCCGAGTTCTCCCTGGAATACTCTCCAGGCTTTCTGAAACCATGTACAGGATAAGCGGTCTAGAGGACGAGTGAGAGTGTCTGTCACTGCTTCAGTGTTGTGTGTGTGTGTGTGTGTTTGTGTGTGTGTAAAACATTCTAAGAATGATACCACTTACAGTAGTCACCATCCAGCTAGGAACCTCTGTAGTCCAACTAGGAACCATGGAGGCCAATGGTGATTTCCATTTTACAGTCGTGGTAGGACCTCCAGTAAACATTTACAAGTGCATTCACACACTACGATGCCGTTTAGTCTAACCTGCATGCCTTTGGACTGTGAGAGGAAACTCACCAATCATGGGGAAAACATGCAAACTCTACGCACACAGACCCCAGGGCGGGAATCGAACCAGGACACTGGAGGTGCAACTAAAGCCAAACTTTAGTCTGCTGCTTCTGAATCCCCTTTGCAACCTCATGACTAAAGAATGCAGTCTCGCCACTTATGAAAATGCTTCTGGGCTGGAAAATCATTGCTTTTTAAAGTCTATTTTAACAAAGGGTTATGAGGAATTTTAGTTGATATTAAACTGTGCTGGAAACACTCAATCAAAAGTTAAAATAAACTGATTAGGCAGAAGTTCAGTATCATTAAGCCTGATAGTTAGGCACACAAACACTCAGAGCTCCTACAGTGCCTGTTGGGTCGTGGTGCTCTCTTTTCTTTCTTTCTTTCTTTGTTAAAGAAGGAAGATTAAAAGAACAGGATGAGATGCCACGCTCCCGTCTCAATGCACGCTCAGAGGCGCACGCGCGCGCACACACACACACACGCGCGCGCACGAAGGCGCGTGCCATTTCTGTCGTCTCCATCGGTTTTTCTCCCCGCGAGACCCACACCTGCATTTTGCTGCGTCACACTCGGCGGCGCGTGCGAGACGAAAACGTTTTAATTACGGCTCGCGCGTGCAGCCTGCGGGGACCGAAACGCGCATCACCTTATTTCCAGGCTTATTTATTTATTTATTTATATGCAGAAACATAAATATAAATTATCAATCTTTCTTTCTTTTATATTTGTATTTAACCCTCTACTGATGTGTGAGGTAGTTTTTGTTTGTTTGTTTGTATGTTTTTTTTTATGGAGCAACACTATCAAATTAATATGAATAATAAATAAAAACTATGAATTAAAACGGAAGAAAAAAAACATGTCCCTACTTCAACACTGATATACTGTGCATCCATCTCTCCATGAACCTCTGTAGTCCAGTTAGGGATGGTGGAGGCTGTTGTATTTATAATTTTTTTTTTACGACCGTGGTAGGACCTTAGATCAACATTCACACACTACAGAAGCACCATTTAGCCTAATCTGCATGTCTTTGGACTGTGGGAATAAAACATGAGTACCCTGAGGAAACCCACCAAGCACAAGCAGAACCTGTAAACTCTACACACAGTCCCCGAGGTGGGAATCAAATCCTCGACCCTGGAGGTGCAAGGCGACAGTACTAACCACTGTGCTGCTGTGACGGCATATACTGTGCATACAGCCTTTGTATGAGATCTTTTAATCTTCGCCAAACTTAAAATGTGTTGACTAAATGTGTGTGGGTTGATTTTTTTCCTTCCCTATTAATCACTAGAGAGGCAGACTAAGAGAAGGGACCTAATGTAAGCAATATTTTGTTTATAGCTGGAGCATATGCATGAGCATCAAGGCTTTCCATGCAGACTGGTTTGGACAAGAATTTCCCCCTTCTGTTTCATCTTGGCCCATACAGTAAACATCTTAGCATAGTTTACCAGCAAATATTGGCCACATTAGATTAAAGCCCTCATTAATGCAAGAAGCGTTTTTTCCCTCAAGCTGACAAGGGTGAAAGGAAATTTGCTGAGTTAAGTCTTATATACATAGGCAAACTTTTTGGACTTTTGTATTATATTTAATCACACAATATCACACTCGAGGTCATGCTGTTGTGCTGAATATCAGCATGACTGTGATGTGGTCGTAGGCATGAAGGCACAGCCTGGATATGACTTTGTGGTGCATGCATATCTCATACAATCATCATGTAGCTTGGTCAGTGGATGTTGGCAGGGAACCTTTATACTGTTTTTGTTCTGTGAATAAACCACTTGCAATACAATCACTTGCGTGTGTGCTTTTGCTGGTCAGCCACCCTATCTAAGCCGGTTGGCAAATATATCGAAGCACAGTGGACGGAGATAACATTTAATTTATCAAATTGTAAACTTAACACTTGCTTACATACTTGTTTGCTTACATACTTGCTTACTTACTTTTCTTGCTTGCTTACTTATGTTTAATTTTAGAGAACATGTCTGTGTATTAATTTTTTTTTACTTTTGATATATTCGATGCTTGAATATAAAGATCATTTGAACATTTGAGCTAACTCATTTGAAATGTATCAAATAATATGATTCTATTTGTAAAAGGCGTAGGACAACTGTTTTGTGTGTCTAAACTTATACATGTGCTTTGATTGGGGTATTACTGGTGAGTTTTTGAGGGTTCACACAAAGCAATAGCATACCTTGGGAGCTCAGTATTTAGATAGGCCACTTGTTGGTCAATCCCAATTTTTTTGTATTTTGCAATCTGGATAACTTTTTTCACACATTGGCTGAATTTATAGCTAGTCTGGTACAGTATATGTTACATCAACAAACAGGGTTAGCCTACAAAATTAGTGCTCTGGTGGTTTGTGTGAACAGCGTGTCCTGGGATGGAGTCCAATACCTGGCCTGAATTATTGTTTAAGTCCACCCCTGCCCAAAACATTATAAATAAATGTTTAGGTGCTAGCATAAATCTGTACCCTACTGGTGTGGTGTTTCACTGGCATACTGTATCTTATACAGAGTGGTTTGCACATTGTCGAATGCTACATAACTGAAAACATGTTGAGTAAAAAAAGCTATGACTTTAAATGAACATCTCTTGGTCATGCTCTTTGATTGCACAGTTGTCGTGCATGCGAGTAGATTCTGCCCCATGCTGTCATGATGAGAAACTCAGCTGGCAGTTATACAAAAGCTCATATGCAATCAATTACCACAACACAGAGACTGCTTGTATAGGAAAAAAAAAAACTTAATTAGTATTAGAGATTAAGACAAGGTAGAACAATCCAGTACTTTTTTTTTTTTTTTGACATGCATTACATGTTTCTGTCGGTTGACTTCGGATTAGACTTTGGATGCTTCTACTTCTACTAAGTCTGTGATTGTCCCTGTGGGGGGTCTATGCGTGGTGTAACTTCATATGAGATAATTATTCATTCATTTATTCGTCTTCAGTAAGCGCTTTATCCTGGTCAGGGTCATGGTGGATCTGCAGCCTATCATGCAGAAAAGCAGGAAGGCAGTTTAAATGGCGGTTGCTGGGGTTTTGTGATAAACATGTGACATGCACTATGATGACACACACATAGTCACAGGATTTTTTAAAGCATTTTTTAAAGAGAGAATGCGATTACAATGTGTTGCAGTGTTGTAACTTAAAAGAAAAAGAAAGTGCATAAGTATGCAGCACTACTAAAATATTCTGAAATGGTAACATTTTACAGTTGAAAAACAAAATTGGGTTTACTGCAGCACCCCCCCCGACCCCCCCCTCCTCCATGTCCTTGCCATCCCTTGGGCATGAGTCAGGAACACACCAGAGACAGGGCGCCATTCTGGAGCTTTGAGTCCAGTGTTTGCTGTTTTTTCTATATATTTTTTTTTACCTTTGATTTGATATTATATGCCTTGAAGAATGGTATGTGAGAAAAAATAACTCTTGTTTTTTTCCTTTTTTTAGGTGCTAATGGCGAAAGCTGATCATTATCCCTTTTACATGAGATAACTGAATTACTTTTTTGTCCTATTTAACATCACAATACTGTAACTGCACGATCAATATCCCCTATGGTGATAATGAGCACACAGTACAGTACCAATGAACAAATCAACACCGGAATTGCTAACCATATCACAAATATTTTAATCGAAATAAAAACAAATTGTTTCGAGGTAATGTTTTCCTTTAAGGGATTTAAGAATGTATGAAGGTTGATTATGTAAAATGCATTGTTGTGTGGTGTGTGGCCTTCAAGGCTTACATTTGTTCAATGAACAGTGCAGCAGCCATCCTGTACTGGACTCTAATACCTCTGGCTCACACTTATTACATAGGAGTGTGGGTGTCTTTTCAAGGTGCCGACATGTTCTTGGTGAAAAACAGGCCAGAAATAATTGCATCTGAAGACAGTTTAGCCTGATTGGCCAACCTGTTATTGTGATTGCCTTGAATTCATCCTTGGCTGGCCCTGAATGTGGAGCGAGTGGCCTGTGAAGGGAGCTAATGAACACGGCACTGAGCAGCAGCTGCACAGAACAGCTGGGCCACAAACAGCCTCTCATATCAGAAACCATAGTAACCTCACCCATTCTCACCCATTCGTCATTCGTCAACTGTAAACTGCTGGTGGAAGTATCGCTGGCTGAAAACCAACGTTTTTATAGAGCAACGGCAGAAGGTCTGTGTATATATCTAGATGTTTGTTATCTGCCTAACTACTTTTGCTCACCTCCATTTATTCATCTATCTATTCAGTATATTGAACTACCTGGTAATAATAGACACTGGGAAAGCAATTTTCAGGTGAGATCTTATGATTTCAGGTCAGAGCTTTTCTGGGTCTCATCTGCGCACGTTCCTGTCCTCCGGCAATGCTCAGCATGGACCTTTCTCAGTGCACACACACACACACACACACACACACACACACACACACACACACACACACACACATAGATGTTTGTTTTTCTATCATTGTGAGGACCTTTTATTCACTGATGCGGCAAATTAATCTTGTGTCAACCCTAATTCTAACCTTAATCTAAAAGGATAGAAAAAAAAAGTCCTTCTCATTTTTTTTCTTGGAGATCAACTGTATAACCAGCCAACTCGCAGTGAACAGGAACTTACTAATCAGACGGTTATCATGTATTATAAAAGCATTTGGATCAAAGTCATGCAGAATTCTCCAAGATAAATATGTTGGTACTAATGTATGCAGATAATACATATGAAAGGTGGATGATAAGAATGAATAAACACACTCTCCTTTAGCCAGGCTTGGGCTGAGTGAGCACATCCTTCCCTGCAGGTTTAATTTCATGCTTGCAGCATTAGAATAATTTGTTTGGCATGGAGAGCAGACAGACGCGGGGGGCATGTAGCCATCTCCACAACCTGTTTGATCATCATTAACGGCAATAGGGGGAGGCTCGCTCTTCCTCTGTGAACAACAGCCTCTAGCAATAGCTGTACATCATGGGGCAAGGAACGCTGAAGTCTGCAGATTGGTCAGAGTGGATCCCTCTCTGTCCATGCAGGGGGCTGGCAGAGAGATCAGCAGGACGCTTCATGAGTCGAGACCTCTTCCCTTAAAACAGTGAATAACGTCCTTTATCGAGAATTGTAGGTGCTGC
Organism: Dinotopterus cunningtoni; assembly: GCA_028565755.1. Lineage (NCBI taxonomy): Eukaryota > Metazoa > Chordata > Actinopteri > Siluriformes > Clariidae > Dinotopterus > Dinotopterus cunningtoni. The sequence goes on from JAOTRS010000044.1 coordinate 10,706,385, forward strand.
TGATGTATGATACTGAGTGCTAGCTCTGCTTTGTGGTCTTTTAAAATTGATTGCAGACCTTTTCTTTGGGCTTAGGGGATGCTGAGGAGTGAAAGTGAAGGAGTGTCTTATACAGCCATTAATCTGATCCACATGTGATTTTTATTCCTCATTCTCGTTAATTTACCAGCTTTCCTTTGTCATTTGCACCTTTCACCTTTCCGCACACACTTTTTACACTCCTATTATTCTGCTTTTGACATCTACAAATGATGTAAGGTTGTTTCTATCCAAACAGAGAAAAACTGCAGTATTGCTACACATAGAATAGATAGTGTAACCTCAGTGTATTCTGTGATGTTTCTTTTATAAGCGTCAATCTAGGTTAAAAATTAATGTCCACTTGTCTTACTGTTCACCTTATCAAGAATGAGTGCACAACTTGTCCGTGCAGTTATCAGATAATCGATCACGTGGCAGCAGCTCAATGTGAAAAAAAAAAACTAAAACATGCCAAGTCAAGAGCTTCAGGTCATATTCACATCAAACATCAGAATAAAGAAAAAAATGTTATCTTATTGACTTTAAACATAACATGACACAGTTGTTAGTGCCAGACAGACTTGGTTTGAGTGTTTCAGGAAGAGCTGATCTCCTAGGATTTGCACACATAACAGTCTCTCAAGATGACACAGACTGCTGTAAAAAAACAAACAAACAAAAAAAACAAACATAGGCAAAAAAAAACAAAACAAAAAAAACAATGCATGATCAACAGTTCTAAGGGTTGAAATGTCTTGGCGTTTTTGTAATACTCAATGCAAACATAACGTAAACATAACACAAACATAACACTTTTTTCACATTCTGATGTATGATGTGAAAGTAACTGAAACTCTTGATCTGCATCTGAATAACTTATGATTATATGATTGGCAGAATGGGTAACTGAAAGGATAAGCATACTGTACGTTTTGGAGTCCGTAATGAATTTTATATAAACACAATCGGATATTACGTTAACACCACCACCAGATGAATTGAATAACATCCCAAGACTTATCCATATTTCTGGGGACCTAAAAACAGCCTATATGGAAAAAATTCCACAGAAAAGCTAATGTTGCACAAATTGGCAAAAAAAAAAGGCAGTGCTGGCCATAGTAGAAAGGTATCAGAACACCAGGCGCACCACAGCCTGTCGTGCATTGGGGTTATTAGGCAAAGAGTCCAATGTTGTAAACCCAGCCTCAAAATTATCCAGATCCTAGGCTGAACAAACAAGTCCGATCCATGGAGGCCACATCTTGCAACCTACAGCACCCAAAAGATCTGCCGCTATACACACACATTTAACGTATAGTAGAAAGCTCCATAGATTTGTGCTTGGTTTTTTTTTTTTTTTTTTACAACATCCAGTCTCATAATGAAGCTCAAAGTGTACTGCTTTTGCTTTTATATAAGTTGGACAAAAATGACAGCTTGATATTTGATGCAGTGCTTAGGCACAGCTAGCAAAGCTGCGATCATTAGATTGCTCAAGTACATAACAGAACATCCTATGCATAATTTTTCCTATTCCACAGCAATTCGCCAGCATTTTTCTTTTTACCCTGTTATTTGTTAAAGAACACACAGTACCATTTATCCGTTTAATGCTCTGACATGTCCATGAAACAAGTCATTTCCTATTTCACTGTAAAACCTATAGGCAGTTGCTCCCTCATTGGCCTCTCATTTCTCTCGCTCTTTCTTGAAGCCAATAGATAGACAAAAAGGAAACTTGTCACATTACTCAGAAACTGCAAATGCAGTGTCCTATGTCTTGAACTTCCCCTGAGGCAGAAAAGTTAAAGGAATGGCTTTACGTTTAAGTGCTAGCACTGACTGAATTTTCTCTCTCTCTCTCTCTCTCACTCATTCTCTATAATGCTTATCCTATGCAGGATTTCATGGGGCCTGGAGCTTATCCTAGGGAACTCGAGACAGAAGGCAGGGTGCATCCTGGATCGGGTGCCAATCCATCTCAGGGCACAAGCACACACACACACACACACACACACACACACACACACACACACACACACACACACACACACACACAAACTATGAGCAATTTGGAAACTAACAACTCTTCTGTAGGTATTTGGACTATTGGAGACTATTGGAAAAAACCTGGAGTACCTGGATGAAACCAAACTGCAAACTGCATGCACATAGATTGGAGGGCTTGATTCAAAACTGTATGACCCTGACTGAGTTCCTTTTTTACTTGAATGTTAAATAAATGTATATCCTTTTATAAAGCTTCAGTGTTAAAAAAATAAAACAATACAAAATAACTGTTCATTCTTACACATAAATTATGTGTATGGCATCAACAATTCCCTTTGAACAGGTTGTTAATACAGAAACACTAATGTATCAGAATGAGTGCATTAAAATAGACATTTGATTTACCTTGCAGCCAG
>JAOTRS010000044.1:10905324-10915749 GCA_028565755.1 Dinotopterus cunningtoni
TGGTTTGTGACAATCGACCTGAAGGACGCATATTTTCATATGGAAATATTGCCACAACACAGGAAGTTCCTGAGGTTTACTTTCAGGGGCAAAGCCTACCAGTATCGGGTCCTTCCATTAGGCCTAGCCATGTCACACCGCACATATATAAAATGTACGGATGCAGTCCTGGCTCTATGATTCCAGGGCATCCGTATCCTGAATTACACAGACGACTGGCCGATTCCTGCTCAGTCTTAGCAGCTAGCGCTTCGACATCGAGATGTCGTCATCCTAGCTCACTTCAATTCTTAGAATTGAGACTCAACGCCACAGAAAGCGTTCTCTTTCCTGCTCAAGTACGACATATTATGGGCGTCATATGGGATTCGGCCCAATGTGGGCACAGCTGTCTCCTGCGAGTGTCGAATCCATTCTCAATACCCTAAAGGAGATCAAGCTAGGCCAGAAAGTAACTTTTTTTTTTTTTTAACTAGCGCACCAGATTCTGCTTTGGTTCCTGTCCCTCAGGACAATTTACATTCCAGGACATATGATTATGGGAGCAGACTTGCTGTTCAGGCAAGCTGTGACACACGGGGTTTGGAAACCCCACCCCGAAGTAGTCAGGCGATGGCCCATACGTGGCCCTGACTGCGTCTTATGCATTTCCTCCCGTAGCTCTGCTCTCGGGAGTCCTGGCGAAGGTCTTTTAACAAGGCTTGCGCCTCGTATTGACAGCGCCCCGTTGGCCGACTTGTGTGTGGTGTTTAGATCTAATATCTCTCCTGTGAGGAGGGACCTTCTGTCTCAGGCGCAGGGGACGACATTCCATCCCCGGCCCGAGCTCTTCTACCTCCCTGAGGGGGACCAGTGAAGAGAGGTTGGTCTTCCAGCCAGTGTAATTGAAACTATACTAAGTGCTAGGACTCCCTCCACTAGAAGAACTTATGCCCTCAAATGGAGTCTATTGAAAATTGGTGCATAGTAAAACATGTAGACCCAGTCCACTGCCAAATTGTTTCAGTGCTGGAGTTGCTACAAGAAAATTGACCTCGGGCTATTCGGCTTGTCATGTTCTGACTGATGGGGTTTCTGTGGAAAGCACCCTTAAGTTGCCCGCTTTATTCATGAAACTAAACAGTTGGGGCCGCCCACTGGATTGACAGTCCCTTCTTGGGATCTAGCTATTGTGCCAGAGGAGTTCGGCCGCCACTAGGCAAACATTGTCACATTGGGTGAGAGATGCTATTGCCCCTGCCTACGAGGCACGTGGTCACACTTCACCTCTAGGATTCAGTTCTATTTCGACCAGGAGAATTGCCTCATCAATTGCACTGGCAAGAGGTGTCCCTTTGCAGCAAGTGTGTGATGCGGCAGGTTGGTCCTCTCCACACACATTTGTCAGATTCTATAGTTTGGATGTCCATGCTACTCAGCAACCCAGCATCCCAAAGTTATGTCTGAGACCTCCTTGGCTATTGTGCGCACACTACACAACCCTGGGGGTCCAGACACTTGCAGTGTGGCGGCGTTGGTATTCTCATTCCCATAGCGTTTTCACGCAGCATCGAGTGTAGCTTTTGAAAGGGAACGTCTCGGGTTACTTTGCTGTTACCCTGTTCCCTGAAAAAGCGGGAACGAGATGCTGCGCTCCAATGCCGCACTGTATGCATGACTGGACGTCCTTTCAGACAAAATTGACCTGAGGATGTTTCCGGTTCATGACTATTTATAACCTCCAGGTGCACCTAATCAAATGACGTCACCTGACCGCGGTTATATATGCCAAAATTTTTGGCGTGTTTGACACACATGCTTCAACAACCGGTCACGCGAAGAGCATTCCCATAGCGTTTTCACGCAGCATCTTGTTCCCGCTTTTTCAGGGAACAGCGTTACAGTAAAGTAACCCGAGATGTTTTCTCCATAAAATTGTGTGTGTTTGTGCTTGCTGCACTCGCATCAGACAAGAGTGTTTTTACTGGTAAACTCAGATTTTTCACTCTCTGCCAGGATAAACGAACCAAATCTGCTATTGCTCAAAGACTTAAACGCTGTCTGAGATTCTCATTCAAACTCTGCTTCCAGATTCTACCTACATCATCAACTAGCCCCTTCACGTCATCTGGGAATCCCCCCACTTATCCAGTTGCAGAGTGCAACTGCACTCTGAGCCACCACAGCAACACACCATGAGCTCAATCACTATTACAGGGTGTTTTACTCTGCACATTAAACCCTGTAAATCGCTGCTCTTGGGTTCAGTATTGTCTTGTCGCCGACACATGGGACATCGGGTGTTCACTCACACTGTCTAAGACTGCATCTCACCATGAGTCAACCTGCGTAGCTGAGAATTAAACACCTTTGACACAAAAATATGTCCTTGTGGGTTTCCTGCAGGTTCTCTGCCTTCCACCTACCAAATTCATAGGTGGATTGGTTATGCTATATTGCTCTTAGGTGCTCTCACCTTGTGCCTTTGATTTAGCTCTTGGTCCACCATTACCATAAACAAGCTAAAGCAGTTAGCAAATAAATCAGTTGTGTATTATTTATCACATTCTACTATTGATGTTGCTAAAATTATCTAATTGGTGCATGATAAGATATGGGAATGATTAAACAAAATAGCATTTTTATTATTAAGTTTCTGTGCTCCACCCATCCATCGATCCATCCATCCATACTTTATTAGCTTCTTATCCAGGGCCGGGTCTCGGTGGCAACAGGTTCAACAGGGCAAAACTAAATTCTTCTTCACCACATCAGAACAATTCGCCCATTTCTTTTTTCAGAGGCTTTTAGGTGCTTGTTCAGTCCCTTGTTATTTCAAGACTGGACGACTGCAACTCAAAGTTCTCCCACCCCACCTTACTTCATTACACCCCACACTGCACCACGTTTCCTTTAATCCTCCAGCACTGATCGGCTGGTCCCACCATCTCTGGGGGAAGACATGCATCTAGATTTGTTTCTATTCTGTCAGTTTTTACTGACATCTGGTCCATGGCGTGATCAGCTTTGCTCCACTGAGTGTCCAAAACCTATGGCCACAGATCTAATTTAAAAACCACAAAGTTGATCATTGATTGTCTGGGGACTCAACCAAGAGTCTTCAATGAGGCCAGGTACCCCAACCTGCTGTTTGGCACATATGCCTAAACAACAGTAAAGAGCCACCTTCCTCTGAGTGACTTCTAGTGGTATGCAGATGACATTTTTTATTGTGGGCTAAAATCTAACACAGGGGTACTCAGTCAAGCGGTCTTGTGTATACCCACACTTTCCTGGAATCTCCCACCCAGGGCAGCTCCAGAAAAGTATCCAGCCCTTCTCCAGAAGTTTGGCTCCAGAACCGAGCGCTGTGGGTGGAGGCAAGAATAAATACAGTATATCTATAGTATAACCTCCATCTTTGACACCAGCTCCAAATCCTTCCTCAGCATTTTTTTGTTTTTGTTTGCATGCACATTCCTAGAGTCATTCTATGACACCAGGAATTGGGAATGCCCAGGGAATGCATTACACTTGACTTCAATTTTTGCCCCAACAACATAGCTCCCAGAATCACTGAGGCAAACATCTACCAATTTAACATGCTGCTTCTCAGATGTAAGTTCCTGTATTATATATTACAAATGTAATACTGAGAGAAAATGTATTTATAGAGACACTTAATATAGGGCTAAACAGAACCCAATTTGCTAAATATATTGACCAAAAGGACAAAACACTTTGTGCCTTTTCATTCCTGAGACATTTGACATTGCTAAGAATTTAAGGGGGATTTTAAGGAAAAAGTGTAGTATTTATCATAGTGCAAAAGTATAATTCACATTTAAAGTATTAGCCTTTTTGTCCATGTGAAAATGATCGTTATGAAATGTAATTTATGGACACATATAAATTGCCATTACTGTCTACGTATGTAATATATTGGCATCTATGAATTTGAAAAATGTGCCGTATAAGTTGCATGAACTTGGTTAATTTTGCAAGCAAATGGTGTTAATGCATATAGTATATACACAATATATACATGTGTGTGTATAAAAATATATTTTAATATATGCTTTTCAATACACTGTCAACAAGCTTTTGTATTCCCAGATTAAAAAATATTTTATGCTGTGCTGTGTGTCACTAAATGTTCCAATGTCTTCACTTCTTCGTTCAAAGTTACTCTTCGTCCATGTTGGGCTGATTTCCTGGAATCAAACAGATAAAAGTCTGGACTACAGGAAGGATGTTTAACACCTCAAAATGAAGTTTTTGCAGAGTGTTGATGTCGTGGACAAATTCCTGTACTACACATTGAAGCACATTCACTTAACCTTACTTTGAACACTGTCAAGCTCTTTATATGTTTAACCCAAGGAGGTCATGCTCTATATGCATTAATTCATCTTAAAGCACATTATATAGTTGGAGTGAAACTTACAGGAAGTGTGTGGTAATGAGTTTGTGAGGGTAAACTCTGGACCAATCAATGGGTTACTACTACAACAACAACAACTAGTTCAAAAGCAATATTTGAGGCAAAATTATGTTCTATATGAATGTCATATTGATGTCTTATCAGTTTTTTGGGCTCCTTTTGATTCATGCAACCATATAAGGTTCATATACAGTAGAGTTTCTTTTATACATATTATAATTAACATAGTTACCATGCACAACTGCACTTTTTAATACTTTATTATTTACTGTGAAACTGAAATGTGAAAGATAAATAGACAGACAGACAGACTTTGAAAACAAGGAGCATACGATTCAAGCATAACCAGTCTGCATCTAGGCTACATGACAAAAATAACTAGACCTAAATAAATGCAGCCAGTCTGGATGAAGCTTTTATTATGAACATCTACTTGTGAGTCATGTTCACATTTCAGTGCACATTGATTCTGCACTGAAAATGTGGTTGTATCACTTCTAATACCACACTACCACTAAGGGCAGTCTCTCTTAAACATCTACCTGCACAGTGAAATGTCAGCAAACAGATGATTTTTCCTGAGTGAGTGTGCATCATTCTTTTATCTATTAACAAAGCAAGACAATGGCTAAAAAGTCTTCTTATCTAACATTTGCTCCTTTTTTGCAGGTATTTCCGCACGGTGGCAAGCCATGTGTCCAAAAACACTGTTACTGCTTGAGTGCTAACACTGAAGATAATTTAAAAATAATAGTTATACAATTACAGTGAAACCTTGGATTGCGAGCATAATTTGTTTCGGAAGCGGGTCTGTATATTAAAACACTCATAAAGCAAAGTGAGAATTTCCCCATAAGAAATAATGAAAACTCAGATTATTCGGTCCACAGCCCAAAAAAATAAATATATAAAAATAATTAATACGAAATTATAAAATAAAAATTAAAACAAATTAACCTGCACTTTACCTTTGAAAAAAGTAAAAATACAGTACATCCCGACAGATAAGTGTTTTCGTTAGAGTTTGTGCACGCATATGCGCTGTGTGTGTGTGTGTGTGTGAGTGTGGGTTAAAGATCTATTTTCTCTCTCTCTCTTTCTCTCTCTCAGCCTGCACTGTTTGTGTGTGTGTATGTGTATGTGTGTGTGTGTGTGCGCGTCATTAGACACCGTGCCCCTCCCCACCTCCTCTCATCTTTACACACACACACACAGCGCATGCGCTGTTTGTGTGTGTGTGTGTGTGTGTGTATGTGTTTGTTAGAGAGGTTAAAGATCCATTTTCTCTCTTCTCTCTACACAAAAGAATCACGACAGAGCCATGTTTCCATTAGAGTGTGTGTGTGTGTGAAGGCGAGAGAAGGGGGGAGGGGCACAGTGTCTAATGACGCGCACACACACAAACAGTGCAGGCTCACAGAGAGAGAGAGACAGAAAATGGATCTTTAACCTTTCTAATGATACTTGCTTTTGCTTTACACGCGTGCAAACATGTTATAATAAACAGTACACACGTGCACTAATGTTGATTGTACCAGTGAGAGACGTGCACTAAGACAGGGGAGATGATTATCCACAATTCCGCAGTGCAAGAGAGAAAAAAGTTTTTTTAACTTGTACAGCTTACATGTTAACAACCTATAGGAAGTGGACTTCCACAAGTCTGGTTTATCCTTGGGAACAATTTTTAAATGCTTAAAAGTATCATGTTCATTGGTACCAATAATACTATGCATGTATAAACACCTTGTGACTGAACAGGATGCATAGAACTAGAGCGAAGCACCTTGTGAAGACAATAGAGGAAGCAGGTACAAAGAATTTTATATCTATAGTAAAACAAGACCAATTTTGACATAACCTGAAAGGCTGCTCAGCAAGGAAGAAGCCACTGCTCCAAAAATGGCAAAAAAAAAAAAAAAAAAAAACAGAATACTGGATTCAAGTACAAAGATCTTGTTTTTTTAAATAAATGCCCTTTGGTTTGATAAAACAAAAAATGAAAAATAATCACCTTTACTGTCTGGAGGGAAAAAGGGAAGGCATGCAAGCCAAAGAACACCATCCAAAGTATAGGGTGTCAGCATCATGTTGTAGGGTGTTTTGTTCCAGGCGGGACTGGTTCACTTCATAAAACAGGTGACATCATAAAGGAATGAAGTGTATGTGGATGTACTGATGTCAAGACATCAGCCAGGGAGTTTAAGCATGGTCACAAATTGCTCTTCCAATAACCCCAAGCATACTTATAAAATTGTGGTAAAATTGCTTAAGACAATAAAGTCAAGGAAATGTAGAGGCTCTGACCTCAATACAATAATAATAATGAAGGGTATACTGTATGTATAAAATGTAAAAAAAAAAAAAAAACACACAATTGTGTTTCCTCTGGTTATTCCAGTTTCCTCCCACAGTCCAAAGACATGCAGGATAGGTGTAAGTGGGTATGTGTGGTTGTGTGCCCTGCAAAGGATTGGACTTCCACCTCGTGCCCCAATTTCCCTGGGATAGGCTCCAGGCCTCCTGTGACCCTGAACAAAATCAACAGTATAAAGAATGAGTGGGTGAGTGAGCGTTTACTATGCATCTTCACCAAATAATATCCTATCAGGTTAATATAAGATTTTTTTCAACAGTATTTTATTCACAAAGTTGACAATTCAGCAGCATCCTTAAAGTTTTTAAAAAAATGTGGTTAGCCATCCCTATTGTAATTTTAATGTTTTTTTGTTTGTTTGTTTTTTAACCTTGATGCAGAAATAATTTTACAGTTTTTAATGGGTGACTTATTCATCTGTCCTTTATGTATGTAAAAAAAGAAAATACATACATACATACATACATACATACATACATTTAGTATATAAAGCACACACAGTTAGCAGTCATTATTTTGCATGTGGAAATATCCATTAAACAGAAACACCAAGCAGTATGACAAGTACCCTTCTTCATCGCTTGGTTTTATATGGTTTTATACTGTAACTAATATAAAATCACAAATAGTCTTGATTTGAATTTAATCTGCGTTCTCCCCTACCATTTAATGCACTTCTGATCAAATGAAATTGGCTAACATCCAAAATCAATCTTTGATTTCTAACTTTTAAGGACTGATGGGAAAGTTAGCCAAAGCACAATTTAATTGTTTTGGAATGTCCTTGAAATATGTGTCCCATTTATGCCAAGGTTTCATTCATTCTCTCTCTCTCTCTCTCTCTCTCTCTCTCTCTATCTATCTATCTATCCATCTCCTCTATCTGATTCATTTTGTTAGTCATATCTTTTTGATTAATCAAAAGAGACAAAGATCTGGGCTTGTAAAATTGCTTCAGCATTTAGACCAACACTTGTAAAGTCAAGGGCCTTTGCACATAAAAGGAAAAAAAAAAAAAAAAAAAAAAAAACAACTTTTACAAACCTACTGATTTAATATATTTGGACATTTATGTCGACATTTAGGTCTTCAAATGTCCACTTCTGATGCAGAACATTGTTAAGTATGACCATCACATGTACACATGCAGAGTGCACAGTTTGACATGGTAAGCATTACAATATTTTATTTATTCTTCTAAATGTATCCATGCATGCACACATGCACCATTTGTCCAGAGGACAATTGCTACAATATGGACTCTATTATGTACAGTAGAAAGTAAATTGTAAACAGATTGGCATACAGTTAAACACAGAGTATTAAATTAACTCTACAGGACTCCTCACATTTGAAAAGAGAACCACACAATGACTTTTTTTCATTTTGCCTCATTCTCTAGCCAGCTCTATTTTATTTTCTCTTTCATTTAATGTTTTACTTCATTATCACATTGCTGTTTTTCCTCTGCCACATGAAAAGTGTCTAGGTGTGCTGCAAGCTTAATGAGGCTTTGACATTTTACAAGTGGCAGATGATCATAACTCTTGCTATGGGGGAAATATCAGGAAAAGTCTTCAATGCAACTTCACCCATAAGCAAGCATCTAACAATTGACTGACCACAGCTTAGCCAGAAGCAACAGATCTGATAATGATTCATTTTTTATTACCTGCATTACTACTGTATGTTACTGATATTATAAGCCAATAGCATATACTGTACAGTGCCTGGCCAAAAAAGTTGCAGATTTAGTTTGAGCACCATTAGCTTTGATTGTAGTGTGCAATGCATTGGTTCATTTATGTGTAAAAATAATTTGTCATGCTCCCACAACCAATAAAACTCTTTCATAAATTTTATCCTGAAATATACCAGGATTAATTTTTCTTATCAGGAAAGACAAAAAATGATGGAATAACATGGTCATTTAGTAATTTATTGGCTTCATAAGCAAGCCGTTTTTCATTTGGTCACACACAGCTATTTAGTCCATTTTTTTTTTTAACAATATACCCATGATTTCTACAGTTGGTATTTTTACAATGCAACTTCACCAATTTCTGATCACCGTCATTCATATTTTTTTCTGAACACATTTCTTCTGCCCAGTTCCTCTAATTTTTATGTTTTTTTTCTTTGCTTGATGCAGGCAATTTAAACCTTTTGAAATGTGTATTTAAATTTTATCACAAAATATTAAATAAACCTGCACAATAAGCATGTCTGTTTGAGTTCCACTGCCATAAATATTGGTGATGTTTTTCTCTCTCTCTTTTTTTTTAAAACATACATCAATCAACCACAACATTAACATGACTGTAAGGTGAATTGAATAACATTATCAATTATATACAAAAATGCTGGAGGCAGGATCTTGAGCACCCCAAAAAAAAATTAATGTTGCATAAAATGTCTGAAAAGTCTGAAAAGAGGCCAATGCTGGCCACAATAGAAAGGCAGAAGAATGCCCGGCGCATCAGAGGCTGCCTCATATGGGGATTAGAAGGCAACGGATTCAAAGTTGTTGACCCAGCCTCCAAATTCCCCAGCCACCTTTTTTTTAAGGTGAATAACTTATCCGGTGTCATTGTCAGTGTTTGTTGTTTGAAACACTGCATGCTTCCCCTGTGCTTACTGGGTTTCTTCCCATAGCCCAAAACATGCATAGTAGCTTGACTGGTGCTTCCAAATTACCAGGGTGCTTCCCTTTCTAAGATGGCGCCGGTGAGATCAGCTGCCGTCATCGACTGCTCCGACCACCTTTTCTTTGTTTTTGTTTTTTAAGTTAGTTTTCAGCATTTTAAAATCGGCAAAATCACCACCATTGAGTACATTACGTATGATAGAGACACTCTTGTTTCTACTGGTATACAATGTACTCACAATTCAACGTTTTTAACTCCGGATCCGAGCTGGCCGGGAAAATCCTGAGGGAGAACAAAGGACATCAGCGAAGCGGCGGCCCCGAGGGAAATGAGCTGGCGTCAGGAACAGGCTGAGAGCCCGTGCACACCGCACACCTCTGCCTAGCATCCTGCTCGCCAACGTCCAGTCACTGGAAAACAAGATCAATGACCTCAGGGCCAGGGTAAAGTTCCAGAGAGACATTCGGGACTGCAACCTCCTCTGCTTCACAGAGACATGGCTGAACCCAGCAGTGCCGTACCACGCCATCCAGCCGGCCGAGTTCTTCTCGGTTCACCGCATGGACAGGACACAGGACTCGAGGAAGTCAAGGGGAGGCGGTGTGTGCTTAATAGTGAACAGCACGAGCGTTGTTCCTCTTACACGCTCCTGCACACCAAACCTGGAACTACTGTCCATCATGTGTCGTCCTTTTTATTTACCTCGGGAGTTCACATCGGTCATAGTCAGCGCCGTTTAAATTCCACCACAAGCGGACACGGACACTGCCTTATGTGAGCTGCATAAGGCACTCACACAGCACCAGACACAGCATCGGGACGCTGCGTTCATTGTGGCTGGGGACTTTAATAGTGCCAACCTCAAACGCGCAGCGCCGAACTTTCATCAACACATCACCCGCCCCACCAGGGGCGAAAGGACACTGGACCACTGCTACACTACAGTCAAGGACGGCTACAAGGCACAATCTCGTCCA
>JAOTRS010000044.1:10947866-10961917 GCA_028565755.1 Dinotopterus cunningtoni
GAATACCCATGATATGAATAATATGAGGCATATGTCTCATATCATCCATCAATTCTAGTCGAAGTGCTTGAAGAAAATAAGAGGTATGATTTAACTTATGTCAATTCAGTGATGCAGCACAGTCAGACAATGCACCAAATTTAGGCTCTTCACTTAGAAGAACTCCAGTAATCAATAAAAGCAATATCTAAAACCAACTGAACTTTTGAACTAGGGTGTTCTCAGCTCCAGGGTCTTCATTTGTGTACTGCTGTGAGTCATCACCTGTTTGCATGGCATTGCACTGATCTGTTTTAATTCAAAGCCTCATTACACACTAATCTGCATAGGAAATGATTGTGGGAAGACCTTGTAATATTATTCTTTCTTCTTTAAAATTTTTTGACCCTACCATTGATTAAAGCAGGGCTGATTAAGTCTCATCAGCCACATAAAGAAATGAGAATGAAGCACAATAGTGCTGCTGTATAATCAAGTGTAACGTACTGTGAGTTATCTGCTAATCAACCGTAGCTAGCAAGGCCTTCCCTTTCAAGTACAAATAAAAAAAAAGCCTTTTGTATTTTTCTCCTCTCAGGCTAATTTAAATAGATGCATGCTTCATGTTGTTATTGTGACAGAGTGTGTCATTTTTAAGTTGTGTTAGAGATGTAAGAAACATCTTAAACATAAAACAGCAGGTACTATCTTAATCTTAACATACATGCAAGATCTGCTTAAAACGGTAGGTAGTAAAGCCTTTATTAAGACAACATTTTTACTATTATTTATGATAATGTCCATATGACTGAGATTACTGGCATCTAATCATAATTTAATTACTCCTATTGTTACATTATGATTTTCAGGCTGCTTACCTTACTGTAGGCATACAGACATCACACCACACCCCAGAGGCCCTGTGGAGCCATGCCACGAGTGGCCAGGCCTGCACTGGTGGAACAAGGGGACCCCACACATTAATGAGCATAATGTTTTGTGCTGTATTGTTACGGCTGACTGGTATATGTAATATTAGAAGAATACTACAAAGGATTAAGTGCATCATCTTTTTATCACTTCTTTAAATATGTTTCATCAGCAGATATGTGCATAAAAATACAAGCAAGCACAACTATAATGTAAGGTAGAAGAATATTCAGATTTAAATACCTTGAAGTTAAAAATTATCTTCAATAAACTTTGAGTGTTTGTCACTGTTGTTTTTGAGACATACAGTATATTTTTTTAAACAGAAATTAGTCTTGCCAAACACACATTTCTGTGCTGAAAATCAGTGCTGTAATTAAGAGCATGAATGTTGTACTGTTGACCATTAGTAAAAAAAAAAATTAATAAAAAAAAATTGTGGCTTTAGAAAAAAAAAATTCTAAATACTTTCTTTCATCAAATTAGCAAATGCTTTAAATCTTTGTTCCTTCACAAACTGTTAATACTTATGAACTTATACATAATGATAAATGAATCTTGCTGGAAGTGCGTTAGGATGCTCAACTTATAAGGACTAGTACATTACAGACAAAATATGTATAACAAGATGATAATGACAGTGTTACAGTAAGCACATGCTTATATAGAAAAAACAGTTTTAAAATTGTGACACAAATGGAAGCTGCTTCTGCGGGTTAGAGAAAAAAAGGTACTTCACTGAAATCTAATAACATTATGTCACCTCATTTTGTGATTCCACTGCCACATCATCAACATTAAAAATGAGAGAGAGAGAGAAAGAGAGAGAGAAAGAATTAGTCATGAGCATGGCATTTTCCTTACAGAACAAATTTGTTTTTAATTTACTAACCAAGCATGAAAACAAACAGGCAGGGTCCGTTGCCTGCTGGGCCCTGTGCATGGTGGGCTGTGGTGCACTGGTTGTTCTGGTGCCTTTCTATTGTTGCCAGCATTGATGGTTTTTACTGCATTGGCCTTTCTGTGGGTCTCATGCTCCCTGAACCACTCTTCAACAATTTGAGCCTGATGAATCCTTACATCATCATCTTGGAATATGCCTGTGCCTTTAAGGAAGAAAAAAAAAAAAAAATATATATATATATATCGATAAGTCATTTAGTATATACCATTCTTTAGCTGGCCTTATTTTTTGGAGTTGCGCAACCTCACTAACAGAAGCAACCTCATATCCTAAAGCCCCCACCCCCCTGCCCCACACGCACACAGGCAATTATGATGGTTCAACACTATCCTTCCATGTTTTAATAATGACTTAAACAGTTTTTAACCCAATTTTAGTAGTTTCAGCAATCTTCTGAGTTGTTTTGCAGGCCAATAACCTAACCCTTCTGGAACAGACTAACATCTTTGCAATGACCACAGGATATATCTTCTGACATGGTTGGCAAAAAATGAGAAGCTTTTTACTGCATGAGTTAGGGTTAACTAACTTGTTGCCAGCTAAATCATATTACTCATTGTAGTAATTATTTAATAGAAGGCTCTTACCTATTTGTTTGGTTAAATCCAGGTAGTCACATACAGGTCAATGTATGTGCAATTCTACTCAATTCAAATCAGTTTTTTAATCATATGAGAAGATATAATAATAAGAATGAGAAAAAAAAGAATAATAATAAGAAGCAGAAGAATGATAAGAAGAAACAAAAAACATTATTTTATAAAACAATGTATATTATGCTTGTTATTATATACTTTTTAAGGTAAAAATGTTTGCCACCCATAAGAGGATATATGAAGATGACAAAGCCAGAAGACCTGTTTCACCAGTCAAGTCTAAACAGAAATTAATACCATACCTCTATTGCTAATGTTCTAGAACTAATGTTCTAGATTTTAATGTTTATCAAAGGCCTTAAATTTATGTCATTGAGACTATACCCTGTGAATGTTTATTGATACATAATACTCATGTTCAAAAAGATTCCCAAACTACACTTTCTATTCACTAACTATATGGAAACATTTTTGAATTTTTTTAATATACAGCAACCATACTAAATCTTTTTGGATATAGCAAGATGAGTTCAAGCACCGATCTTTTTCATCAATATAAAAAATGGCCACATGAATAAAAAGGAACCCAAAAGCCCAAAGATTCCGCTCTGAAAGATCTTTGAAAAAGAACTTACATTTTCATAGAAGATAGATAGCAGATTTGGTGTATTTGTTGACTGGAGAGAAAACCTTTACATTAAGAAAGCAGAGACACTGCATTCTAGTATGATCTTCTATAAGTGGAATGGGATTGATATCACTCCCCAGATACAGTTCTCCATTTAGGAAAGTATTACTGATTTCATTTCAACAAGACATATCCTATTCTCTACCTGTAACCTAATTATGGATAATCCTTGGTGTAATCGTTTATCTTCTCCCCCAAAAATACAGGGAAAACAATCCTGGATGCCTCAGAGAGATTCTTGTTCTTATTTCACAAAAATAATATAGTTGTTTTTAAATGACATAATTTTATTTACATTTTTAAGCCTCTTCACATTTTCTACAATCCAAAAAAAAGAACAGGCTTACAGGAAAAAAAAACTTCAGGGCTTGGGCTTCAGAGTGAAGTGGAGGTTCACCTTCAAAACATGTATCCTAATTATACAAAAAAAATTCTCTGCAGTAGTTACCAAGATCTTGAATGTGTTAGAAGCCCAGATCTTATTCTAATTAAGAATCTACATGAAAAGTACTATCTACCAACAGTAAATCCACTAAATCATGAACACTTTTGCAAGACAAGAAATAGCAAAAAAGAAAAAAGGACATAATACTAGCATTAAGATGTGCAAATTGGCGTAAAACTTGTGCAAGCAATGCATTTTTACTTTGTTTTTTTAAATTAACCTCAAATGTTTAACATTTATATAATTTGTATAAACCCATAATATTCTAACATTGCAACAAATTACACAACACTTCAGTTTCACAGCTTGTGTAAATGATATGCTGTATTTACTTATGTACAATCTGCCTCTGTTGTTACTATGACCATAAATAGTACGGGAATCTGGTGCAGGAATAGGCCCTGCACTACTGTTATGTAATATTTAATATTTGATATGTTTATTGATATAAAGCTTGCTTCTATGGTTACAATCACCATAAACAGAAAAGCGATCTGGTGCTAGAATAGGGGTTACAGTATTGTTTATGAGAACATAATGTTTATGAGTAAAGGATCTGACGTTTATTATAAGATTTTAGCGTACTCCTGTCCCTTTTGCAAAGGCTGTCGCTTTTCTTCTATGAGCTGCAGCTCAGTGAGTTGTCACGTGCTAATCTGCTACAGCACGTCAAAGGTATGAAGTATGCCAAGGCACTACAGGGGATTAGTTGGAATGGTGAGAACGAGTGAAAAATCTTCATATGCTGAGCACACAAAGTTGACACATGAACATAGTCGACACAGGACATTATCCACAAAAATGTTCTTGCAACTGTATGTTCCATTGTAGTGTAATTCACATGCTTCCATGCTGTAGCACATTCTCTCTTTTTCTCTCTGTCTCTCTTACACACACACACACACACACATTAGAGTGGCAGTACCCACACTACCCAGTGGCATAGCAAGTGTATCATTAGTTGTCTGTTGTCGCAGAGCTGCAATCTTTGGGACATGCTATGATTTAAAAGCAAATGCTCTGCAAGTAGAATGTTATGGTTTTTAACTGAGACAGCCAATGGGGAGTGGTATGCACAAATGACTTAGGGCCAGGAGCATGGCTTGAGGTGGATGGGCAAAATGTATTTGTTATCCTGTTAACATGAAAATATAAAATTATAGCACTCACAAAGTTTGACAAACAAAATGAAATATGGAAATATAGAAATAATTGTGTAAAAAAAAATTGGCAATGAAATTTTTTCATGGTTTTCAAGCTCCTTAGCGTAGTAGCAGAGTTTCAATAGTAGCAACATGGAACAAAACAGGCTTAATAAAGTACCATCATCAGTTAAAGTAGTGAACATGTCCAAGATGTTCCTTTCGAAAATATGGAAATGGTACACAGCAAACTTATATAAACTTATACTTATATACAAATCAAAATTATAGTGTTTATTTAACAATTAGCACATTTATATGATAAGATAACGAAGTGCCTGCTAATTTGTTCACATCGAGTTAATTTGCATACTTATAAGCATGTTTCAAAAAATGCACGTCATCTAGTGATTTTTTACGCATTACTGTGCGAATGAAGAATAAAGGTGTGAGATTGCGTTTGTTAAGTAGATTTCAATTGCACACTCATAAGCGTGTATTAAAAAATGTACAGCGCCATCTGTTGAATTTAGAGATTAGCTAATTTTTTCAAAGTCGATTTTTTTTATAAGGGTGTTTTCCACTTAAAATTCAAATTAGCATGATGAAACAAAGCCTATGTGTTAAATCAAGCTCGGCCAAATACACCAGTGAAAACCACATTAATATTTGTTCAGTAGTTGTTATGTGATGTGTGCACAAACAGACCATCTTGATCTCATCTATTACTCATCTTACATCTCCCCAAATAATTTTTTTCGCAAATATCTCCAATGTACAGACATTTTTATTATATGCATAGATAAACTTTAAATCAGCACTGGGGATTTTACTGTGTATGTTATTACACTGTCTAGTATTACACTTAGTCAACTGATGCAGGTATCACAAATCATATGTGATCATAGTGAACTAAAGAAGTGTATTAGCACTCTACAAACATGTCATTTACTATAAACACTATTAACATGTTTCTTTTAGTGTCACATTATTTGTATAATTTTTTTTGATAATCTGTAGACTTTTCATTAAAAACATGTGGCTAGTTGATGTGAATTATAACCGTTCCAGCTCTTTAAGCCAGTTTTGTTATAAGAAAATAAAGGGGGGTCCAACTTTGCAATAACCTACAGTATAAGTCAGTGTTAAAAGTATTACCAAAATATATAATACACAAGGATTAACGAAAGTCATTTGCCAGCGTATATTGAATCTTTACATAAGTATGAGAACATACAAAGTCCAATTATATGAAACGTTCACAAACAGTATGATCAATGTCCAACACGAATGTATGGTCATATAAATGTCCATCTCAGATCTTAGGAGAGAAAACCCATTGACAAAGTGTAAAGTCTTATCTGTTGCAGGGTAGAAAGATGAAATGATGAAAACATGGATTTAAATGGATGTCTTCCTTGGGATAGGCCAAAAGTCCATTAGGCAAAGTTCTTGGGCAGTTGCAATTTTGCACCCAAACTTCAGAATCCTACTCTCCGCACAGTAGCACAAACTTGTAGGTTAAGCAAAAATCCTCTACAAAAGAAAATAATACATTAACCAAACTCTCCAACAAAACATTTGAATAAATAACTTTCCAAACATTAACCCTCTTAATTGCTACACAAAACCAAAAAAATATAGAAAGATACACATCAAACTCACGGTTGAGCAGCAAACAAATGTTTCTCAAACCAGGACCCTCTAGAGAAGTAGCATCTACTATAAGGTAACAACTGAATCTGCTTCTCGTTCTACTGCTTCGTCTTTTATTTAAACTAGAGAGTTGCTAGTGGTGCCCCTAGTGGTCAGGGTGAACATACCACTTGTACACATTAAACCATGTAACAAGACGTGACCGTTACAGCCTGCTCTTTGTAATTGGACACTGTGTCCCTTCACACACACACACACACACCTCCTCTTGCCTTCATGCACACACCCCACCTCCCCTTCTCCCCTCGCTTTCACACACATACACACACACAGACACACTTTTTCTCTCTGCTCTACACAGAAAGACTGCTCTGTCGCGATTCTTTTCAAAGGTAAAGTGCAGGTTCATTAGTTTTATTTTTACTTTACAGCAGTGATTCCATTAGTGTGTCGCTCAATTGAGTGGCATTAACAATGTTCCTTGTTAATTTTTCCGATAAAACAGTCTTTGGGCTGTACACACAGGGCTGTACACACAGCGCCTGCGCGCATAAACGGAAACACTTATCTGTCGGGATTTATTTTTACTTTTTTTTAAGGTAAAATGCAGGTTAATTTGTTTTATTTTTACTTTATATTTTGTATGAATTATTTTTATGTATTTATTTTTTTGGGTTGTGGAACGAATAATTTGAGTTTCCATTATTTCTTATGGGAAAATTCGTTTTGATTTACGAGTGTTTTTAAATATGAGCCTGCTTCCGGAACAAATTATGCAAGTAATCCAAGGTTCCACTGTAGATACATAAGTAGCTAAATATGTAAGTAAATAAACAAACAAATAAGTAAAATAAAAGTATATCTACAATTCTGGTGTTTCCAGCTGTGTGTATGTTCAGACTGTGGCCTGCATGTCCATCTCGTCTGGCATTAATTACAGCTCTGATCCCATTCTTCATCATCATCATCATCATCATCACCGTCACAGGTAAACACCTGCATGAGCAAGGAAATTATAATCAAGCTCATAATAAGCAAAATCGTTATTTGTTATGTGTGGTGCGGTATGGAGATCCGCATCACGAGATGTTTTTAGAGGAGTTTGTGAGAGTGCTTATGACAGGCATGGGAAGACCTTCCTGTTGGGAGATGGTGTGGGACTATTAATCAAGAACCTTAAAGGACACTAAAGAAAACTGAAAACACAAAATAAACAGAGCTCCGCCGTCTACGTGAGAATGGATGGGGCTCTGGAAAATAAAACAAAAACTAAAGGGCCTCGCACTTACCGCACGTCTATCTGTCTGTCTGTCTTTCTTTTATTATCTTTCTATCATTCTTTCTTTCTTTCTTGATCTTTGGCCCTGATACCTTACCGGTGCTACCTAATGATCACACAAAGTGGCCGCGGTATCAGGACCCTTTATATAAACACGCTGCCAGGTGCGGCTCGTTCAGGCTGATGGCCTGATGTCGGCGTTGCCTGGCAACCGCGTGTATAAATTGTCGCGCCGTTGCCTGTTCAGAACTCCGTGTGGTAGCAGCCTGTGGATCTGCCCGTTCTGAACAGTTTATGCGCGGCTCTGCCCCTCGCGCGACCCACGTTGTTACATTATTCAGTAGTAGGTAATTGTAGATGTGCACTAGAGAGCAGTAGTGATTTGGGACAAAGCCACTCATCTGATCTCTTCCTTTTTCAGTGAGGTTCGTGTCTTTTCCCCCCAAAATGAGAGACAACAGCGCCCCGTGTGACGTGAAGTGGAACTGCAGCCTGACATCATTGTCTCCATACACCTCTAAACCTCCTGTCAATCAAACACCAAGCACTTCCTCAGGTAGTGTACATTTCATTATCATCACTACATCACACTAAGAGGGTAATAAACTGTGCGTGTGTGTATGTGTATGTGTGTGTGTGTTTCTTTAGACTGCAACGGCCCAGCAGTGGTCTTGGGGAGGATTGTGGGTGGGACCGTGGCTCAGCAGAATCAGTGGGTGTGGCAGGCCAGTCTGCAGTGGAGGGGCCAGCATGTGTGTGGGGGGGCGATAATCACTCCAACCTGGGTCATTACTGCTGCCCACTGCTTCATTGAGTAACACACACACACACACACACACACACACACACACACACACACACATAAAAACATACACGTGTTGGTTTCCCATAATGCCCTGCTGTCTCTCTCTCTCTCTCTCTCTCTTTTTTGAGGTATGACTTGCTGCTGGCAGCTGATTGGCAGGTTGTGGTCGATACACTCGTCATCTCTGATGTGTCACACGGTCAGCGCTACAACACACTCCGCATATACACACACCCCAAATACTCACAACAAACCAACGACTATGACCTCGGCCTGCTGCTCACAGACACTGACATCAGGATGGGGGGTGAGGTGTGTGTGTGTGTGTGTGTGTGTGTGTGTGTGTGTGTGTGTGTGTGTGTGTTTGACTCTGTCATGTTTTGATGTTTTATGATTAGAATGCTATAATTAGCTAAGCATTTAGACTTAGTGTGTGTGTGTGTGTGTGTGTGTGTGTAGACAGTGTGCGCCCTGTGTGCTTGCCGATTGTTGGTCAGACATTCCCTGTTGGTTCAACCTGCTGGGTGACTGGATGGGGCTTCACGCATGAAAGAGGTAAAACACTAAACACTTTACACTACTGTTTTATACACTGTACCGTATACACCTTACACTATACACTATACATTACACACTATCTACACACTTTGTAGTGCCGCCACATATATAGACTGTTTTAAGTAGTTTAACAAAAAGAAAAAAAAACTGCTTATAATCACACCCGATAAGTTTTATTTTGTCCTGATGACGGTGGTTTGGTTCCGGGGTTGAGCTCTCGGGATCATGCATCGCGATGGAATCCCAATGACGTGCCGGGTCATGTGATACGGCATAAAAGTGCACCCGCGAAGAAACTCGGGGAGGAGAGATTATGGTGACACAGCGCTGTTTACTGAGATTATTTCAAGAAAGTGTGAATACCGTGCCAAGTTGGATTTTCCCGTTCACTGGATTCATTCCCTCCGGACTGATTCCCAACACCTCTTGCTCCGTCTTTGTGCTTCCAGACTGTTTCAATGTTACCAGTGAGACTGAGCCATCTCTCCCTCTACACACACTCACAAACACACTCATAAACAACCGAACTCTGGACATTCTATTCCATCCACACACACACACACACACACACACACACACACACACACGCACACACACACACACCTTTTTTCCGTATTTGTAAATATTTTGTAAATATTGTGTTTTTTTTTGGTACCGTTTTGGTTTCTTGGTCACTTAATACACTTTGGGTTTTGGTTAATTGCTTTTGTTGTTTGTCTTTTCTTGCTTCGCTAGGTCTATACCGCACCGGGAGTTTGATAAAGACCCCGATTTAGTGTAACTCGATTAATAACAAATCTCATCGTTTCAACTTTGCACTACACACTTTACACTACACACTTTACACTACACACTGTAACCTAAACACATTATATGACATCGCAGTTTGGCTCTTATCAAAGTCACTCAGATTCAGACCCTCCTCCATTTTTTCTGCATCCACATTGTAAACTACACACTGTACACTATACACGCTACACTACACTACGCACTCTACACCACACACTCTACACTGCACACTCTACACTACACACTATACACTCTACACTACACACTTTACATGACATACTGTACCTTACTTACTGTCACACTATACACTGTACACTGTACACTACACATTGTACACTACACATTGTACACTAAACACTTTATACTACACACTACACAGTATACACTAAACAGTATACACTATACACTACACACTTCTACACACTTTACACTACGCACTGTACTACACACTACACAGTATACACTAAACAGTATACACTACACACTACACATTATACACTACACACTTTACACTACACACTGTAATACACACTAAACAGTATACACTACGCACTGTACTACACACTACACTACACACTGTATTACACACTGTACGTCACACTATACTACACACTATACACTTTACATTTTACACTGTACTACACACTATACACTCTACACTATACACTGTACACTACCCTCTGTACACTACACACTATACACTCTACACTATACACTGCACACTCTACACTACACACTTTATAGTATACACTTTACACTGCAACCTATACACTACACACTTTGCACTACACACTGTACTACACACTGTACTATACACTTTACACTATACACTGTACACTACCCTCTGTACACTACACACTATACACTCTACACTATACACTGCACACTCTACACTACACACTTTATAGTATACACTTTACACTACAACCTATACACTACACACTTTGCACTACACACTGTACTACACACTGTACTATACACTTTACACTACACACTTTACACTACACACTGTACACTATACACTTTACACTACACACTTTTACTTCTACACACTGTACATTATATACTACACTAAACACTTTACACTATAAACTTTATACTGTACACTTTACACTACACACTGTACACTATACACTTTACACTACATACTTTACACTGCACACTCTACACTACACAGTGTACACAAACTTTACATGACATCACAATTTGAAAGTATAGATACCCAAAATTTCTACTTAAGTAAGGTAACGAAGTATTTGTACTTCGTTATTTGACACCTCTGCACACTGTACACTATACACTCTACACTACCCTCTGTACACTACACACTATACACTGTACACTACCCTCTGTACACTACACACTCTACACTACACACTGCACACTACACATTCTACATTACACACTACACCGATGTATTGTACACTACACACTGCACTCTGTACACAACATACTGTACTGTGCATTACACACAACACACTGCACGCTACACACTATGTACTATACACTATATGTTATACCTTGCGTGTGTGTGTGTGTGTGTGTGTGTGTGTGCAGGTTCAGTGTCCCCTCAGCTCAGACAGGCGCAGGTTCACATTATTGATCAGATGTTGTGCTCCGACTCCTCAGTCTACGGTTCCTACATCACTCCCAGAATGCTTTGCGCCGGGGAGATGGAGGGCGGAGTCGATGCCTGCCAGGTAATGAGGCATCGTGTCCCGCCTTGCTCACCATGTGCCTATACTGACAATGATTATTTAGTACATATTAGTTATCATGAGATTTGTGTGTGTGTGTGTCCATGCATGCATGTGTGCGTGTGCATGCGTGTGTGTGTGTGTGTGTGTGTGTGTGTGTGTGTGTGTGTGCAGGGGGACAGCGGGGGCCCCCTGGTGTGTAAGACAGCTGATGGGGACTGGCGGTTGGTGGGCGTGGTCAGTTGGGGTGACGGATGTGCGCGACAGAATAAACCTGGGGTTTACATGCGAGTGACATCATTAATTCCGTGGATTAAACAACACATACAGGTCCATAACCAGCTTCACACACACACACACACACACACACACACACACACACACACACGGGTTCTAATGAAACGCTCTGATAAATGTTGTGTGTTCCAGGATGCCGGGGTGAGCGGACCTGTGGCTGTTTACACCGAGAGCACAGTGGAGCCTTATTCATCTCTATAACTGTGCACATGTGTTATTAACATGTTATAATCAGGTTTAACATGCTGTGCGAAGTGGAACAGTAGGAGCGCTGTGCCCTGAACACTGCCACAGCCAAACCATACGTTCACATCTGTTTATTCAGAGTGTATTTATTCAGAGAGGATGTAATATTAATATTAATGATGTCAGGTAATGTCCCTGAGACGCTGCAGGTGTCTCACAGTAATATACAGATGTATATTAAAATATACTTTTATACCAAATGGTTTCTTTTTCATTTTTCTAATAAAGATATTTATTTGTGATCTGAAGTGATTGTGTGTTAAACTATAAGACACATTGAAGAAGTATATAAGTGGCATAGAGGCTCAGAGGTTAGCGCTGTCACCTCCAGGTGGTTTGAGTCTCATTTCCAGGGTATATATACTGTATATGTGTGTGTGAGTGTGTGAGTGTGTGTGTGTGTGTAAATTAGTTTTTTTTTATTTCAAATTGCTGCCAGTGACCTATTACAAAATGACACAAACACAATCAACTCACGAGATATTTATGTTCATTTTGCAGTCTAACTTTTGCACTTCACTAATCCACAATAATCTCCTCTGAACAGTTGATATTGAGATGTATATCTGCTACTTCTGCTCTGTAAAGCTTCATAACGCCTCTAATCTGAGGTGCTGGTTGTTAATCGGTGATTTCTGGTAACTCTAACAATACTGTTTTAGCAAGAACTGTTCCAGAATGGCTGACCTTCAAGTCTTAAAATAACAACTTACTGTTGTTGTTCCACCTAATTATCTAATGCCAAATATGTAATTTTATAGTTTTTAAATCTCTAGTATTTTTCTAGAATGTGAAAAAAAGATTGCGTCTGAAGTTTTGACTGGTACTGTGTGTATATATAATGTCTACCTTAAAAGCAAAATGGGAATATTTCACTATAGATATGACAGTAAATGACACTTAATTGTTTAAGTTTTTTGCTGTGATTATGTGTTTTTATTAATTATGAAGTGAAGTACTTATTTAACCTGCACCCTATAATTTGCACAATGCCTATGCACTGATGTATATACACTACTAAGTGCACTTCTGGTGGATGCTAAACTGCTGAGTAATTGTCCCGTGTAATGACACTAAAGTTATCCCTACATACCTCCATATTGTCACTGTCATATTACAATACGCATTTTAATAAGCATTCATTGGTCTTTTAAGATGTAAGAATTAAGTAAAAGTTGTTCTACATGAATAAACGTGACTTAACTACAGAACTCTCGATTATCCTATAAAAGTCAGGTAAAGTTAAAAAGGTCAAGGTGTAAAGGTGACCTTGCCAAGATGGCGACTCGCGTGTAGCTGGTGGTTTTAAACTGCGCATGCGCACATGATAGGCTGCCCGCACGGCGCAGTGTCGAGCTTCCGGGTTTGGGTCAGAAGCGGAAGTGTTGACTTTCAGTGTCTAAAACCGCGAGAACATAGCACGCGCGTGAGCCGTTACGTGAGAAGAGTTTAGGATTCATACAGGACCCGGAAGTTTATAATCAAATTAATTATTAATGCAGATTAACGTTTCGAGTGAGAGTTAAGCGTTAATGGGAGGAGCTAAGTTGTTCTGAAACATTGAATGAAGGAAGTCACGTGCAGAAACACACACACACACACACACAGAGACAGAGACTCCCCCTCCCTCACACACACAGACCTAAACTTTGTCACGCAAACACGTACACACACACTCAGGCTCTCTCTCTCACACACACACACACACACACACCTGATTGAGTCTCTAGACTGGCCGTGTTGTTTACCGAGTGTATCTGTGTACAGCTGCTGTAATGGGTCCACTGGGAGCACTGGGAGCACTGGGAGTGTCAGTGAGGAGTGTGAGGAACCTGCTGGCAGCCCGGAGTGTGATCACTTACACACACACACACGGAGTGCACACAGGAGTGAGAGTGATGGGGAGCAGCAAGGGGCTAGTGTTCCGCCAGGTGAGTCACTGTAATCAATAACACACACTCACACTTAATACACACTCAC
>JAOTRS010000044.1:10992873-11006606 GCA_028565755.1 Dinotopterus cunningtoni
CTTCGTTTGGAGGGCTATCTGGCCCTTCCCCTTACCCCTACCCCTCCAACCAAAAGAGAAATGAGACACCCCTACCCATTCACGTGAACGCGCCAAACGGAGGGGTAGGGCTAAGTGTAGGGGTAAGGGGTAGAATTGGGATTGGGCTATAATCTCCAAAATCTGGTAAAAAGCCTTCCCAGAAAAGTGAGGTTTATTATAACAGAAAGGAAGATGACTAAATCTGGAATAGGTTGGTCAGCAATTACACATGGGTGTGAAGGTCACATCTCCATAAACTTTTGGACCTATACTGTAAATAATTCAGAGAAGGCTACGTGATTCACTCCTATTGTTATTCAGAGAACTGTACAGTACATGGTTTATATCCTTACATTATTCTGAAAACTATTATATGTGACTTATTATTTAGTCATCCCTATTTAAGATAGTTCTAAGAGCCTGATATACAAAGCAAGTTACCATTATTCCAATATTTTTACTTTGAATTTCCAGGAGTAATGCAGCATATGTTATGTATGAATCTGGTGTAAAAGCCTAGTTTAGTACATTTGATTTAAGGGGGGATGGCATAACAAGCATAAATATAAATTGTGGTAAAATTAAAATTCCACTCAGATACAAGATAGTTTGTCTTTTTTGTGCAGTATTTTGTCTGCCTTTGAAAACTTGGTGTAAATTACAGTGATGCTTAAAGCGCTTTACACACAGAATTCCCCCAGCGGTGCTGGCCAACTTTTGAACTACTAATGTGGATTGATCTTTAAATACTGCCTGTCTTGCAACAGTGATCATAGCATATACATATGGTTAAGGAATCAAAAGAATGAAACTGCACCCAAACCCTGTGGATGAGGATTGATTTAATTGTTTAATGAGAATAAATGACAAAGCATAATGTGTTATGTGGTGCGATATGGAGAGCCGCACTACGATATGTAATAATGTTTATAAGAGCCCTAACGCAGGGCTTTAGAGGGGGTCAATAAAATAGGAGTATGTGAGAGTGCTTGTGATATGCACGGTAAGACCTTTCCGTTTGGAGATAGCGTGGGATTATTAATTATAAACTTAAAAGAGAATAAAAGAAAACTGAAAACAAAAAAATTAACAGAGCTCCGCCAATAAAAAACTATATCCTCTCTATTTGTGCTTTGCACTTAAACTAAGAGCGCATGCTGAACTGAGACGTGTCGCTCTCTCTTTCTCTCCCTCTTATGCCAGCATTTTGAGGAGACAGAGGCTAAGTCTTTGCCTCTCTCCCTCTCCTGAGCGCGCTCTGTCTGTCTATTCCTTTTCTTTCTTTCTTTCTTTCTTTTTTTTTTACTTTCCCCCTTTGTTTGTTTGTTCTTTGGCCCTAATACCTTACTGGTAGTACTTAAATGATTGCACAAAGTGCGGCGGTATCAGGACCCTTAAAAAAACAAATGCCGCCAAATGGTATGGCGCGTTCACTGGCAGCGGGGTTGCCTGGCAACCACGAGTCTATGTGGCCGCGCCCTGCCTGCCTTCATGGGGTAGCAGCCTGCGGATCTGCCCGTTCTGAACAGTGCAGAGTATAGGGTGCACTGACATCTCCAGTTCAGGATGGAACGGGTCGATGCGAGGGTTGTGATGATGTAGCCAGGGGAACCCCAGCACTACTTTCTGATACCAGAAACGAGATTCGCTCGGTAACGTCCGAGCCGTAGTATACCTGGAGCCGCCCTCTGCGTCACACACCCCAACTTAACTAGCTGGCCGGCCAGAGAGACCAACAAGATGGTGGAAGAAAGCGGGCTAACTGGAATGCCCTGTGCTGCAGCTAGCCTCCTATCCATAAAATTTCCTGTGGCCCCTGAATCGATTAGCGTCTCCATTCAGGCTCTCCCCTCCGGATCCCGATGCCTGATAGCGCAGCTGGTAGGAAGAGCCCTGCATGACGGGGTCTTGAGTTTTGGGTCAAAACTGACTCCCATCCCTGGGGTGACTCCATTTGTGGCTTGCCACACCACAGGTGTCGCTTGCCCTCTGGGGCCCCTGTGCCTGGCAATGCCTATCTGCATGGGCTCTCCCATGTCTTCCAGCTCTATGTCTTCTTTAAGCTTTAAATCATGAAATGGATATGAACTTAGTGTGGCGCGTTCCGAGAGGAGGTGCTGCCACACTGCAGTGCCCCACTCTAGTGCTCTGCCCATGAGCACCATAAATCCAACCTTCGCCCGTTCAGATGGTAATTGGGAAGGTTGCAGCTCGAATATTAGTGAGCACTGCAGGATGAAGTCATTGCCCCTCTCTGACTCACCTGCATACGGTTGTGGATAGGGTAGTCGAATTTCAGCCACCAGAGGGGGTAGTTGAGCCACTGATCCGGGGGCGCGAGTCAGCTCTGAAATCGACCCGCGAGCAGATGGAAGCCCAGAAGTGGCTTGCGCCTCGAGCTGCCCAAATAACAGTTAGGATTTCCTCATGCTCATCGAACACTCTCGCTTGACCCTCAACTATTTCATGCACCTACTCCAAGCCTGCGAGCTCTTCTAGTGGTGCGATCATTCTGTTTATTTTATTTTTTTCTTTCGTTCGTTCGTTCTTTGGCCCTGATATGTTACCGGTGCTACCTTACCCTTAAATAAACACGGCGCCAGGTGTGGCGCGTTCATGCTGATTGCCTGGCAGTGGGGTTGCCGCGTGTCTATGTGGCCGCGCCTCTGCCTGTTTAGAACTCTGTGGGGTAGCAGCCTGCGGATCTGCCCGTTCTGAACAGTGCAGAGTATTTATGCGCAGTTCTGCCTCTTGTGAGAGCCACGTCGTTACAAAAATGTACAGTATATGCTTTGTCTTTTGATCTCAATTCTCAGTCTGAAATAAACACCAATGAAAGATTTTGCACTAATGTTTTAGACAGCACTCTTCACCATCAAACAATTCATCATCAACACCAAACAACTGTTTAGCTCTTGTAAGGAAGAAAAAAAAGGAGGTTGCTCCAGTATAATTCCAGAGATAGAGTGTAGAATTATAATCTATGCCAAAGCACCCTAAAGCTTTTGGGTAGTTGCTTACCATTTTACAAAGAAAGTTTTTGTTGTTTAGACATTTTGTACATGAATTTCCTTATATCTAATAAAGGAATTCAACAGGATATTTGTGATACTGACAACGTAATAAATGGTATAGGATTCACAGCTGACAACATAAAATATGGAATACAGTTCAATTTCATACTTGTTACACAAAAGTTAATTCTGTACCCAGCAGCCTTTTTCATTAGGATAAAACTGATTAGGAGGCTAATGGAATACCAGCTCCATTAAAGTCCTCTACGCTGTTTACTTGTTCTGACACAAGTCTTCTTCAAGGCATTAAGATATTTATCTCTTCATTATTGAATTTGTATTTCCTGTTAGTCAATTTACTTCAGTACGGCTTTTAAACTGCTATTTTCACCTCACACAGAGTGCTATGTGTTTCAAACCCTAATAGAGAGCATTTCATCAGAGAACCCTAATGATATTTAGGAAACCTTTTGCCCTTTGCTTCAGTCACTAATGTTGTCCAAGAAACTACGCTTCATAGTATAATATTATTCACATTATACTGTAATGTTATTCAATCCACTCTTTTAGTCTGTAACATTACATACTGTACAATGTCCCATGTGAATTCTCAATAGTTATAAGGTTATATGAAACTTGCTTTTTGATTTTATATAGCCCATCATTTTTGAGCCCCTAGATGGGCCTTTGGAGGAAAAAAATGTTCTGTGGCTACAACGTACTAAGGTGTGGGAATGAGATACTATGTTGTGGCCATGACTTACTAAGGTGTGGGAATGAGATACTATGTTGTGGCGACGACGTACTAAGGCATGGGAACAAAATAGTTTAATGCATGGCCACGAGATACTATGTTGTGGCCATGACTTACAATGTGTGTTAATGAGATCATTTATGTCCCTGATGTGATAGAATTATTGTTGTTTTGGAGTTATGCCGTGTGTCAGTGAGTAAATAAAGATAATAATCTCTTAATACTAACAATCTATCGATACTAACATCTATCAATATTATAAATTTAAATCTGTCTGTAGTTTACAAGAGGCTAAATACTTTAAGGTTATTAAGTTGTATATCAATTATTCATTACATACTGTATAAATTGTTTGTCAAGAGAGATGTTCAGCATCTAAATGTTCATTCCATATGCATCAATGTTCACTTTATATAAACTCATTAAACACTAATAGGAACACCTGTACAACTGTCCATGCATGCAATTATTCAACTTATTCAGCTAATCATGTGGCAGCCACACAAAACATAGTCTCATGCAAATACAGTGCGAGAGCTGTAGATGTTGTTCAAATTAAACATCAGAATGGAAAAAAATATCTTAGTTTCTTTCATGATTTGTAAAGAGTGGGTGTTTGAGTTCTTATTGCATCTCTCGTATACACATTAACACAACAATGTTTTTGAAATTAAAGTAAGTTTGATAAAATGGCATTGGGTAAATATTTTAGAGCAGTGATGCCTCTTTTTATAGCATTGATGCCACTTTGTCCATTTGCACCATGTTCGACTGCTTATACATTCATGGTCCCTTGTGTTTCTAAAAGAGTTCAGAATTCCTGATGAGGGAACATAATGAACATAACACCTTCTCCCCCCCTAGCCACACACACACACACACACTGTGCAAATCTTATGTCTGTTGTACAAGGCTCTGGTGCATCTCTTGAGGGTTGTAGCATTTATTTATCTTTCAAAAATATTACCATGAAGTGCATTTGCAATTTCCTTTAGGATCAATAACCTATCTATCTATCTAATTTCTCCCAAATGAAACAAAACCAGTACTTGTGATAGCTTTAGCAAAAGGAGAATAAAATATTGATTTGAACATAAGCCAAAAGGATATTAAACAGCACAAAGGTAAAGGAATGAATGAAATTTCTCAGAATTTAGACATGTTGCAATAGTACATTGCAGTTACACTCCACTATGCCATATAGCTTTGTAAGTGTCTATAGTACTTAACTGTAATGTCATGTTTATACAATACCCAAAATGCATAATGTCTGATTTCAGATAATCTACCTCAAAAGCTAAGTGATACAAACCTGTACATCAAGTGACATGCTTATACTTCCAATGCTAGGGCCAACCATGGTGGACCAGCGGTTAGCATTCAGCACACTCGCTAATGGAGACTGGAATTTGTTTCCTGGTAAGAACATTGGCTTAAATGCAGAATGGGAAAAACAAGTCACCAACATCAGCAATGTGAGAACTTCAAAAATAAGTTTTAATTAATGGATGAAAAAAATGCTATTAAAATACTATTTTGAAGTCATATCAGAAATTAATTTAACCTCATCCTACCATTCTGAAAGCAAAAATGGTGCAGTGTCAACAACATAATATCAATACTGTTTCAATGTCCATAACGTTGCCAAATGAACATTGTCACAACATTAACATGCCGAAAGATTCTGACAATCGAGAATTTCTTCTGTGTTCATTAAAAAAAAATCCTATTTAATTTGTTTTAGATTAATAAACATTTAGCTATTAAAATAATTAAAACAAAACATTCATATATAAAATTCATATAAAAATTATATATATAGGGGCCTTGGAACCTGTCCCAGGATAGGGCACAAGGCAGGGTACATCCTGGATGGGGTGCCAAGCTATCACAGAGCAATGATATATTTAATGAAAATAAAACTAAACTAAGTACATCTTTACACAAAAGCACAGGTGACAGAACTGTAAGTTTACTGTTTTTGACCACAGCAGAAACGCACACCATATTTATACTTAAAATTAGAAATAATCTGCCTTAAGAGTGTGTGTGTGTGTGTGTGTGTGTGTGTGTGTGTGTGCAGTAATTTGCGCCACATCATACTTGTTATCCGATTGATTTAGCCTTGCTAAACTCTAATAGTTTCATTGTCAAGCTTTAAAATATATTACATTTTAGCACTTCATATAACATCATATATATGCTAAATTATTCCCTCTATTCATTTCTGCTGATGGCCAACTTGAAATCTCATGGCTTTTCAGAGCCGTGAAAATTATCTACATCAGTGCTAAATGAGATGAGTCTTTGATCATGGGATTTTGGATTATATAGAACTACAATAAAAAGCGCAAACTCTGAGTTGAACTGTTTAAATGTGATAGCTGACAAAACAGATGAAAGTGGGGCGTTCAGCAAAAATAAGGCAGTGAGCATTTTGGGTCTGATTGCTTGGGTGCCCGTGGAAACTGAGAACAAAATAAAGGTCTGACATTGCAGAGAGTTTCCTCATCTTTTATGAACACCCAGTGCTGCACTTTACTAGCACTTTAACATGGATGGCTTTGATGGGTTTCGGCTGCTCTCTGTGTAAATAATTCTAATTGAAGTCAAACCCTAGGAAGAGTGTGATGATCATGCTCTTTATTTCATTTATTGCTCTGAATGACTTCTTGCTGTGCTGGTAAATACCCGCAGAGATCAAAGTACCACAGGAAAAAAAAAATGCCTTATGCACTCGTACACACACACACACACACACACACACACACACACACACACATGTCTATGAACATATAGTGGATGTGCTGCTTTAAATAGCTTAGACTGGGCAAATACGTAATCCCTCTTGCATACCATGTGTGTGTGATTTAAATAGCAAGCACCAACCTACAGAGGCTAGGATTTACTTAATCCTATTCATGATTGATTCGTTAATTATAAACCAGCAGACTCACTGTAACCTTTTTGAACAGCCATGTTAAGACACACAAGTGGGAGCTATCCATGAGATAGTCA
The DNA here is from genome assembly GCA_028565755.1 of Dinotopterus cunningtoni. Lineage (NCBI taxonomy): Eukaryota > Metazoa > Chordata > Actinopteri > Siluriformes > Clariidae > Dinotopterus > Dinotopterus cunningtoni. Next base: position 10,999,681 of record JAOTRS010000044.1, read on the forward strand.
GAGAATTGAGGACTGGTAAAATTGGATTTGCCTAAATGCTAAATGCATTTGCCAGATGATAAGTTGTTTGTCTATTAAGAGAAATACTTGACTGTGATGAATTAATAATCTAGATCTCATGCAACTGGCATGGTTTAAAGTGCTTCAGATGCAGTTTTCATGATTTAATTAATTTCATTAAAAGTGAATGGTTTTGTTTGTTGCATGTACTTGTCTAAACTTGTGCATTTTGCTTCAATATTAAGACCTGTCTTTGCCTCTGTCCTGTGATTTTTCTGATTGCAACTACCTGTTCTGTGCTCTACACTTGATTAGTTTGTCTTTTTATACCCTGTTGTGTCTTTGTGTAGTTCCTCTAGTTCCAAGATGTCATCATACAGTAGTGTTGTTTAGATTCTGAGCCATATTTTCTTGTTCTACATCTATTACCTACTTGTTATGACCCTAATTTGTGGTTCACTGCTTTTAATAACAAAGTATCCTCTGTTTTTTTATTATTATTATTATTATTTTATTATTATTTTGTTGTTGTTTGCCAGGCTCACAATACATACTTTGATGACTATTCTTTAATTAGCCACAATAAACACTTGGCTGAGTACATGCACTTACATCCTCCCTCTCACTACTGAATATTACACTGACCTGCTGTTAATTCAATGTTAATGAGAAGTCATGCATGCTGTTATTGCACATGTAATAGGAAAGCCAGCTTAGTTATTTGTCCATGTACTCAATACAATGACAAAGCATGGTGATTATCATGTGTGACGCTCAATTCCATGCATTCTTAAATGGTACATCAATATGCGATTGAAGAGTAGTTTAATTCAATTAATATACTGTATGTCACGTAGAAAATATTAGTAGAGTCTTACAGAAACACTTATCTCCATAGTCTGTGAGGTACTTTTTTTATTTAATTTTTAAAATGTGTATCAACGTTTTAGTGCAAAGTAAGCAAGCATACAATTCTACATTTAAGTCACGTTAAAGTGGTGTACAAATAGAACTTTGAAGAAACCCATATGGACATTGGAAGAGCAAGCTCAGCACAGTTCATCTCAGCACAGACAGTAAATTAAGTGCAGAATTGAACTCTGGACCCTGAAGATGTGAGGCATTAAAACTAAGTGATATCTTAATATAAAGATTTTGTCTGCTTGCTGTTCTTTACACATGCAGACATACTATATACACATTTGTAACGTGTTCGACCCTTTTTTGCACGGGTTTCGCTCCCTCAACGGTTCTTCTCCCACTGTCGATGGCCAGCCTGGCCCCTCCCAGCTCTCTAGGTGCGGCCTCAGGCTCTCTGGGAGCACGTGCAGTTGGGCTGCTTTCCCCGGCTGGGAACAGGGGCCGTGACATGAGCCTACTCGGGCCTTTTCCTCTTCGGCGACAGGGTCACCATAATCCGGCTCCATTATGCTCCGGCAGTGAGCTCGCGGCTGTCCACGTTGTGGAGTTCAAAGGCGTACTCACCTCTTTGAAGTCCCTGGGGCTCGTTTCATTGCCCCGCTTGCTTGCCGCTCCTCAGAGTTCTGCGTGCGCGTAACACTCACACTGCGTAGTAAAGTCCAGTTAGCCCAACAGACCTCGAGCTACACTCCCCCCTCTGTTTTTTATAACACGGGGAGGGCTTACGGGAATTAAGGGTAATTTATTTAGGAAAATGGGGAAGGAAAGGGTTAAAGGAGGGAGGATGGAAAGAAAGGAAAGGAATAAATGTGCACAGGCAGGTCTGGGGCAGTGCCTAGCTGGCATGCAGGGGCACAGTTGGCGAAAGGTGGCGGTGGGCGGAGTGGCAGAACGGAGCACACAGAGGCAGCACTCCTGCACGCTCCCTCAATGGTTCTTCTGCCGCTGTCGATGGCCAGCCTGGCTCCTCCCAGCTCTCTCTGGGCACTGCCTCAGGCGAATGTCCTCGCTGACATCCGTCGGCTTTGCGGCTTTCCCGGCTGGGATTGGGGGCCTTAACGCAGTCGCCCCCGCAGCCTTTTCCTCTTTGGCGGCGGGGCTGCGAATGGCGCAGAAGCTCGCGCAGTTCCTTCCTGCGCTGTCCTCAACGCGGTGATCAAAGCGTGGAATTCCAGTCTCCTCTTTAAAGTCGCTGGGGCACGTCATATCGCCCCATTCGCATGCCACTCTCATACAGTACACTCCACCACACGTCTCTTTACACTCTTCCCAGGCCCCGGACTAAACTCTGCGCCTTGCTTTTATAATGCGGAGCAAGCCCGAGATCCTATTAATCTTAATTATCACCAGCCGGCCTGAATAGGCGGCCCTGTTCCTTTGCATACCTGCAGAAGGGGGTGCCGCCTACCTAGGGAGCCTATGGAATGAGCGAGGAGTGATAATAGATTTAGGCGCACGCCCATCAGAGTATACCATGACAACAGTACAGTGGAACTTTGGATTACGAGCATAATTTGCTCCGGAAGCGGGCTCGTATTCCAAAACACTCGTAAACCAAAGCAAATTTTCCCAAAAGAAATAAATGAAAATTATTCATTTCACAGCCCAAAAAAATAAATACATAAAAATAATTAACACAAAATATAAAGTAAAAATAAAACAAATTAACCTGAAAGTGTGTGTGTGTGAACCGGCGCGGTGTCAAATTACGCGCGCGCGCACACACATAACATACACACTCAAACACTGACACACACTAAAGACGAGAGAGAGAGAGAGAGAGAGAGAGAGAGTGTGTGTGTAAACCGGCGTGGGGTCAAATTACGCGCGCGCGCACACACAACACACACTCGCAGCGCAAGAGAAAGAAAAACACACACACACACGGATGTTGATTATACCAGTAAGAGACGAGCACTAAGACCCAGCAGGGGAGACGATTACCCGCAGCGCAAAAGAGAGAAAAACCGTTGGCTCAGTTGTGATCACGTGACGCTCGGCGTCAAATCAAGAAGCGCATGCGTGATACATGATACTATGTGCTCGTAAACCAAGACGATGCTCGTTTTCCAAGTCAAAATTTATTAAAAATCTTTGCTTTTCTTGCGGAACACTCGCAAACCGTGTTACTCGTAATCCGAAGTTTTACTGTATACACAAACCATGTGTGTACATTATGCTTTTATGCCATTGCTTCATTTGGTAAAAATGACTCCTAGTTATTTAAAAAATAAACAAATAAATACAATGCATTTTCCACCAGCTAAAAGATAATAGACTACTTTGCCTATTTACCTCTCATTTCTTCTTTTCTGAAAAAGAACTGCACTCTGTGTGTGTGTGTGTGTGTGTGTGTGTGTGTGTGTGAGAGAGAGAGAGAGAGAGAGAGAGAGATTGTTGTATTTGTCCTCCAAAACCATCCAGGTGATCTTATTTGCCAGTGTTGGGTGGGTTTTCTCTACCATTGGCAACATATAATCATTTGCAGGGAAAGAGAGTATAAAGTTTATGGTCCTGGCCATCCAATCATGTAACATGGGCATTGCTCAGGCACCAGACTACACACTCCTGTCAAATGCCAAAAGCCAGAGGATGTGAAAGCAGGTGACTGTGGAAATTTTCTGCCTGCAAAAGGTAGCATTTTTCAAACAGCAAAAGGAAAGTAAAAAACAAGTGGATTAAAATGTTAGCCCACAAAGCAGGAGAGTACAAGAGCCCTACAGAACCTAAAGTATGTCTAGGTTTGTGTGTATGTGAGGGTGAACTGATCTACAACTACCATCTACACCTGGATCAGTGTGTAAAGCTAGGCCACTATCTATAGCTGGAACAGTGTTTAAGGCTGGGACACACTCTATAGCTGGATCAGTGTCTACATCTGGGACACTCTATATACTGTACTGTAGCTGGAACAGTGTCTACATCTGGGCCACTCTAAGCTGTAAAAGTATCTAGAGCTAGGACACTATCTGTAGCTAAAGGGGGGCTACATCTGGGTCAGTCTCATAGCTGGAAAAGTGCTTACAGCTAGGACACTATGTATAGCTGAAACAGTGTCCACAGCTTAGGCACTATTTACAGCTGGAAAAGTATTCATTACTAGGACACTATCTGTAGCTGGCAAAGTGTCTGCAGCTGGGACACTATCTATAGCTGGATCAGTGTCTACTGCTGGGACACTCTCTATAGCTGGAAAAGTGCCTACACTATCTACAGCTGGGACACTATCTAGACACTTTGTACTGATGGAACAGTGTTTAAATCTGGGACACTTTCTACAGCTGAATATTTTTCTACAGCTGGCATTGAGTCTACCAATTGCACAGATGTTGGTGCATTTGTATTTGTACAGTATTTGTGCACTGTTAAGTCATACATGGCATTTTGGACATTTGCTTAAAGAAATAAAGCACCAAACCATCCTAAACCATATCTAGCCATGCAAGTTAAATTGTGATGAAAACAGCTCAGCTAAAACTGCTAGTTGACTTGAATGTACAACTATTAAAGTCAGAAAAGTCCTTTCTGTGCCTGAGTCTTAAACCATGTCCAGCTATTCCACATGTACTGTATAGCACAATGGATATGGGTAGATGCCGGACTTCTTACCTACTCCCTATGTAATACAGTAACACAGCCATAGGGAAGAGTCAGAGATCTTACCTATAGTAGATACCTATACAGTATATTTAGTATGCAGTTTGTGACACAGCCATCAAGAGAAAGGAAAAAGTGCAAGTTTCTTCACATAGAGGTTCTGACTCCTACAACAGACTCAGAACTTCTATGCATTTTTTCTTTTGAGTGTGTGTGTGTGTGTGTGTGTGTGTGTGTGTGTGTGTGTGTGTGTGTGTGTGTGTTTACCTGCTAAAACTTGTGATTGAGTTCGGTCTGTCTCTTTACTTTAGTCTGTGCTCGAACCACATACACCTCCTTGCCGTTTAGCTCATTTTCATTCATCTCAGCCACAGGCTGCACAGCCACACAAACACACACATTATTACCCATACGTTTTTCTGGTGTAAGGAAACCTCCCACAAGGTTATACATTAGTACACTTGACTGCAGTGTACACTTACCCTCTGTACTTCCTTATGCCTCTCAAATCTTACAAAGCCTAAACCTCGGCACAAACCCTGAAAAAAAACACACACACACACACACACACACACATTAGCAATTTTACAGCTAAGTCTGAACTCTAAAATATGTTGTAACAATTTGTTCGCAGTGTTTTTTTACAGGATCAACTGTACAATTCATTATATTTATGTGAATGTATAAACCTCATAACATTCTCTATTTAGGATCCTTCCCTGACTTTTTGAAGATGTCATTCAGCTTTGTGTTGGCTGGTACAATATCATGCTTTACACATGGCTTACACTATACAGCTGTTCAGCAGTTTGCCATTGAACCTTTCTATTGCCAAATCTGCTGCCTCTGCAGAATCAAAGCGAACATAGCCATACCTTTCATCCCCTTTAATAACCTACAATCTTCAGGAGAGACATGCCATATAAACACAGAGAATTTATGTCAAACTGAGCTAATTCAGGACTTAATTCTAAACTCAGAAGTTTTTTTTTTTTAGAAATGCTCAGATTACAGACTTTTTTAAATACAAACAGTTCAAAGCCCTAACAGCAACTTTCCAAAAGCGGAGAAAAATTTCACTTTTGCAGTTTTGAAAATAAATGAATAAGTAAATAAAAAAAATTACAATTATTGAGAAGTATTGCAAATTGATAGAGAATATTTTATGGATGATTTAATTAATTTTGTGTGATTTTGCAAAAGGATAAAACTCCACCTCCGACAATTTTGGAGAAGTCTGCTTTTGTCGAAGATCTGTTTGTGGTAATTTAAGCATGCAATTTAATATCAATAAAAATGTTGGTTAAGTTTGAATATATAACTAATCTATTACTGCTAGGGTGCCTGTTAGGATGGTTTTTGGCTTTAGCATTCTCCAAAAATCCATTGAATGCATTTAGTTTACTCACAGCACCTGCTGTTTTGCACTGCAGGAAGTTTCGTTTCACTAATCACATGACAGAGAGGAGTAATATGATCGGCTTCTCACGAGACGCTTGCTTTTGCTCTAAAATTCAGCCACTATGTCTCGGGGTTTGGCTAAAATATGGAAGTTTAAACCTTATAAAAGAAGGTTATGTAGCATTTTTCAAATTAAATATTTTATTAAAAACATTTTATTATGCTTGTCAGAGAAAAATATTTTTCCAAAGCAAGTAAATGACAGAAAACAGTTTTATTGCATTCTGCTGTCAAACACTCCATATGTTATGCCTTAAGTAGGCTATAAACTGATACATCTATGCCGACAGGGTGTATGGAACATCTTCTACTGTGTACTGTATGGTTCTGTATTATCATTGGCTCAGTAGTGACAGTTGATGTAAGAATAACTGAGTGAGGTGCTGGACGTCCTGTTTCTGCTGAGCCAGATGGTGTGAATGCATCCTGCAGTGCTAAATTTCTTCACATGCATGGGCTTTGTCACATTGGGGTGCTGATCACCCACACACTGTGTAGCCATAACCAAATTTGTGTTTATTTCACCTAAAAAATAAAAAATAATAAATCAAGCTGTGAGTGGAAGAGAAAAGCAATAACACTAGCTTAAGTGTCAAGTGAACTTTTAGTAGGTCTACAAACCCACTAACCTCGTGTTTTAAACAAACAAACTAGTATAAATGCACTAAAAATACTTTTATTACTTACTTATCAGAATGATAACAAAAGTAAAATCATGATGATAATAGTGCTAATAGTATCTGTAATGTTAGTATTAAATCAACAATAAATCAATAAATAAACACACCACTGCATGGTAGAGGTGGGCGATACTGCAAAATTTTGTATCGATCCGATACCAAGTAAATACAGGGCCAATATCGCTGATACCGATACTGATACCGATACTTTTTTAATTTTTAGCACACAATATAAATTACATCTACAAAATTATTAATTTTAGTCTA
>JAOTRS010000044.1:11209497-11223561 GCA_028565755.1 Dinotopterus cunningtoni
CAGTACATCACAGAAACAACTGAAACAAAGATCTAAAAGCAGTTTAGCAGCAAACTTTGTGAAAACTAATATTTGTGACATTCTCAAAACTTTTGGCCACGACTGTACAGTACATCAATCAGCTGTTACTTTATGTCTATCTGCCTAATATTGTGTAGGTCCCCAAATACCTGATGAATAATACCTCTGACCCATCAAGGCAAGGACTCCACAAAATGTCTAAAGGATGATAGCAGCAGATCCTGTAAGTTGTGAGGTGGGGCAGGCAATGGGCTTGTTTTTTCTAGCACATCCCAAAGATTGGACAGACTGTGTCATGTTCTTTAAACCATTTCTGAATTTTTTTTTGCAGCGTGGCCAGGCACTTTTATCCTGCTGAAAGAGGCCACTGCCATCACCGAATACCGTTGCCATCAACTTGGTCTTCAAGAATGGACAGGTAGGTGGTGCATGTCCAAGTGACATCCAAAGGAATGGCAGGACCCAAGGTTTCCCAGCAGAAAGTTTCTAACATTACATAATACCGCCTCTGCAGGGTTGATTTTTTTTCCCTATAGTGCATCTTGATGCCATCTGTTCACCAGGTAAGCAATGCATACACACCCAGCCGATGTAAAAGAAAACATGACTCCAACCAGGCCGCTGTATTCCATTGGCCCATGGTCCACAGTGATGCTCATATGACAGTTGCAGGTGCTTTCACAAGTGGACAGGAGTCAGCGTGGGCAGTCTGGTCAGTACTACTAACTACTGCATACCAGGAACATCCCACAAGCCAGGCCATTTTGAAAATGCTCATCTATTCATCTCAATTTGTCCTATATATCCTGCTTCAACACATTATTTTTGAGAACTGACTGTTCACTTATTTTTCATATGCAATGTAAAGAGAAAACAGCACAGCTCAAAACCAAACACTGAACAACAACTTTCTGTAGAACAAAACTAGCTCTCAATATGTTATTAGTTTAAAATTAAATTCGGTAACTATGATTTTCCATGGTTTACACCCAAGACTGTGCAACACACTGAAGTATTTACTTGCACAATATGTTAGCATATAAATGTAACCTTGTGTCTACTCTTGTTAAGTTGCTAATTTTTAACCTCTCAACTTGTCCTTATTTGTATATCAACAACAAGAATGCCCCAAAGTGCTTCACATAAATAATAAAATAATATAAAAAGACAAACATCTCATGTTAGTTCAAAGACCAGAGAAAACAGGCGAGTTTTAAGATGGGACTTAAACACCCTCAGTGACGTGGCCTCACGAATAGTCAAGGGTAGGTCATTCCACAATTTGTGTGCCGCCACAGAGAACACCCGATCACCCCTGAACTTGCATTTGGTGTTCGCTACAAATAGCAAAAGTTTATCTGATGATCTGAGAGACCGGGGTGGGGCATAGGGCTAAATGCAGATCAAGGCCATGTACACATTTAAACGTGACCAAAGGGAATTTTAAAATTAATTTGGCACTGTACCGGGAGCCAATAAAGGGAAGCCAGAACTAGAGAGATATGTTGTCTTTTACGTATAGACGTTAAGAGTCGAGCAGCAGAGTTTTGGATCAGCTGTAGTTGATGTAATGCTGCCTGAGAAACCCCAAACTACAAAGCATTACAGTAATCGATGCGAGTGGTTATAAAGGAATGGATGGCTATTTCAAAATGCCTCAAGGACAAAACAGGCTTAACTTTTACATGTTGCCTTAATTGAAAGCAACTGGACCGAACCACAGCACTGATCTGTTTATCAAATTTAAGGCCATAGTCAAAAATAACACCTAAATTTTACGCTGTGGGTTTAACATACTGCTCAAAGGCTCCTAAATCCAGAGGTCAAACTCTACCCCTGGCACCAGGACCAAATACCAAAACCTCAGTCTTTTTATCACTAAAAATTTAAAAAACTTTAGGCTAACCATGTCTTTATGTCATCTAGACATGTTAACAGAGCCTTGACAGAGTAGCCATCCTTCTGTTTTAACGGGAGATAAATCTGACTTACATCTGCATAGCAGTGAAAGGAGATGCCGTGTTTTTAGCCGTACAATAAAAACAATTAAGCTAAAATGAAGACAAACACCTGAATAATTGGTGCAATGAAACTGTTTAAAATGGTGATGAAACAAAAATTGCTTCCCCTTGACCAGAAACCTGTGATCGGTTTTCTTCGTTAAAACCTGGAGTCAGTAAGATAAAAGCCGGTGATTCATTTTGGCTGGAAAATGACTCTGGCTGTAAAAGGCTGCTGTGATGATTCGAGAACAGCAGAGTCCATTATGCTTTCATTACTTGCCACTTGGGGTAGACTGCCGTAATTATCAGTGTTCTAGCAGGAATGTGGCTTTTCACTAGAAGAGAACACTCTGTATGCCCTTCTCACCTCCTCCCTCTGTCCCTGAGTAGTGAGAAATATTGACAGTCAGTGTGGAGAGTGGTCCCGCTCCAAGATGCATCATGCAGAATGTTTTAGAAAAGTAGCTGATCCTGGGTGTAAACAAAGCACTAACCACATAATGTGCTCAAAAAAAAGCAATAGGGTTTATTTTAGGTGAAAAAAAAAAATTCTTATCTGGCTAAATTAATCCTAAATTAAAAGTCCTAACATTCATTATTCCATGGGCAAGGTTATAATGTCTCTCTTTTTTTTTATTATTATTTTAATATAGATAGACATGTTAAATTTGGGTGAGTTTGTGCCGAATTAGCTTCAGATTCCTGGACTTGTTTGACAATGTGGTCTTCTGCTGTTGTAGCTCATCTACCTTGATGTATTGCACATGCTTATTTTTATTTAACTTTTTTTTTTACACAACAGTTTTAAAGATTGATTATACGAGGTGCTTTATCCTTCAACAAGGTGTTTCAGCCTAAAGACCCTTCTCACATAGAATTTTTTGTTTTGTATTTCACACCAAGCAGGTAGACTCTTTAGATGTTGTGTATGAAAATCTCAACACTTTCTTAAATACTTAAAACCAGCCAGGCGGCACCAACAACCATGCCACGGTTCAATTCAGAGACCAGATTCTTCATTCTGTGGTTTGCCGTGAACGTGCATTGTGTTGCTGCCGCATGATTGACTAGTTCGAGAACTGCAAGAACGGGTAGTCGTGGAATAATAAAGTGGCTAAGTGTATGTTGAAAATGTTTTATGTTCAGTCTGACTCGAGGTGCATTTTAATTCGTCTCTTGCTACTTCTTTTACAGTGAAAGACGTGCTCCTTACTCAGTAAATTCGAATAAGCACAGCTCCCCATACTCTCACACTTCTGTAATTCTTGGTAATCAGTGTTACTATAGTTTCTAAAAACCTAGGTTACACCCGCTGAAACTAATTTGCAAATCTGATCTGAAATTAGACTTTCATCTCAACACACTTACATAGGAATACATTGGACAGAAAAATAAAGGCTTTAAAAAAAACACCATTTTTTTCCAGCTGGCACTCAGAGGAGTTGAATGAGCTGCACCTCAATGTGGAATAAGGAAAAAGTGCTCAAGTGTGAATTTGTTATTTGAATTTGGAGGTGAAAAGAGCACGAGTGATTATACATCAGCTAAAATGTCACAGCTATCTCAGAGTTGTGCTGCCTCCCTTCCAAAAAAAAAATACATAAATAAAAAATCCAGACAAAATAATTACAATATTGATCCATCTTCATAAAAAGTAAATCAATTCAAGTAGCATTTTCCGAGCAGAACACACACACACACACACACACAATCTATCCCAGTTCGTTTTGCTGTATACCTTGCAGGCACGGTACAGGTACTTCTGCTCCTGCGTGAGCTTGTATAGCGAGAGGAAAGCGTAGCCGTTACCGGCGGTGCCGTGACAGATGCCGTAGCCTTTGCGAAGTAAACCCCTCTGCCAGATCACCTCGCCACACTCAACCGCATCCTTCAGATACTTCTCGTCCTTGAACACCTGAGAGAAAACAGATAATCGGCTGAACGTCACCTACAAGCAATAATCTCTCTTAATTAAGCCCTAATTTTACACTGGGCTGTTTAATCACAAATAACACCATATGAGCTGAGAGGCAGCATACCTTATGTGGTAACTACTTTAGTTTGATCACTCTTTCATCATATGTACCCTATATCTAAGACGAGAATTAAAAGCAGGAAATGCAATGCATCATGGCTGACCTGAATCGTAATATTAATTTCTGTTTAAAGGTCTAACATTTAAACTGAATTTTATTGATATAACATCTCAAAGCAACGCAAATTTACATTCATGATAAACATCCCGGAGGTGAGAGCGGCTATGGAAACCATTCTGAGACATCATGAGGGAATAAAAAAGAAAAAAAAAACTGAACATACTGTATACCAGACTCAAAATAGAATCCGTCTATTTTTGCCTATTCGGCCACAAGAGCATTACTGAAGTCTTGCGCCGACACTGGGCGAGGAGTTAATCCCATTGGAGATGAGGTGAAGTTTTTTTCCCCCCCTCCTCACACCAACCTTCACAAACTAGGTCTTCATGGAGTTGGCTTTGTGCACAGCCGTGCTGAAGGGGTTGGGAGCCTGACTGTAGTTCTAGTAAAGAACTGTAATGCTGCATCATACAGAGACATTTCTATACACGTGTGTGCATCCAACTTTGTGGCAACAGTTTAAAGCAGAACCACATACGAGTGTGATGATACGGTGCATACACATCAGGTAGGATTTGTTATCTTTTAACATGTAATACTGAAAAAAAACATTCTAACGTATAATAATTAGACAAAATTAATTACCCAGTTAACACAAAAACAATTTTATAACAAGCGTACACTCGCATCCCTCATATACATCTGACTCTGGCTTTCAAGTTATGGCTGAATAATACGGAGAAATTTATTAGGACTGCAGTGTTAACCGCGCTCCTTAGGAAAAGCGGTCTCCAAATATAGCACATGCTCGAGTTCCTCTAACTGCCCTTAGGCATTATCAATTTTATGAGACAGGGTAAAAGAGAAAGAGAGAGGGAGAGAATGAGCAAGTAAGCAAATGGCCCATCTGTTCATGAGAAGTGGGAAGGAAAGCCAAGGAAGATTTATTTATTTTAATTATTTATTTTTACTGGAGCAGGCACTATTTAGCTGTGATAAAAAAAAATTAAATGTCTATTAACTCTTCTGCATATAGTCCAGAAACTGTTTTACCCAAGCAATAATAAACTCAGTACGACTGTGAAAAATAAGCATTAGCAAAAGGTAAAAAGGGACATATAATATCACAAACTCACTAATGCATGTTCATGCATGATATGCAACCTATACGATCTTCCCTTATACTCTAACCATTGGCTTGTTCATACGTATAACTGAGGGTTACATTTACTTTTAATCATTAACATATTTCATGTGCACCACTTAACCACTAGATGGCACTGTGGGATTCTAAGAGAAAAACAGGACATGTTGAAATTCAGTGAGAGGTTTGTAGTCTTCCTAACCTTGTCATTAAATCTAGAAGTTTAAAGTCTGAGCTATAGAAACTGAATACAGTATTACATCACTGTGTGTGAATCCTGGTCGTCCATCTTCATAATAATCCTCTTTGCATTTATTCATTCATCAATTACTCTGATTAGCTCTCTTCCTCTCTCTACCCATCACTAATATTCACGATTACAGTCAAACACATCACTGTTAATCTCTTCTACAACTGCTGGGTGAAACAAAAAGACAGATTCGGGTATATTTCTAATACCAAGCAGGAGATTGGAATATTACTATTTACACAGATAATTCTTCAACTGTCTGAATTTGAATACAAAATTCATCGAGTGTCTTAATTTAAAAGTATCTCTCCAGCGTGTCTGTGTGTATTAAAGAATAAATACAGATTATGATCTGTATGTGTAACGTGTGTTGAGAATGGGCTGTGTAACCGTTTTGCCACTCACCTTATGTGCCATGATGAGCATGTGAACCACGCCTGGTGCTCCATGGCACCAGTGCACCAGTCTGTCTGTCTCATTGCTGAGAGATGATGGATAGTTGCCCGAGCGGAACTTTTTGTGCCGCACATAATCTATACTTGGCCGGACCAACTCGGTCAGGATTTCAGGATTTATTTTTGCCATGGGCTACAGAAAGACACAAAGAGAGGGGAAAAGAAAAAAGACAGATGATTCCAAGCACTTCCTCGAGTAAGAGTTTGGTGTGATCAAGCACAAAGCTTTTCAGTGGGAGAGAAAGATTTGTAACATTACTTGAGAAGTAAAAGTTCTTACACTCCAGTCTCGTGATAGAGGCAGTGACCTCAGGAGACCACAATCAGAACTAATTCATTAACAAGTTGTCGCTTATTTTAACTTAATTACCCAGAGACTCAGCAGAGCGCTGGTGGAATACAAAAGGCTGAATTAAAAATTAATCACGCTCTGGCTGAAGAATTTCTTAAAATGAACTTTTAGAATAGAGAGATACATAATCTCCTTGCTTTTCAATACATTTTGTCCAGCTGTCAACAATATTTCATATTGACTTATTAAAAAAAAAAATGGCTGAGCTGCGATCCAACAATGCATTGCTGTCTTCACTTCTTCATCAGAAGTGAATCTTCGTCCTCACAGAGCTCAAACAGGTGAAAGTCTGATAGAGCGAGATCAGAAATATAGGGAGTAGTATGCTTTAAGGCCTCAAGACAAAATTTTTGAAGAGCGTCAACAGTGTGGGCTGGAGTGTGCGTACATTTGTCATTAGCAGGGGACATGGCCAGGCACCTGGCTCCTTCTATGGCCAATACATTGTTGAATTTCTCTATCCAATCATTCACATTTGTTTATGCGCAAAGAAAAAAAAAGTAAGTTTTGTCACAAAGTCTTCAATATATCCTTAAACTAAAAAAATAATAATATTAAGAAAATATATAATCACTGCACGCTGCTCTTCTTTCATGCAAATCACAAGTGAAGCATCCATTTTTTTCTCGCACCGTAGTTACAAATGACCCAATGCAACACAATCACACCTGTACAGCAGTGACTGGGGGGACAGTAACTTTGGACGAAAAGCGCTAATAAGACAGAGCCGCCAACAGAAGTTTTAATACAACTGGAGTGCAGATAATTTTTGACCCTTGTACAAATATACTTTTTGTGGTAAATACAGAATTTATTAGGGCTGCATTATAAAGTTATATTCATTCATCATCAGTAAGCACTTAATCCTGGTCAGGGTCCCAGTGGATCCGGAGCCTATCCCTAGAACAATGCGCATGCGAGACATTTCACCCTGAATGAAATGCCACTCCATTGCACGCACGCCCTCCCTCCCCTCCCCGTCACCTAGGGGCATCATAGTGTAGCCAATCCATATACATGCCTGTTACTGTGGGAGGAAAACCAAACTCAGAATCAAACCAGGGGACCCTGGAGCTTGCACTAGGGTCAATAGGAGTCAACCTTTCCAAAGTGACTTCGATCCGAAGCAATTTACAATCGAGACAGGATACAACTGAGCAGTTAAAAGCTTTTGCTCAGAGATTCAACAGTGACGGCTTTGCACAGGCTGGGATTTGAACTCACGTCTTCTGGTCATTAGCTTTCAGCTCCGAGCTATCACTTTCACACCCAAAATGTGACGCTTCATACAGGAGAGTGCATGTACAGTACACACAGGGATTTGCTAACAGAAAACCAGCCCAGTAGGATCCAAATCCCCAGGTTTTGCCCTTACATTTAATTCCTGCTACTTTTACACAGAGCTTTTACTGAGTTTGTTCTTACACAGAGCTTTTACTGAGTTTGTTCTTCAGGATTGGAGGCATGTAAGAAAGGAAAGGGAAAAAAACAGGCTTGGGTGGGATGCACTTCTGAAGACCCACTCTCAGTAAAATGGCCTACTGCTGTGTGAGTAGTGGAAGGTGTGAGAGGAGACGAGTGGTCAGTCTTGCTTGCACAGAGCAGCTGCACGCCGTCTCACTGCATTGCCATTACTCTCTCCTCTCTTCGCCCAGACGGCATTGAAAACGGGCTACGATGTTGGCACAGCTGCTGCACAGTACCACTGCTGATAGCACTCCTGGTTACGAGGCAAACAATTTCCATATTACTGACACTTATCAGGAACAAATTGAGCAACAGCCACAGGGAATTACAGCGAGCCTCTCGAAAAGCTTATAAATGATGCTACAGTACCTAACCGCCCTGAACATTTGTTTATGACGCTGTGCGTTATTGCAGCAGCGGCTGTTTAAACAAATATAGACGATGCTCTAAACTCGGACCGTTTCTCCCTGACGCAGTTTTGTGCTTGGCTGTTTAACATACATTTCAGCAATACAAGCGAAGAGCCTGAATTTAAGCAAGTCTCATACAATGCACACACACACACACACACACACACACTCTGTACCATTACAAAGACAGAACAATGCATTATTATGAGCAGTGGCTCATGTCCATCTGCGTCACCATTACGCACAGCCATATCGCCTTAGCAACCAGGCATGAGCTCCACCCAATCGGCTCACAGGATTTCTGTAAGGTCTGTGTGTGTGTCTGTGTATGCACGCCTGCCTTAACTTACATTTATGGCACGGCGTCCAAGTATAACAATGTATTCCTTTTATTAATAATTTATTTCTTGGCTAGGACACATCCTAAGATGGTCTGAGAGGTGAATCCGAGGTGTTATTTGCGAATAACAGGAATGCTCGGCTTTGTGAACGCTACAATTAGTTGAACCAGCTGATAATTCATCAGCATTCTCAAATGCTGAGGGAGCTGAAATTGCCTCATTAAGGAAACAGATCAATAATTTGGATGGAGAGAGAATGGGGAACAAGAGACGGAGCGGAGGGGGAAAAAAAGTCTTATATTCTCCTCATCAAGAAAGCATGTGACGGTACTTTGATAATGTGGTTTGTGCAGGAGGCTACAAACAGCACTATAACACAGACACATACATTAAGCATACTGTACAGCACAGTAGTTCATACATTACTTCATTATCACCTCATTATGCTTTCACCTTCCCGTGGGAGAAAACAGAAACATTTCATCTATCTTGAAGTATACCTCGCAAATCGGCCTGCTACCGTGCACTTGCACATGCACACGCAGTCTCCTGCCTTATCCCACTTGATAAGATTTTTATTATAGCTCTTGCCCGGCTTTGCAGTAGCAGCTTTCAAAGTGGCATTAAAATGAACCCTATCAGGACCCGGATTTAAATCCTAGAGCTCTGCGGTGTCTCTGATCCTCCGGGTCAGAGAGCAACACTTGGGCAGTCAAATGGGAAATGAGGCCACGTACAGTAAGCAAAGACATAGGGATTTTTCAGCTGCCGCATTACAAACGAACAAGAAATCGAACCTATTTCATACCAAAGAAAAGATATTCTTGAGAAAAAAGGATGAAACCACAGGTTGATGTTTTTTCTAAAGCAGATAAAAACTAGTTGTGAGTGGGGAGCTAATAAACATTTGACTACATGCCCAAGGACTCGTTCGAAACGATACATAGTTCTTGCTAATACATAGTTCTTGGTAATGTAAGCTTGCTACTGTCTAAGTACGGTTAATGACAGGGATGACCAAATTATTAGAACAGGAACCTGAGACAAGCAAATCCTATCTGGGCAACCAGATTTTTTTTTTTTTTTTTTTTTTAGAATTAATTGCTTTAAGTAAGGAATAAATCCTCATACTTTGTATTTAATATGTAAAAAGCATTGTGAGTCAGCTGGTACTGTGTATTACTTATTGACTGGTATGCATGAAAGATAATTTAATAATTAATCCAGCTATTCAAAACAAGAGACCCTGGCAGTCGAATTACGTTCTCAGGTCAGTAGGTGCTTTTGTAGCTCATAGCTGTATTTTTAAACATGAATATTAAAATCCTAATTATTATTTGATTAATATATACTATATTTGTAGTTGCCTGGTGTTTATGGGTAAGTACAGGGGTTGGACAATGAAACTGAAACACTGGACGATTTAGTGTTGGAGGTTTTATGGCTAAATTTGACCAGCCTGGTGGCCAATCTTCATTGATGGCACATTCCACTAGTCAGAGCAGAGTGTGAAGGTTTAAGTAGCAGAGTAATAGCACAGTTTTGCTTAAAATATTGCAATGCACACAACATTATGGGTGACACATCAGAGTTTAAAATAGGACAAATTGTTGGTGCGCGTCTCGCTGGCGCATCTGTGACCAAGACAGCAAGACTTTGTGATGTATCAAGAGCCATGGTATCCAGGGTAATGTCAGCATACCACCAAGAAGGACGAACCACATCCAACAGGAGTAACTGAGGATGCTGTCTGAAAGGGATGTCTGGGTGCTAACCCGTATTGTATCCAAAAAACATAACCACAGCTGTCCAACTCACTGCAGAATTAAATGTGCACCTCAACTCTCCCGTTTCTAACAAAACTGTTCAAACTGTTGAGCCTTTGGTCACTCGTGCCAATGCCAAACAACGGTTTCAATGGTGCCAGCAGTAAAAATCTTGGGCTGTGGACAATGTGAAACATGTATTGTTCTCTAATGAGTAGACCTTGATGAGTCCACTGTCTTTCCCACATTTGGGAGAGCTACGGTGTGAAGAATCCCCAAAGAAGCGTACCATCCAGACTGTTGCATGCCCAGAGTGAAGCGTTGGGGTGCAATATCATGGCATTCCCTAGGCCCAATACTTGTGCTACAGTAGATGGGCGCAACACTGCCAAGGACTACCAAACCATTCTGGAGGACCATGTGCACTCAATGGTTCAAACATTGTAGTGCCGTGTATCAGGATGATAATACACCAATACAACAGCAAGAGTGGTGATAGAGTGGTTTGATGAACATGAAAGTAAAGTTGAACATCTCCCATGGCCTGCACAGTCACCAGATCTAAATATTAGATGAGCCACTTTGGGGTGTTTTTGGAGGAGCGAGTCAGGAAACGTTTTCCTCCACCAGCATCATGTAGTGACCTGGCCACTATTCTGCAAGAAGAATGGCTCAAAATCCCTCTGGCCACTGTGCAGGACTTGTATCTGTCATTCCCAAGACAAATTGATGCTGTATTGGCCGCAAAAGGAGGCCCTACACCACACTAATGAATTATTGTGGTCTAAAACCAGGCGTTTCAGTTTCCTTGTCCAACACCTGTAGGTTCATTAGGTCACAGATGTGATACACACACATACATATATACATAGATGAGTATAGATGTGCAAGTTTTATGCATAAGATATTTCATCAAAAGTTTTGACTTGAGCATCCCTCGTATGTATTTATGATCATTCGCGCCAGAGCAACTGATGATTTATTTATAGCACTGGAGATTTTCCTTAAGGACACTGAAATGAAATAGCAGTACATGAGCACACAAACATTTTATTAACTGTCTTTTTACATATGCACATGCAACCTAGGACATTAATCTTTAGGGATATTATTGTAAAAAGTACACTTTGAAAATGATGACTATGTCTGCATATAAAGAGACAGCTAATAAAACCTACTTAAACTTTTCAGGCATTCATAGATTCCCATTTTACTTTTATTGGCTTTCAGGGAAGTCTTTGGTGCAATAAATAAATAATAACCCATACATACTTAAACAAAAACATATTTACACGGGCAAAAAAAATGGTGGCATAGTGATCATGCTATTTTTTAATTAAATTCAAACTTCACTCCAAAATAAAGCCATAAAATGAGACAAATATGACTAGCCACGTAATCGGGACCAATTGATGATGAGTATAGAAGGAAGACGTTAGCACGTGCACATACAGTACATGGTCAGTTCAGAATGTTTTTGTTCCTCGTGTAGTGTAAATCAGCCATAATTTGAAATAATATTTTATCATTTGTGGCCACCTGGGATCCATCAACATGTCCTTGCAGTTACAAAGAAAGTCTATAAAGTTTACAAACTGCACCTCTATGACTGTTCGCATTACCTCATGCGAGCATTGCTCGAGTAACTGAATGCAATTGTGTAACTTCCTCTGTACAACAACGTTCGTCCTTGTAATTTAATTATCTTGCTTTCTATTTTTCTTTTTAATCACACACACACACACACACATACACACACACACACACACCAGTGTTGATCATAAAAGAGCAGTGATAATTTCAAGCGTCTTTTCATGCATGTAAGCATTTCTCATTCTTAATGAGCAGCTAATTAAATGCTGAATAAAACAAAGTAAACACTGTTTTATGGGTATCTCAGGCCTCCTCACCTGCATCAGCATGTAGTAGATGCCTGCCAGTCCATGTGCAGCTCCAACATACTGCTTCTTGTGCCACTCATAGAGCAGCGGGCATCGTTCTGTCTTCTTCTCTTCTCTGGACAGGTTCTTCCCTGCCTCCAAGATGGCCGTCACTACCTATGTGAAGCAGAAAGGAACAGCCAAAGGAAATAATTCAGTACAAATGAAACAGTATGATGGTTATACTGTACGTTTCCCCAGAAATATAAGGACCATGGGTAAAGATCAACTTCGATTAGAACCTTATTTTCCCCTCTTGTTCTGTAGAATTATAAATCAGATTTGCTACAATGCTAAAATGGCAAATTCACACCTACAGTCATTTAGAAAACGTCCCTTAGTACCGCAAGCAATTATGCTTCAAAGCAAGACTTTTGCTGTTGTGTTTAATAAGCATAAATATGCATCATCATCAACATCACGTTACATTTTTTTTACCCTCCAGGAGGAAATCTATAACCAAAGCTCCACTGGAAGCTTTTCACCAAGTCAGCATTAACCTCAAGCCGTATGGTCACAGTCTGAGCTTTCCTCCCAGTCAGATTGTAGTTATGCATGGAGGATGGAAAAGAACATGACATTCTCCCACAACAGGCCTGTTTTCCAGGAAAGTACAGCACAGAGTAATTAAAACCATAAAACAGCTTTGTCATCGAAGAAGCACTGCGTTCCCAGAGAGTACAGAAGGAAACACAACACAACGTAGAGAAAAACAACAACAGAATACTGAAAGGATAAACAAGTACACCAAGCAGTAATTATAATATCGCATGGATTTTCAGAGATGAAAAAATGTAATACTGGGTATTGATGCGAAATTTACAAACAGCATATCATCATCTTTACTACTGTCTTAAATGTGTGTAGTGTGGCATAATAACAAAAATATTAACATGTACAAAGTAAAGAATAGAATGTGAAAAGAACTACTACAGGAAAATGAAGAGATGAGACCAACACACAGTGGATTTACTTCACCTCTAACAATAAGCTATAAACCCTCTTATTCTCACTTCTCTTTAGATCTCTTTTTTGACAGTAATCACTCACTCACTCTCTAAACCGCTTATCCTACACAGAGTCACGGGAGGCATCAGAGCACTAGATGGGGTATACCGTGGACAGGGTGCCAATCTATCTCAAGGCCCAAGCATGTACATGCTCACACACTACAGGCAATTTGGGTACACCATTTAGCCTAAACTGCATGTCTTTGGAATGTGGGAGAACCCATCAAGCAGAACAGAAAGAACATGCTAAATTCACACACACAGACTCGCGATCCTGTACGTGCAAAACCATAGCGTGCTGCAGATTCTTGACATTAACAATTTAAAAATAAATTGCCGCTTGTCTTGTTACATAAATTGGTAATTACATAAAGTCCTCAGTGTCTTTTAATCATGATTTAACATATACTTTTATTTATTTATTTTTTATGTGAAGTGTCCATCATTGAAGTCATTGTGAAAGTTGTTACTATAGAAACAATAAAATAATAGAAATGGGATATTAAATATATAAATAAACCTGTGAAATACTTTACATCCAGCACAGAATTTTATATCTTAGAATGAATTAGAATTAGAAGAATTAGAACATCATAAAGATCACCGGGAAATAAGATATAAACCCTATTATTCTCACTTCTCTTTTTTTTGACAGTAATCACTCACTCACTCATTCTCTAAACCGCTTATCCTGTTCACAAAAGAAACACAAGACAGTTACACCAAAAATGTCCATACTACAAATACTATGCAAATACATAAACTGAAGTTGTCAGTTATAAATATAAATATTTATATTATAAAGTGCC